>JAHXMU010000136.1:3842029-4057897 GCA_019455685.1 Philornis downsi | reverse complement strand
AATTTTGAGGCTTGTAATCATAATAATAATTTTAGTTTTTCAGTCTGTAACCCCGCTTTGTAGAATAAAGTCTAAATGAAATTTGCTTTTATCTAACTTATACACGGCCTTTGACGCAGCTCCACAAAAAGAAGTCTAAGTCAATTAATGTCGCCAAAACGTGAAATTACACTTTTTGTTGAAATCACATATCGTCCAGTTCACAATCCCCAATTGCAGGCCAATATATTTATTAATCAAAAAAAGAAGTTATTTGAATTTCTTATTGTATTGCTATTGGTGCGCCATTCTGTATATGAGAAAATCAATTGTTGTATCTTTTCTCGAAAGAATGAAGGAATACATCATTTGATACATCAGAATTGTATAACCTAAAGGAAAGTGTTTAAAGTAACAACTATTGTATTGTGGCCAAATGTGTTTCATGACTTTTAAGGCGTATTGAGCGATGTCCGTTTGTCCATTTGACTGGCTGGTAGATTTACGATAGTTATCATGTTGGATTACATGTTCTTAAATTCAAATCGTTCATTTAGTTTCACTAAATTTTGGGAAATCTAGCTAAGCTGAAGCTAAACGTTTGCTTAAGTAAGCAGCAAAAAAAGTGCATCCATAGAAGCAAATATTCATCACAACTTGTGACAGAGATGCGGTGAAAAATTGAGTAATCATCAATGAAAGTAACATAGGGTTATCATAGGAGAGAATCAGTGTTTGATGATGCCTCTTCCCTATATATTCATGAATGAAGTGGATATAATGAAAATTCAAATTTCAATTATTCAAAAAAAAAAAAAAGAAAAACAGTGTGCTGTGTTATGTAAGTATATCTTTGATTTGATCTCTGAGTTTTTTAAAATAATTTAATTTATTTTTATTCAGGTTTCCAATTTTAAGCTTTGTGGCCGATTTGATTAAATTACAATACTACAACATATCTTCTCCATAATTCATTAACAAATACGTTATGAAACGTTAGTGCATGTTAGTATTAAAAAAATATGATTTGCAAAGACTGTTCTCTTCATTTATTAGAATTTTTCATTTTGTACGTTTTTCGTTCTACGTATACGGTATTATAACTTTAGTTGGAATTTGCAACTACTCCATAAATTTGTGTTTGTATTTGTAGTTTTTATAAATAGAATGGCAAACTTAGCACATCGGTCATCGTATAAAGGAGGGTAAATAAAAGCTTAAAGGGAGCTTCTTTACGCCGATTATCAAAAATTCGGATCATGTTATGAAGTACTTCATCACAGGAATACGCTTTGCTTCAATTGTTAGGCCTCACAAATGAAAATAAAGCCAATTTTTGTGGTTCAAAATTGTTTCGTTGGAAGTGATAAACATGAATGGATTGCATGTATAGATGTGGTGAAAATGTAATTATTTTTGAATGACGTCCACGTTTGTTTGCTGGTAGGCTCTCACAATGAAAATGGAGGGTATTGTCGCACACCTTCTATTACTTCCCATACAAACTGACCGATTTATTGAAATTTAATTTTCCCGCTATAATTCTTAATTCGCAGACTGCAGTTACTTAAGTTTTTGACTATAATATTTGATAAAATTTTGAAAAATCGACCTTATCAACCTTAGCTATGTCCTCTCTGATCACTTCCATACAAATTATGTACTTAACCAATATATTCCTATCTTCGTATTAATCATTCATTTCCACTAAATGTAGTGCAATTTAGCAAGTATCAGGCAATTAGTAAATTTAATTCTGCGAATGAAAACAGTCTGAATTAGCACGCTTTTTAGGGTACCCCCACATACAAGTTAGCCGATTTGGGAAAAATCAAATATTTCTCCATAATTTCCAAGCGGAAGGCTGTAACTTATATGAAATAAATTCAGTAAGCTTAAATTCTGTTTGTTTCATTGTGCGTTAATTCAAAGCATTCGTTAATGAGAACTCAGCGATATATCACACCCTTTCTGGAATCCCTTCTTGCATCTGGTTTGAACATGGGCAGAAAAGGGACAAAAATGCTACCATTACTCACAGCAAATGTTTGAAGCTAAAATAATGCAAGTTGCTTTTGTATATTATAGGTAGTACACCTTTACCTTTATGGGATAATCTCGCTTTAAAGGAAAATCTTTAGAAATTCATACTTTTAGAAAGAAAGGGAACAAAAATAGTATCATTATAAAGAACAAGAGAGTGAAGCTAAAATCAGGAAATTAAATGCCAGTGTACGTAAGGAATGAGAAAATATTTGTAAAAATTCGTACGATTAGAGGTTAAACATAAAAGAAAGAGGACGAAGAGGACAAGACTAATGCTCCACTAAACAAAATTGATGTAAACATCATTTATATGACGTAGACGCAAGTTAAAATATTATTTTTCGAAATGGGACCCAACAGTTACAAACAGCACAATAATTGTACATTAGATTGCATCAAAAAGCTGTAGTTAAAGACATGCAATTGAGATAGCAGATTCCTCTGATAAGATGTGTTAGCGACATAGAGGAAGTTTCGGAAATTCATAACTTTTTGGGGTAAAAAGCGAAATAAGGAGCTCAGCACTGATGATCCCATTAAAAAAAATGGCCGAAACTGAATTCGTCAGTGATTTCGAATATACGTATTTTGAAATAAACGCACTTTAAATATAAATAGGGTATGCATATCATATAAATGGCACTACCGCAGCACAACGACCAAAGCAGAAACCATAAAAATAGAAGTGCATATTCTATCATAGCACATCATAAAAATTCAAACTTCTGAACAGATCAACAATTTAACAACTGGCTAAATTTAAAAGCTTAAACTGGAAAGATCAATATTAAGAAGTGCATTGCTCTTGAGGCCTATCTGCACTTAAAAAAAGGATTTTAGGAAAATCTAACTTTTAGGGAAAAATCATATACCTCTCTTTCGTCTACGCTAAGGGGCTGCACTGACTATGAAGTTAGCTGTGTACAGTTTGGCTGTTTTCGTTTAAATATTTCATTAGTACAAAAACACAATTTGTAGTAATTTCCCATTAAAATTTAAGAAATTATCAGTTTCCGTTGCACATCGCTCTTAAGAAAAAAACCCAAAAAACCCAGCGAGAAAAACCGTATTTATCAATAGCTAGTCTCTCTGTGAATCTTCCTTACGTTGAGATACACTTTCAAGCAAAAAGTCCCCCTCGTTATCAGTGATACAGTGTAATAATCTCGTTTGAAAGAAATTTCAATGATTAAATAAAAACTGAATTGAACAACGATTCAGTTTCAAATTGAAGCGCGGCCTGAAAACACATCTGTTTTAGTTGAACACAAAAAAAAAAAAAAAAAATTAAAAATGGGCCGTCACTTCATTATCTTAACAATCGGTTGTTTCCTGATATTCTGCGGCGGTTTGGCAAAATCAGAAGATACTGTGGCCAATGAGATTAAGAAACGTGAACAACTTTATACGAATGTATTTTTACTGAAACAAGGTATTGATCAATTGCAAAACGATATGGAAGTTTTGAATAAGATGTAAGTAAATGTGGAGCGGATACAAATTTCGACTGTTTGTCATAACTCATTTATAATGAAAATTGAATGGAAATTTGAGATGAAACAGAATTTTTTTTCTGTCGTCCATTTGCGACGCAATTGTTAATATGCGCAACTAACATAAATGACATCGAGCAGCCAGCAGTTATGACAGTTTTTGTGAACTATAAGCGATAGTGACGGACAACTTTTTAAGTATATGAGAGTTTAGAGTAAGAGTGTTTGTCGAAGTTCTTCGGATTTGTTTCTCGTTAAGCTAAGTTTTTTCACATGAAATTTTTTTTTATTTCATTCTTGTCCCGCCCGTCTTTCGTGAATTATATTCAGCGCCAAAGTTTCCTCATATTGTGATTAATAGTTTCCAACTAGAACATAATAATAAACTAAATCAATAGATGGTTATTTTTGTTAAGTTTTAGGCGAAATTCAGCATGAATATGTGTATTTCTTTATAAAGATTAGAAAAATTATACGAAAAAAAAAAAAAAAAATATTCGCTATAAAAATAACCGAAAGTTTTTAGAACTGTTTAATTTGGTGAACCGTGGCACGATGATCAGTACACGCTATTATCGTTTGTAATATTGTTTTTGCTGACGCAAATTTCAAATAGTCGTGAAATCGGCAAACATCGTATAAGCATTCCAAGCTGACTTTCGGAATTATCACTAGGCAATAGGCCTCGTTCAGTGAGTCCAAAAATACAATGCGTTTAAGTTCACTGCATGTGAAAAGTTCTCCCTTATCTCATTCACAAAGTGCAAGTGAGTTTGTTAATTTTGTTTAATTTGTTCGTGCCATTAAACTAAAATTTGCACAGTACTGCAAGACGAGTAATTTGTATCTGGCACAGCTAAATATTTGCCCTCGTTGTACTTCTTTAGTCCGCAAGAGAAGCAAGCAGGAATGTCTATCATTAGACCTTGCGCATTGTGAAAAAGCAACAAAAAATCCTTTTTTGAAATCACTTCAATAAGGTTGAATACAAAAAGTAGTTCTATGTGTGACTGCCACACGAGTTAACACAAAGAAAATCTCACGAACCGAATTTCCATTAGCTAATCGCCAATCGCTAATCGAAAACAAACTATTTCTGAAGTGAAAGTTGACTAGTGGATCGTTAAGTGAAAACCATCATGGTGGAATTGCGGTGAGCGAATGAAAACGTTGGTTAAATCAGGGTTGAGGGTCAGGAAGGTGTTGCTTTATATTTTGTGTGTTTAACTGGGAATCATTTACTATGAACTGATTTCCTGCGGTCAAACTCTTAATTAATTGGATTCTCTGAAGAAAGCAATCGCTAGAAAAACGCCAGGCCACACGTGCCCGTTGTGACATACTTTCATTACAACTTACATTAGGTCCACGTGCTCGGTTAGGGGGTTCTCATTCATCCACTTTATAGTCCGAATCTGACACCAAGTGATTACCACCAGTTTCTCTCTATGGCGCATTATTTTGCTGGTGAAATATTCGCCCTAATAGAAGCTTGTGAAAATCAACTGATCCAATGGAGAGGTCTCTGTGAGAGAGGCATAATGGAATTACTCTTACAATACCAACAAGTTATCGACCGGAACGGTGCATATTGGACCTAAATCGGATCATTATGAATATGCTAAGCAAAGTGTAAAATGTCAAGCAACAATAATGGCTTTACTCTCATTACAACTTACATTGTGTATGAGAAAATTACGTTCTTGTTAGGCAGGATAACCACTTTGCCGGAGTAATTGTATTTTTTCGGTATTTTCCCGAAATATTTAAAATTTTTTCATTTAGAGGAAATACGCTAACATGCCAATCGATGCAACGTTTAATGACACCGCTCCAGTTGTGGACAGGTCGTTTTTGTCACGCTCATTTATTTTGTGGCAAACTGGTATACGCTTAATGGTCTGTCCATGGAGAAGTGTGTTATAGACTTCAGACTGACCGTTTTTTTGTTGGCTGGCGATCTTTGTTATTATTCCATTAGCGGTTTATAATTTTGTATTTCGCCAGAGCCCACTAGGTTGCGTTCCAAATATAATATTAAAATTATCGTGTTAACACGCTTCATGTTCAATATATCTAAAAATCGAATACGTGTAGGTTCCCCGGATTGTGAAAATTTCTCCCCGCTCTATGCCATGAGGGTGAAGTCTTTGCACATCTTCCTCAACAAATAAAGAAGTATATAATATGGCATATTGATGGCACTCGGAGACAATTGTGCAAGCACGTCATCAGGAATATTGTTGATGACCGAATTAGGGTGCACTGCCGAAATTCTGGCGAACATTTAACCGATATTATCCTTCACTTACAATGGCGGTTCAATAAGAAAATCATAATTTTTGTTAGGAACAACATTATGTTATTTACTTTAAATATCAATCCTTTTTATTGAAACACCCATTACAAATGCCGAAATTAAACAAAATTCAAATTTGTGGAATTTCTTTACTGCACTTTCAGAGTAGTGGCATATAAATGCTTTTTGTTTGATTTTTTTTAATTCGCTAAAAATCTTTTTCTTTAAGTATTGTTTCTAGTATTAGAAGCATTCTGACACCTTACCAAGAAATACCCTCTACCACTTTCATTGCAGGTCTAGTTCCCAAATCGTTATGCTCAAAAACATCAAATTTCAGGCCGAAAATCAAGATTCCAATAGCGGTGTCTGCGAACGCATCTCTGGATTTTTTAATAGCACTCATCGCAAGTACAACATGTTTGAAGAACGCATCCTCAACAAATTGGATGAAATTCATGAGGAGCAGTCCAGCAATCTAAACAAAATCCTGGTGAAACAAAACCTATCTAAGAACAGCCAGCAAGCCTCCGCATTAGATGTTATGTCTACCGCTCTGGGAGAAATTGGTGAAAAAATCGATAAATTCGAAATACAATTGAAAACTTTCGAATTCCTTGAAGAAAAACTAAGGGAACAACAGACTAGATTCGACAGTTTCAAAGAGGCACAAATGAAAATTTTACAGGAAATCAATGATAAACTAACACAAAATCAGTTGAAATTTGAGGCTTTTGAAAAGCAAATGCCAACTTTAAAGCAACTAACTGACGGTCTGGGACAGATCACGCCGCCGAAGAAGGCCCGCCTGCCAATGGATATAATTTTAGGTTTGACACAAAATCAAGCAAAGGTCCCACAATAAATTAGAAGTTTTATTAACTGTAAATTAAATGTATATTACTGAATGTCTTAACAAATGTAATCAACAAATTAAAAACAAATTAATGTGAAATGCTTGAAAAATATATCGAATTCAATTTGATAGAAAAGCAATTTTCTACAAAGGAAAAAGAATTGGGAATTTAGAATTTAAATAAAATAAATGCTAATTAAGAGTTGGAAAAAAGAAATTGAGGGTTAATCTGAAGCCAAGAGGTAAAATACTTCTGGCCACATATAGAAAATAAATTTTCTCTTGGGAGACTGGAATCCTTGTTTATGTGGAAACTGGAACACATTAATTTAAATATGTCCAAACAGGATGCTGTTGTAGCAGTTTAGAACATGATGGGCGTCCCCCTATCATTCTTAAATCTGATAATTTCTGATTGTGAAGATAAATTTGATTTGACCAGCCAATTTTTTCTTGCACAGGGTGGCACACGAATCATGCTACAAACACAACACAGGAACCAATAGGGGCCGCTATTTAAAGATGTTGAAGGAGAAAGATGAGGCAACTGCACAGACAGCCAGACCGGTTATGGTAGAGCTGCACGAAAATTCCCAAACAGATTAATATCCAGAAACTCCACTTTCTGCCCAAAGCCACGTGACCTGAATGCACCAAACTTTTTTTTATGGGGTTATGCCAAGCAGGAGATGCACAAAACGAAACCAAGAAATTAGACTGAATTGAAGCAGTCAATTAAATTAAAAATTGAGACGATCCCAACTTCAACCCTTCAGGCCGCAATAAATAATTTTCTGCTCAGGTGCCGAATATGCGTGAGTGAGCATGAAGATCATTTATGGTCTATCAGCTTCAAAGCCAATTAAAATAAAATTAAAATTTTGATGCAATAAAAACAACAAAAAAAAAAAAAAAAAAAAAAAAAAAAAAAAAAAATAAATGAAATACACTGATTAAAAAAAGGTTATTTAAATTAAATTATTTAAATTAAACACGATTTTCAGTATGGTTCTTCGAGCCCCATATGCGACAATTGTGACTGTTGACGTAACCGTTGAGTGAAAAATAAACTTCATCACTGAAGAAAATTTTGTTCGAAAAGAAAGCATGGAAAACCTGTTGCTGTATTACCCATTAGCATATCTATAGCGTTGCGAATGGTCAGCCGGCTTTAATTGCTGCGCGTGAGTTGGACTCTATTTGAATGGAGGTGCAAATGGGAATGCAAAATACGCCATAATAAGCCGTGAGATAGACCCAATTGCTGAGAACGCCTTGGAATCGACAAATTCGGATTACCCTCCACATTGCGATGATACACAGGCCTGACTACATCTAAAACGCTTCCACTCTCTTCAAATTTCTTTATAATCTTGCAAATTTCTCGCACAGTAGGCTGAGCTAAAAGAGCTAAAATTTGTCCCAACTTTTTTGTGTCTTCTCTCCAAAGTCGACTAGTTTTGAGACCGTCCTTGTAATTTGGTAAAATTGGTACTTTTTGGGTCCTCCCATACAATATATGGGCCGATTTCACCCACATATTCTCATGTTCATATCTTTTATCTCACGAAATTTTGTAAAATGGATTAAATTATAGATAGATTATAATATGCTCTGATAATGGAAACTGACAACCCTGCCATGCCCCTTCTAGTAACATCCATTCAAATTCACCGATTTGTCAAAGTTTTATATTTTCCCCAGTTAACAGCAATTCGTAGGCTGTAGCTGAATGGAATTTAATTACAATATTTAGTTAAATGTAAAAAAGTCGGACGAATAATACCGCTCTTAATGGAGCCTCGCATAGAATTTATCTAATCTGGTACATATTTTCTCAGATTCAAATGATTCATTCTATTGCGCTATATTTTGTATAGTTTAACAAGCATTAGACGTTTCCAAAACTCAGTTCTAGAAATGAGCATGGCCTGCTTTGGCACTTTGCTTATGATACCCCATATGCACATTAGTGGTTGTTCTTTGCATATAATAAGTTTTACTTTCACGATGATTTCTGAATTAGTGAGTCGTCTACAGCCCAAAGAAAATAGATGTGGAGTATGGATCTCCCAGATCATACTATCAGGTTTTTCAATTGTTTATGAAGGATTTGTAGAAAAGGGCCTGAACTATCAAAATATTAAAAAAAAAATAATTACATATTTCAGTCAGTCTAACTGGCTGGCTCAAAGTATTGGAGTTGCCAGATATTCTGAACTAAAACTTAATCAAGCCTAAAATTCTCCGTTTAGATATTGTAGAGGGAGTGTTAGTTTTTGTCAAATGGGCCAAATTATGTAGAATATGCATTAACGTAACGGGTGTGTCAATATAGTCCAGTTGAATTACATTTACTAAATGTGTGATTGCTGCTATTATAAAATTTTAGTGAATGAAAGATGTGGACCCTGGAATATGTATGAGTATATCGATTAAATTAGACAATTTGTATGTGAGTAACCATAATGTTGTCAACTGGCAGATATTTTCAAATTTTGTCAAGGATTGTATTGCAATATAACTGACAAAAATTTGAACAACTGCAGTCTACGAATAAAGATTTAGAGGGGACAAATTTAATTACATGGAATCGGACAATATGGGAGGCGTCAGAATAGAGGTGATAATGATCTCCATATTCGTTCTCTGTTCTTCAAAGGCATGATGTGTTTCAAGCTTAATTGACTTCTGTGCAACTGCTTGAAAAATGTGGATCTAATAATGTACGAGTATGAGTTGCATCAGCTATTTATACGGAAGTAGCAGAAGGGTGGTGGGTAGTTGGTAAATTTTTTTTTAAAGGAATTACCAATCAATGTATTGGCCATAAACATAGGTAACGGTAATCTGTTAATTGCAAATTACAGAGAAAAAATTGAATTGTGTAAAATTGGTCAATTTGTGTAGGAAAAAGGATCAGGCAATGTGAGCTTCATTCTCGTTTTGATATTCTACTTTAGTAAGTGCTCACCCTGTATCAAATTTGACATAATTTGGTGCAAGCGAATAATAAATATTAATTTAAAAATATATCAGTTAAATCTGTCTTTCTGGTGTGTAAGGTATTAAGAAGGGCGTGGCTGAAAAGGCGATTGATTTCTTTTGCCAAGCATTATAAACCAATACTATGGGTACAAATTTATATTACTGTATTATACGAATGAAGAGTTTCTGAAGTTTTTAAAGTTGAAACAAATAGAAAGAGTATCTTTATTCTCTCTCACAAGCAGAAGTCAAAACGCTTTTATTACATTTGTTCTTAAGGAAGTTTACACTTGCAAATCATTCTCTGAAACACTGCCGCTCGACTAGTTCCTAAAGACCTGAGTTTTCTTCAAAATCTCATTCAGATAATGGTCGCTTTGATAAATGTAACTGATGACGGGATACGGTTTCGCAAGATTGGCATGCAAACCAGTCAACGTTTCCAGCTTAGTCGAAACCAAGAAAACCAAGAAAACATGTCAAAGTTGATCATTGCCAGAATATAAAACAGCTGAATCACTGATCACATTTTGTAAACAAACCATAATTGTAAACAAATAAGATAATGTAATTAAAAAGCCATAACGAAAATAAGCTACATTTTATTTGTAAGTTGTTTCAGATTAATATTTAACGAACAAAATGTGTCGATCTGGCCGTATATAAAACGCAGTTGATGCTCTTAATGAAAACGACTCATGAGAGCAAGACCTGGTTAGTATTTTAACTTTCAAAATTCATAAATTTATATGAGAATTGCCAAAAGCAATGGATCCATGTAGCCTATTTTGAATTGAAGTTTATAATATGCCAGAATATTATTTGTGTCAAAGGCTTTAAAAAGATTTACTCCTGAAACCCATTTGGACAATTAGATAGCTGGCATTTCAAAAGTTTCCTTTTAGGCTGCACAAAATAATACATTTCTTCAGGTGAAGGTGCAATGATTGAAGGATTCAAAATATGACTGGCAATCTGTTTTCATTGAATTTAAATTTTACAGGTCATTTCCTAACAATTATTTCTCAGTTCTCAAATTTTTCAATATCTCCCCCAATTTCTTTGCGATTTTTGAGGTATCTTATAAAGCACAATTCTAAAATAACGCAATAAGTGTTACTAGAACAGACTTTCCTTTGTGTCCACCAAAAATTTTTGCGCATTATTTTCCGAGTATTTCTTATCGCACATAAAATATTTTTTGCTTTCAGTGCATCTATCAGTATTTAGTGAGAGAATGCGGTGAATTACCGCACAATAAATTCCCGCAGAAATATTATGTATTTTTTTAAAGTGATCTTATAGTTATTACAATTATCATGTTCTTGAGGTCATAAATTTTCAGCTATTTAAAGGGGAGAGGGAATTACTTGTTCCTGAAATTAATCCAATGTATTCATATGGCCACACAATGTCGCTGTGTAATATCAAGAGTCTTTTGCAGCATGATGGGTAAATGTAAAACTTTTGATATACAGAATATTTTGCTTAAAGTTGGGTATATTTTCATATTCCTATATATTTCTCTTAGTAGATTTTATTAAAAGTTTGTTATTTGCATATGACATGCATTGAAAAATCAAGTGGTCAGGTCGAAGTTAATTCGGCATCAAAAGTTTAAAGTTCATATGGACACAGTTGTCAAACCGTGGCTATAGTCATAGTGTGATCCTTAATATAGTGCCTAACATAACAGGTACCATAGACTACACTCTGGCTAAATCACCTTTCGACAAAAAATACCATATACTCGTACTTATACCAGATAGAGATGGATTAAATGCAGAACTCCTGGTTCTGGACTGTTCGAATTCTACACTGACGTCTCAAAATTGAATGATCAAGTGGATGTCGGAGTCTACTCCAAAGACCTAGGGCTGAGTATAGCAAGAAGACTATTTGGTCACTGTAGTGTTTATCAGGCCAAAATTTTGGCCATTAAGGGAGTGGCAGAATGGCTGAGGTATAACGTCCTCACCACGGTGGGGATTAACATATTCTCTGACAGTTAAGCTGCCATTAAATCTCTGGATTCTGTCTTCCTGAAATCAACATTAGCCCTGAAAAGCCGCAGATCTCTTAACGAGATAGGTCAGGATATCAACATTCACGTTATGTGGGTGCCCAGCCACAAGGACCTGCAGAGCAGACGATCTGGCAAGACTAGGGATAACCTTACAGACTCCAGCCGAGTTGGAGTCCGTGGGCATGCCTCCCGCTACTTGCAAACTCCTACTGCGTGGTAGAGCATATTTAACAGCAAATAGTGGTGGGTCCAGACAGATGTGGCCTTGCCTAGATCTGAAGCCTTCACAGACACTGCTGTCGCTATCAAGATCCGACGTCTCATTGCATGTATCCGTCATGACAGGACACTGTCTGATTGAAAGAGATGCAATAAAACGGAAGGTTGCGACTAGTGACTACTGCAGCAGCTGTGGGCTTGAAGAGGAGGAGGAATCTATAGAACACCTTCTCTGCAATTGCCCCGCCCTGGCGGGGGACCTAGGAGATCTGGACGATATAGATATTTTCAAGTAGTATTTATTTTATGCATTTTGTAATTTGTTTAATATTGGCCAAAAGGCTTTAAATTACAAGACTGTTCAATAAATGAAATAAAATGAAAAAAAGATATTGTACGACTTAAGAGCTTCTTGGGAAGCTCAGGATGGTTCAAAGAGGGAAACTAGAGACAGCCATATCTCCAGTTTCTGTGGCATCACAATGAACTATGCTGTCTAAGTGAATCTGTCTATTCAGACTGCCAGATTAGGTCAGTAATCTAATCTATGGACAACACTATAAATTGTAGTTCACTGTGTTTTGAGAATGTACAGTTCATCTCAATATTAGAGGCCGTGCCGAAAAAATGAATTTCTATGTAGTTCATATCAGATTAGAAAACTTCCGCCAAAATATATTGCAGAAGTTGGGTTTAGTTCTTATATGGGTTGATACCTCTCTATAGCACCCATTTGTAACACTTGAATCACTTAGGGTTATTCTGTTGTGGACAACATACCGACGTATTGCACAAAACGTCTTCTTCTAAACTATATTATATTTTGCCAAAAATTTGCAGAAAATTAATAAAAAAACAAAATAAACTAAATAAAATAAAATTTATTGTATCACTTTCACTTATGCCACTATTTTCCAAACGATTTCTACGGAAAAGACTTAATTTCTTGCAACGAATTCCATTTTCTGTTTTATCGACTGAAAACTGGTGCCTCGAAGCAGTAATTTGAGTTGATGAAATAGACTCAGCCGGAGCACCACCAGGTGAATAAGATGTTTGTCCAATGACGTTTGTTGAGTTTTTGATCAGAGACTTATTCACAATCAAAGCCTTGTTAGATGGTGTATTATCGTGGTGCAATATTCATGAGTTTTCTTTTCAGAAATATTCAATTTTCCGACGGAAAAAATGGAAATAAATCTACAGTTTTTAAACATGTGGTAAATTTTTGATTAAATTTCACATGGATATAGCAAAGGTGTACTCGAGTTTAAATCTTAAATTTATATACTTCTGTTTTATACTTCTAAGAGGGGCTGCGCTACAATGCCTCAAAGTAGGGCACCTCGGGAATTTGAAAATTTTAAAACAATACAATTTCTTAAATTTTTATCCGATTTAGCCCGTACGTATTCCTTAGTTGAGATCTTCAAAAACATTATGTTATGAATGCCTTATCTTTAAAATATTACGAGTTATTCGACTTTTTTTTTTTTTTTTTTTGTCTACCTTAGTTTACTTTTTTGCTAATAGCAAAAACAAATTTTTCCCAAATTTTGGAAGCTCTATTGCTGTATTAACAAAGTTATATAGAATTAAAAAAGTCGATTTTTTGGAAACTGCAGATTTATTTCCATTTTTTTTTCAAAATCACCCAATGTGCGAGGATTGTGTGTGCACCCCAATGTAATAATGAAAGAAGATAGTCGACATTATATTGGAATTAAATTGGTTTTGACGTGGTTTTCTCATTTTCGGTTTAATAGAAAAGCGTCAGTTGGTAACCTAATGACTGGTTTGCATGTCAACCACGTTTCATAGCCAGAGCATTATGTACAATGGCACAAATTAATTTGTATGACACAGAAAGTTTAGGTGATTTCTATGTTAAATTTAAGTAATGAATTTTCCTCACTTTGTCGATGTTAACTTCAGTTGAAAACTTTGTTGACTGGCCAGAGTGAGCCAAAACTTCCAAAAAATTTCGTCGCTTTTGAAGATATTGTACCACTCATATGCATAAGTTTTGAATAAAATCTATTTTTTGCAAGTTTTCTGTGGCATTTTCAGCGATTCAGCACGCAAAATACAACATTGTAAACAAATTATTTATTCGATATTTTTATCTGTTATAAAAATCGCAAAACAAACCAGCACTAAAGCTAAATGACAGATAGCGCTCCAACTCCGCGTCATCATAGAGAACAGTTGTGGCAATTTAACGAAAAAAAAACAGAATTTTGACAACCCTTTTAAGCGGGTTTTTTACACGATAAATCGTCGGCACTTTTTTTGACAGAACGTACATCGATTTTGATTGTTTTTCCAATGACAGTTCGAATTTCTAATACTTTTAGTAACCACGCCCACAAATCAGGACATTTTATAAAAAATACGTGATTTGGTATGAATCTTTTTTTAAATTTATGGTAAAATCCTAAAAATAATACTAAAAATTATCATTTTCTAAATGTATCCAAAGATTTCAGTCCTTGTATAGACAAGTTTTTCTTGTCGATTTCTTGCCGATTTGTACCATTTGTAACGCTTGCTGTTGATAATGATATATAACGATACATAAAATATTAACTTTGCCTGATTGTCCTAAGAGAAATAAATTTTTTTTGTAGTGACAACAAACAGGTCCATAATTGGGACGGTTCATTAAATAGTTTATGAGCAGGGTTGGCTTTATCTCTTATTTTTAACTACTTTAAGTAAAGTTTTTTATTTTTGAGCAAATAATCCAAGTATTAAATTAACACTGAAATGAGTCATTAATCCTTGTATGGGCAAGTTGATTCCCATGGGATAAACTTCGGCCAATAGTACTGCGTGAGGATATTTTATCTTTCCATTGCCATATAAGAGGACATGTCAGGATCTCACTTTTGGCATTCACTCTAAATCGAATTAGCCCGTTTTTGAGAAGAAAATGGTTGTTCTTTTTTTGTACTAGTCAATAACTAAGACCACAATTAGGATTTGAACCTACTGGTTTGCGAGTTGTGAACATTATTTTTACAACGTTCTAAAAAAAAAAATAAGCACATTCTTGAAAAGACGGAAATAAAAAAAAAAAATAACAAAGGACTCTATATAAACAAACAATAAGGAATTGCATAAACCCCACAGAGAAAAAGAAAGAAAAAAAGAAAGAAAAAGACGTTCTAAAAAAAAGGGGAATGAAAAAAAATAAGGACATTGTTGGAAAGAGCATTTTAATGTGAAAAAGAAAAAACTAAGAAAAATAAAATATTAGGAAAAATGAAATATTATATAAGCATATATTTTTACATTTTTATTTTTGGGGTTCGTTTGGGGACTTGTCATTTCTCTAAGGAAACATATCTGTATTATTTGGAACGAAATGAATTTTATTGTGTTTCCTCAAACAATTTTAGAGATTGTATCCAAAATTGTACTTATTATCATTGTCGTATATATTTTGATAGACAATTTTATAAATCATAATTACCTACCTCTGATTGTTATTAATTACTCCTTCTACATAATTGCACACTACCAGTCACATAATGCTACGCATGAGGACTATAGTCTATAAGATCATTATGATAAAGATAAAGTTGCATCATATAAATATTTAAAAAAATTGTATCTATTTGTATTTGTAGGGAAAGTCCCTATTTTAGATTCAGCAAAAGTGTATTCTTTCTCTTATTTTTACGTTTGATTATGTTTTTATTCTATTCAATTTGTGTTATTGTATGAAAGAAATATAAGAATTTGGTATGGATAAGAATTATGCAACAAGCATATAGTGTACCTTAGTAAATAGAGTAAGACCCTAGTTAAGTATGTTGTTATAGAGATAGGGAGTTACAACATTTTCATCCCGTGCTAAATATCATCATTCTGGGGAAAGACGGTGGCATCCGAAGGTGAAGCACAAAGATAAATCGGTACATCCGAGGAACAAAATGGAGAGATTGCTCAGTACATCCGGGGAACAGCCGGATGGTGGTTGGCCTGTTAAAGGAGCGATCGGTGGACAGATGATGAGGAGGAGGGAAGGAATCTTATATCGCGTGTCATTTGGAGTGACTGTACTTGTTTGTCGATTGCGTTTGAGAAAAAGTCGTTATTTGGAATTTTAATCACCCACTAAAAACTAGTTGTGATGAAAAAGATAAAACAAAACTAAATGAACATGACAGCTAAAATTTGTGCTGGTCCCGTTGTTGACATTTTTGGGTGATGGAATGACCGCTTCATTTGGTCATCCATTAAGGACAAACTGATTTTACCCTCCTTGGACATTGAGTGGCACATCTAAGATTTGGACATGAAAAATCGTGACAAAGCCGATGATCAAGTTATTATTGATGGTACTGAAGCCGTGAAGAAGTACAACGTTAGCATTAGGCGTGCCACCAGAACCCTCTATGAGAAACGTCAAAGATTTCAAAGTGAAGAAGATGTGGAAAAGTCAAAATAACACAATTCGTAACATATTTAGCGTACTACGTTCCGTGAAGCTATTAAATGTAGAAATATTCCACGTCTGGTGAGTCGCTGGGAGAAACCAATTGTTATTGGCCGCAATGCTTAAGTCGATCAATATAAGGCCACCAATTCCATAGTCCCTGGTGCTAGTAATTTGACATTGATTTTTGTTCCCGTCGACGGCAGTGCTGAACACGAATTCCATGAATACAAGGGCGTTGGTCCGCAAGTGCTGAAGAAGCGGGAGAGCTGCTATAACAATGCGGGCATCGTTCCTGGTGGAGGGGAGGAATGTTGTGACAAATAGTTTGTAAGGTGTCATACTATTGACACCATTAGTGTAGGGCGTAGCTGTACGGTTCTGTCACTTGAAATTGGGAATCAATTTGATATCGCAGCAAATAACCCTGTTGTTGCGACATCCCAAAAACTGAAGTAATTAATGTAGGTTAATGTTTACCGTGCATTTTTCCCTATGCGGAATTTGTTACGGATGCATTGACACGTTAATAAACAAGGAAATGATGAACGTTTGTCAATGGGTTTTGCACTAACGTTGCATTTTTTCCTATGCGGAAATATGTGGCTGTTTTTGTTGGCTCTTATTTCTGAGCAGTATTTGGGTTGGCTCTCAGTCGATAGCGGCAGAACAAATTATAATAAGAAACAATTAATTGTATAAATAAAGTTAGTTGCGATATAGGCAACACAGATGGTCTCAGACACAGATGGTCTCAGACGCAGATGGTCTCAGATGCAGATGGTCGCAGAGGCAGATGAACTAAACCAGAGAGGCTCAATGGTTGCGGTGGCATTTAAGGAAAAGGTAAGTAGAACGTAAACATAGTTGCCGTTTGGGCAATGCCCATCTCATCGCGGGCCCGGGACTTTAAAAAACAGGCCACCTCTGCCACGTAGGCACACTGACCCCCTTTTGCTCACATCCACACACAAGATTCATATACACATAATTAATCACAATATTATTTACTCAACATTTGGCGCAGTCGGTAGGATTTGAACCTACTGGTTTGCGAGTTGTGAACATTATTTTTACAACACACCAGTTGGGGTGGGTTTTGTCCGGAATTTGTACAATGCCACAATATACTGCTTATAATTTACCAATAAATGAGAAAATTGTTGAAATTTTTGTAAAGTTTTTTATTTTTCTGAAGGCGACTTAGTTCTTGTGTGGGTAAATTTTTTTCCTGCAAGAACTGAAGTCGTCTCTAGAAAAGTAGACATTTTCAGTTTTTTTTTTGAAAAATTTGTATAAGCTATCCTTTAACACGTTGCCGCACACTTTTAATTTGACAATCGTGTTCAGAAACACATTTTTTTAATTGCTTGTTTATGACTGCCAAATGAAATAGAGTGTAAGTTGTATGTTTAGAAGTGAAAATTATCAGTTTTTCCAAAAAAAAAAAAAAAAAAAATGTCGACTGCTATATCCGTCATTTACTCATCATGCTAATTTTTCTCTTCCTGGAGCAAATGACCGTCGTGACGACTATACGGCATTTGCTTTACTAATTGAAAATGATTCCTATGATTAAAAGAGAGTAAATAGGTGCAAATTTAATACAAGAAAATCAGTTTGAAAGAAAATTAATATTTGTAATTTATTTTGCTTATAAAATGATATAAAAATTAACTCAGGAAACAAATTACATGCTAGAACATACAATAATGCATGCATTCTTTATCTTCAGTCGACACTTCTATGTACTTCCGACGTTGAATTCCGAAAAAGTCTGCCTCACTATCGTAGCTAAAAGAGTCTCCATTAGATTCTTCGAAAACTATGCTGTCATCGTCACTAATGAGATCGCAGTTACGTATTATTTTTTTTTATTCTTTTTCGTGTATTTTCCGCAAAAGTCCATTTTAGCGGTTAACATTTTTTCTACACAATGAAAAAATTAATACATTTATACACATACACACACAGTGACATTTTCACTAATTTATGAAAAACTAAAATGTACAATTAGTTAGTTAAAAATACTTACAGAATAAATAGTTCGTCTTCACAGAAACACACTTTTCAACTGCACGAACTAAAATGTACTAAACGTTTGGTACGGATACCGAACGTTATCGCCGTCATGAACGACTGTTATAGTCATCATTTGTCCCTAGAAGCCCAAATATTTCGAAGCGGTAAAGCATGAGAAAACGCTCAAAAGGGCAATAAATATGCTGTCTGGAAAGTTACATCTTCTTTTCCATGTGTTGCTCAATAATTAACAATTGAATGCGTCAGTACACTTTGTAATAGCGCTGTTCTTTTTCTATTGATTAAAATGTGCACAACGGCAATAGCCATCATTTGCCTGCATATCACCAAAGATGTGACGGCTATAGCCGTCACTTGAGGCAACGTGTTAACAAAGGGCAACTTTAGGCCGTAGTGCAGGGGCGATGCCATTTCAACTCACATATTTTTGAGAGGTTATTAGAAAATTCTTAGTCGTTGTATTATATATATAGATATATGAGAAGAGGGCGTTTCTGATACTATCACTTATCTAGCGGTCAGAGGGCATCTCGTACCCCGCACTGAGATCTTTACGTATTGGAAGTGGGCCAAATTGGTCTAGTCAGAGCAAGCCGTGACCGTACAAAGGCTTCTTCCAAATAGTGAACATTTTCAGTATTTTCCAGCAATTTTACAGATTTCTCCATTTATTAATGGCATTATATGGGGTAATCTATTAATACGGGAAATATACGTTCTAGCCATGTCGTAGAACTGCAACCCATGTTAATGAATATATAAGCTTTGGCCCTACTTAACTTCTTTCGCTTGTCCCTTAGTTGTTTTTTTCTCTAATTGCGATGTTCACTTTGATTCACGACTTACATGACCAGTAGTTTAATTGAAATCACTTAAATAATATTTAAATGATCATTGATCAAATGACAGGGAGTTTAATTTAGAGCTGTTTTGTCCGATAAGGATTTTGTACGAGAAACCACTGTCTAATTGCATGACATTTTCATAACTTCGCCCAAAGGAATAAAGTTGTATATTAATTGATACAGTAACACTGAGAGAGAAACGCTTAAAACTCTAAGTACGAGTATCTTTAGCCCAAATGCATTCCATGACTTTTGTCTGTTTTGCTGGCTTGTGGACACGATAACTGTCGTAAATGTTTACAAAACTTCTTATAAAACTCCTGGTTAGAAATTAATATTTTAAACGATCTCACAAATTGGCCGATATTCAGAAATTCAGTTTTTCCTTGGTTACCCTCATTCATAAACTACAGTAGCCTGATTTTTGATTCGATGCTTGTTTGAATTCTAACAAATCGACTGATTAAACTCGCCCATTCTGCTTCATCACATACCAATGACAGACAGATTGATTCTTAGATTTATATATTCTAAGATTAGTCAAATTTGGTACATTTTATGCTTCCCAAAGTAGGTCTTGAAATGAAAATAGACTACATTGCCACGACCCTTCCTCCATATTCCTATCTCTATTTTTCGTGCAGTTACTACAAAATTGAAAAGAAACAGTTTTGTCATACCCGTTCTGATGCCTGCAGTATAAGTAAACCGATTTATAGAGATTTATTTTTCCTCAATAATACTCAAAATCATGACCATGAAAATTTCTGGTTAGCCGGTATATTAAATGGAAAATTTAAAATTTCTTAAAGTAATCGGAAATTGATTCCGATCATGTATCATTTGCTGATAGTTTGGTAACAATTTCACCCATTAAATTAACAATATTTCAAAAACTTTTGATCTCACACAGCTTTTTGGTTCATTGCCACTTTCTTGCATCTCCCATACAAATTACTTAATTTAGCCCCTTGTTTTCCTAGATTCATAACTTCAATTCAATTGCACTAAATGCAATATAATTTTGTAACCGTTGTACTCTTACCAGACTTTGTTTTGGTTTTAGCAAAACTATTTAGGGAATATCATGAATTTAGTGGATTTACCAAGAATCAAAAGCTTCATTATAATTTCTATGTGGAAATTTCATTGTGGAAATGATTTGAGGCCATTATCATTCGATTCCAAGAGAATGATGTTACTGCACACAATTTGATCAACCATGGCGTTATTTTGAGAAATGTTAATTTTTGATTTCACTTATCGAACCTGTGAATTGGCCACCTACATAGATCAGGTGATATTAAATCTGTGGATCATTTTCTTTGGGGTCACGTAAAGGCCAAACTTTGTATGGATAGGCCGTTTACTACTGGGAAACTGAAAGCCAACACCACACTAGTTGTTAGAAATGATAGACTGCGTAGGAGAAAATTTAAAAGGTCGGCATGAACCATTTTAGACACATTTAAGTCTAATATATTTTAAAGCAAAAATCTCCATGAAATAAATGTAACGAATGTTTTTTTTTGCATGGTAACGAAGATTTCTTAATGAATTTGTTTTTTTTTTCATTTTTGGATATATATATATATATATATATATATTTATATACTATACGTTGCTGCCCAGGATTTGAAGGTGTACATTTTGTCAAAAAAATACCGGAAATTAGTCATTTAAAAAATCCGCTTAAAGGAATTATTTTTGTCGCTAAATTACCTCAACTGTCCTCTATACTGACGCGGATTTTGAGTTCGATCTAATATTTAATTGGTCTACGACACCCGATTTTCTCAGCTCACTTCAAGTATGTTTTATGACTTTTACAATGAATAAATTTGTGGAACAAAGAAAATTTCTCAAATTTTGTATTGAAAATGAAATTCCGTAGGCCGAACAGCTCAAGACTTTATTAAAGAATTTTGGTGAATTGACTTTACATAAACGCTTACCTGTGAGTGGTGCAGCGCGTTCAAAATCGGTGGGAGATTTGTGGTGGAAGTCGCCCTGATCGGCCGTCAGCGTCTCCAACTCGAGTTTACACACCTAAAGTGAAAGAAGGTGTTGTTAAAAATTGTCATTTCAGTCTGAGAGATGCAGCCGCTGAACTCTCTTACGTATGATTTCGTACCATCTTATATGATTGTTTAGGCGTGAAACGTATTGTCGCTCGACTAGTTTCGAAAGACCTGAATTCTCTTAAAAAACTCAATTGTGTAAAGGTCGCTGACAACATGCTAAAACTGCCAATTTGAAGCGCACATTTATAAACCAAAATATAACTATTTATTTATTTATTAACAAGTATTAACAACGAAAATGGAGAGAGATAGGATATAAAATGTGTTGCATCAACAATTTGTAGTGAAGTGTAATAATTCTACAAGCAAGACATTAAGAATCTTCCATATATGTATATGGAATTATTGAATTCTTTAATCGTATAGTACGAAAAGACCACTGCATTATTAGCGTTAGTGCCAACGATAGTTGTAAAATATTTGTTCTTGAAGATCTTCCAGGGTGGCCCAAAATGACCGAAGTGGTGTGAATTGCTTATAACTTTTTGTTTAAGACATATTTTTTTAGTTTTTTTTTTTTAATACAGTAAATTTATGGGGAATATTTTTAGATTAGTTATTACAAATGATATCCCGCAAGTGGTGGCCAGTTTCTACTTCGCACAAATGTGCTCTTTACAACACATTTTCCATGACCTTTCGCAAAATTTCCGGTGCTATGTTGTTAATTTCGTCTCGAATATTGGGTTTTAATTCGTCAATAGTCCTGGGCTTATTAACATAAACTTTCCCTTTTAAATAACCCCAAAGGACAAAGGACAATTAAAACTGGTTGTAAGCCAAATTATTCTTTCACCAAATATGTCGCGTAAAAGAGCCATTGTGGCCCTCGCAGTGTGCGCTGTGGCTCCATCCTGTTGGAACCATATTTGCGGATGGTTTTCCACGGCTGGCCTTACAAAATTTTCCAACATGGCCAGATATCGATCAGCACTGATGGAAATGGCAACACCTCGTTCATTTTCAAAAAAATATGGGCCAATGATCCTTTCTGAAGAAACACCGCACCAAACAGTACACTTAACTGGATGTAATTGTCGTTGATGAAGTACTCTCGGGTTTTCCGTAGCCCATATCCCACAGTTTTGCTTGTTAACGAACCCATTTAATTGGAAATGGGCTTCGTCACTCATAACTAAGTTATGAATAAAATTAGGATTCCCTTGTGCTTTTTGGTGGAAATAAATTGCATAGTCAAGTCGTTGCTGGTAATCTGTCGGTTTCAATTCTTGGACAATTTGAATTTTGTATGGAAACATTTTTATGCTATGCAAAATTCGCTGCAGCGACCCTCTTGAGATGTCAAGTTGTGTCGAACGTCTCCTGGTTGGTGTTTGTGGATCCTCCTGAATACTCTCCTGTACCACTTGAATATTGTCATCCGTGTGCACCGTTCGTCGTCCGCCAGCACCAGGAAGGTTCCTTACTGCTCCTTGTTCTCGAAAATTTGCAACAAGACGGTTTATTGTTGACTGAGAGGGTGCAACCCGCACATTAAATTGACGACGGTATGCACGCTGAGTCAACACAATGGACCGTTGATTTACAAAGTAAATTTCAACGATTTGGGCACGTTGTTCAGTTGTGTATTGCTCCATTATAAATTCTCCAAGTCTTCTTTACAAAATACTAAAAAGCAAAGAAAAAAAAAAATATAATAAAAAAGTTATAAGGAATTCACACCACTTCGTTCATTCTGGGTCACCCTGTACAAATGTGAAAACTATGTATTTGGGAGTGCCAAATTTCATACTTTTGTAGAAAAATAAAATAGTTCTAAGGTCGATAAAGTTGTCACATGTACATCCCAGAAACTCAATGGTATGTGGTGTAACATGGTCGTAATATTTTAATTTATACACAGAACGAATTATACGGTCAAAGCATATTTTTAATCGCTCTAATCTACCTCTACCTGTTCCACAATAAACTTCTAACCCATAAATAACGTATGGCATCAACTCCTTTGCGATATGTTTTCACATTTTTAGCGGAAGAATTGGGTTTACTAGTTTGACACGCAAACCAGTCAACAAGTTTCAGTAAAGCGCCTTTCGTCAAAGCCGAAGCCGAAAAAACAAGCCATAGTCGATCAATAGTCAAGGAAATGTTGACTATTTTTTTTTTTATTATCGCGGCATTGTGCACTCGACATTCTTGTTAAAAAGTCAGACTGTGACAAAGGATGATATCTAAGCATTATGCGCCGTTTGAGAGAATGAACTTGTCTACAATGACAAGATTTTTAAAAAGAATTCTCATGAATTTTACACCAGCATAACGTACCGTCTCACTAAGCTACAATTGTGAATGAATTTCAAAACTCATCAAATATCATCGGATTACGACCGTCTTTAGCCGATATGATTAAGCTGATTTTTTTTCTTCTTGAGCATCTCACTTCAAAGGAGGAGATCTCCTGAGAACTGAAGTGTTTTCCGGAAAATGTGTTTGAAAAATGTTTTGATGATTGGGTTATTTGTAGGCATATAAGCTCGGAAAGGGGTCTTCTGTGAAGGTGATTTTATAAATTTCAGTGAATAATAAATATCTTGAATGCATTTTGTAATTTTCCGTCTGAATGTATTAAACACCAGAAATCAAACAGTACGAGGGCGGTTCAAAACCAAGTCGAACTGAACTGTAGTAGTTAAAAAAAAAAAATTATTTTAGTGAAAAGTGGCAACCTTATAAAACAAGGTTTCATGGCGCCAAGTTGTTTTTTTTTTTTATTTAAACCATCAAAAGTAGACGATTTCAGTGAATTTGTAAACATGGAAAAAATTGTTATATAATTCAATATTTCCATTTGAAAGTTCTCACTCCAACCAATATTAAAGCCGAGCTATATTCTACGACAAAATTCTATTTTCTTTGCCGCAAAAGATGTATTGTTGCACCAAACTATGGTAAAGTTTTCATAGGAAACAGGGGACGTTTGCGAAAAATATTTATTTAATTTATCGCAAACGTAAATAAAAATATTGGATGTTATTATATATAAGTTTCATTAATAAAATATATGTACGTTTCTAATAATTCTGTATGTATGTTATAAATAGTGCCGTTTATTTTATAATTATTTATAATCAAACGCCATTGACTCGTATTCAATTTTTTTCAAATTAATGGTTCGTAAACTATTTCTTATTATATTACTTTTGCATGCGATTGACAAATTTACAGATCATAAAGGAGCCGCAAAATAACCTGCACCTAATTAAAATTAAAAAAATTGTAGTCTACGAAAAACATACGTTTGACATGCTTTTACCTTGATCAAAATCCAGGTGGTTTCTAACTGGTATTGCTGATTTTGAGCATCCAGAAACCCGTCCAGAAGATGTCCTCTAGTTTTTGTATTACATTTCAAATTCTTGACATTCACAATCATATTTTTCCGACTATACATCTCCGACGCCTGTGACAACCTAAAAAATGAACATTTTTCTTTGCTACTCAACGCGTCGAAGTCGCTTTCCACTTGTTTCTGTCCTCTCTCTTGGTTACAGGATACTTTTTTTCCCACTCTCTCTTACCGTTTGATATTAATTAATTTTGAATGTTTATCAAATATAAGCAAATCACATAGAAGGTGGCAACAGAGGTACAACAAATTCCTGGATTCTTGCTAAAAGTTATCCTCGTTTACGGCAAAAGTTAATCATAACAATTTTCTCGTAAAAGAACTCTCGTTCATATCAATTACAATAACGTTTACAGCAAACGCTTTTATTTAAGGAAAAATTTGTAATTTTTGCGGCATAAGTTTAGCATGCAAATTAAAAGAAGTAAAAAGAAGAAAAAGAGCTCGGAACGTGTTTTTTTCTTTATGTGTGCTTTAGGGGGTCTGGTCCTTCGTTTACGAGTCGAAAATGTTGAGTAGAAGAGACGAACGCCGTAGTGGTTGACAAATTGAGGCGCCAAAAGCCGAATTTTCGCACCACTTCACTCTCGCAACAAAGGAACGGTCAAAGCAGTGGTCAGGAATGGGACAATCGTATCCAAAGAAAACGGTTCCATTTGCAGGCTAGGTCATGACATCTGTTTGATGTCCCATGGATGCGCTTGGGATTGTTTTTATTGATTATCTTTGGAAAGGAAAATTATCGACGGCGAATATTTTGCAGATTTATTGCAGCATTTGGCTGATAAAATTGTGAAAAAAGGCCGCATTTGGCGAAAGAGAAAGTGTTGTTTCATCAACACAATGCTCAAGTTCACACATCCACCATTGCGATGGCCAAAATTAATGGATTGAAGTTCGAATCGAAGCTCCCTCAGACGATTTTCTATTTCCAAACTTGAAAAATGACTGGGTGGTAAAAGATTCGCCAACAATGAAGAGATGGAGTTTGAGGTTGATAACTATTTTAACGAGTTTGACAGTTTTTACTATAAACTGGATATAGAAGTTGTTGAATATAGCTAGAAAAGCTGTATCGAGCTAAAAGGAAAATTTTACCCAACTCTTTGTTAGGTCAGCTAGTTTTGGACCGCCTTCGTAGCTTGTGATGTAAGAAATACTTACAGTGTATACGTTTTGTTGTATTTAACGAAAGAAGTCGGCAAAAAATTAGATTAAAGAAAATTCTTTTGGCGACCGTGACCTTTTTTGGCTTGTGGCGATTGGCCTCCACCTTTGATGGCACAAAACCCCTTCCCAAACTCCTTAAATTTTCAAATAGTTTTTATAATTTTATTTAACATTGTCAGAACCATGTATATTTAACAATTTAAGAAAATACTGAAAGTTGTAACAACTACGTTTTTTTCTGAGTATTTCCGCTGGTCAATTCCAAAATCTTCTGTGAAATGCATTTTTGTTTGCTACAGTCTGCTTTCTTGCTGTTCTTGAATTCTATCATCGATTGTGTGGCGTTGACCATAAAAGGTACGAATGTTGCAAATTTGGTCAACTTATCTTCCTGGGTTTGCAACTTGACGTTGATTTCGTTTTGAAGTTTAGCCAATTCATTTTTTGGCACTTGGGTTTGCAGATTTTCGACGTCGGTCTTAAAAAGTTTATGTTCCAGATCTTTTAAGCGCTCCAGTTGCTTATCCAACACTGTTAGCTTTAATGTAATATTCTTTCTTAGGACGTCAAAATAGTCCGTGTCCTCAAAGGCGCTATCATGAGCGGCCCTTCTCACGTTGTGCATAATTTTATCAAATTTATCCATATGCTCGTCATCATTGTTGTTAATTGCTTGCTGCAGTTTTTGTTTGATTTTTATTAGTCTGCCATCGATGCCCTGGAAGAACTCTTCCATTTCACATTGACGGATGACATTTTCGTCTAAGACAGCGGTTAATTTGAACTCATGTATAACTTCAGTCTGCCTGTTGAGTCTGTTTAAAGTAGAAAAATCTCTTATATATGCCTTGATTTCCTAGAAATACTTCTTCATTACTCACTGTTTGTTTACTTCGCTTAAACTGGATTGCAATTCGCTCACACTTTCTCTCAACAGAAACAGATCGTTAACTAACTGTTTCTGAAATACAGTTGGTGCCTTCAGGGCATCTTCGAAGGCTGCAATCGCATCTTGCGTGGAGGGCTTTATAAGGATTACAAACGTTAGTATGAAAGCAAAATGTATGACTTTCTCCCACATTTCTGACAGTGGATTTGAACAACGAGCTTATCAACAATCTTCACTTGAAAGTATCTGTTGTTCGACTAAAGCGTTTTTTCTTTGCATTTGTTTGATTTGGTGGCTGGTCAAGCTGTGACTTATCAGTAATCAGCCGTAACAAACAGCGAATATGGTGGTTTAATATAGCGGCAGACGGTGTACTCTTTTCGATAGCGATTTGAAAGATTATTCAAAATTTGTGTATATTTATTTGCAATAATATGATTGTTGAGGGGAATTTTTGTATGTAGCTTGGTTAAGAATTAGCCTACTTTAAACTAAAATAAATTTGTATTGGCATTAGAATAGACAGACTGAAAAATGTTTGTATTTTCCGTTTTTTTTTTAGTTTCATTCCTGTTTTCCTAGGAATTTCTTCCGGAATCCCAAGAAAATTTTTCAGACCGAATATAATATATAATATATATATATATATATATATATATATATATATATATATATATATATAATATCCATTACTAACTAAAATCACTAAATTACCATCATCTTAGTTCTCCCATATTGTAGTAGTAAAAAAATCCATCATTTTTGAGTGACGTTGGTGGCTTTATGTAACACAGTTAAATTGATCATAGTTAATTAGATCAAAAATTCATCGTTTTGTTCCAAAACTTGTTGACATTTTGAAGGTAATTCCATTATACCACTGTTATAGAAATTCTCCTCCATATTGACAAATAATTGAATCAGTTGATTTCAACAAACTCATCTCGAAATGAATTTCTCACTAGCAAAATCATTCGCTAATAACTGGAAGAGGTGGTAATCACTTGGTGCCAGGTGCGGACCATAAAGTGAATGCGTAAGAATCTTCCAACCAGGTCTCCGGAGCTTCTGGTCAGTCATCGTCTATGCGTGTGGTCTGGCTTTGCCCTGAAGGAAGACAATTCGTCTGTTATTAGCCAAATCTGGCAACCGCTTCCAAATGACGGTCCAACTATCAACAGTGCAAGTCCCAGTCAGGGGTTTAATCATAGAGGAGCAGCTCATACTCAATACTGGCTTAGCCATTGTTTACGCCGGCTTACCATCCTTCAATTTTTGATATATTGTATAAATTTGTTTCTTAATCGTAGACAGAATAATGTCTAAATTGGGCAAAACTCATAAAGTAGAAAAAATACGTTCATGCGTCCAAGGTTGTATGGCGAAAGGCCATTGCTGATACGGTCACTTATCTGGCTTTGGATCGATGCAACATTCTCTACATTATGAGCAGCTGATGGCTCAGCAGATCTAGTAGGATAAACTTTGCCTAAACAAGTAGTAAATGATTATGAACATTAAGTGAGATGGTTTGGTCCCTGCCAGTATACATATACATCCTTATATATTCAATTCCTTCCATATTTTCTATAGTTGTGAGACATTTTTTTTTTTTTTTTTACAAAATTTCGGATTTTTAGCACAAGCTAGAATTACGGAATTACTATCAGTGTATACTATGATGATGGTTATGAAAATGACAAATAACTCTTCAGGAAGGTATTTTTTAAACGAACGTTCTAATTGTTACGGTCCCTGATGTGAACACTAAACTATGCGGCAATTATTGGGTTGTTACGAAAGTTCCTTCGGTTAGTTCGTTAGTTCACCACACGTTACTTCTCATAACGTAGAGTTCCTTCAAACACTATCAAACCTTTCTCCCACCCCTTCCCTAAACTGTTCACTATTGTTTGCTTATGTTCTCATTCCAATCGTGAGAATTTTAAAAAACGTTTTAAAAAGTGGGAAAAATGAGCTCAAGAGTGCATCTTAGGCATATTATGCTCTATTATTTGCGAAAAGCAAAAAAGACTGTTGAAGCCAGCCGAAAAATAAAGTCTGTTTATGAAGAAAACGGACCAAATGAAAGAACTTGCCGGGCGACTTCTCCGTAACGGACGGTCTCAGATAAGGACGATCAAAAGAAATTGTTTCCGAGGAGATGAGAGATTTAATTATTATTACTCCCCGTGTAACAGTTAGGGAAATAGCTGAAATAATAAAAAAAAACAATTCCAACCGTTCACGGGGCCATAAAAGAGCAACCTCGATGTGTGGGTACCTCACTCTCTCACCGGGGCCAATTGCCTGAATCGCGTTGACGTCTGCGATAACCTAAGGATAAGAAATAACAAAACACCAAAACAGGGATGAAAAATTGGTAGCGTACAAAAATGTAACGCGGAAAAGATTTTATGGGAAACCAAATGAATCCCCTCAACCCACCTCTAAAGCAGGCCTTCATCCCAGGAAAGTAATGTTGTCGATTTGATGGGATGTCAAAGGAGTTGTCTTTATTGAGCTTCCTTCAACAAATCAAGATTAATGTGGACTACTATATCCCACAGTTAGATAAATTGACGGGGGCGTTGGAAGAAAAGTGGCTGAGACTTATCAATCGGGGAGACGTCATGATTGAAGATCATGAAAACGACCGCCCTCAAGCTGCCTTACGGACTCTTCAGAAACTGTCATAGCTTGGATGGGAAGTTTTCCCTCACCTACCCTACTCCCCCAAACCTCGCCCCGTCCGATTATCACCTATTTCGCAATCTAAGCAACCACTTGAAAGATTTGAATTTCCATAACGACGAGGAAGTGGAAAATCATGCGAGCTTTGTAAGAAATTAATTAAAAAGCTCCCAGAGAGGTGGGAAAAAGTTTTTAGGAAAGGGGAAGATTATATAACACCCAACATTTTTGTCTAATGCAAAAATGTCTTAATATTCGAACTTTAATATTTAAGCCCTTTAAAAATTCTTATGTATAAGAATAAATTGTAATTGTCATAAAAGTGAAGCAAAATATTGTATTCGTTTGTGTCTACCGCATTTTGGTTCTGTTTATTTTATATTCAATTTTAGGCAAGAAGCAATACGTCTATAATTATTACTTTTGGGGTTGGGAGATCCGCCCATGCGTTTTTTTTACATAAATATCTTAAATTCAATATAAAAAAATATAATTGAATTTTATTAAGATGTGGCAAGATTTTACGAAAATTGATTTATACAGGCAATAAATTCTGTGACCGTGAGACATTCCCATCTTCACCTTCACTTTCAGAGAAGAGAGACAGAGAGTTTTCTAAAACGAAAGTAAGAGTCGTAGAAAAAGTGGAAGATGGTTAATACATAAAGATACAGAGATGGAGATAAGTGAGAAAATTCTATCACACCAAATAAGGACAACGATTAAAATCTGGTCACAGAGACGTGGATTGGGGTGCAATTTGGAAAGAATATTTTAGTAAACTTCTTGCAGCGGCTGATAGCACAATTGGATAAATTATGCCAATTATAGACGATGGCGTAAATTGTCCAGCACAGTGCCAAAACTAAGTTAGCAGTATCACGGCTTAAGATCAACTAAGCTAGTGTTGTTGATGGCCTGACGGCAGAACTTTTTACGACCGAAGGTGATGAGGGGACAATCAGAACGCATCAGCTTTGAAATCAGATTTGACTCACTTAATGTTTAGCCGATGATTGGAAACTTAATTTATTATAATGTATCTAATTGAGCTCGTCAATCATCGCGGAATCGTTTCTTATAACATTTGCCCGACTGTAATATGTTAACGACTAAAACCTATTCTATGTGACCTTTTGAGGCTTTTTGGGGTTTTATCTGACATCTACAGTTGGCAAGATATTCGTGTTGCTGAAAACCCTGAAGACAAAATAATAAAAGAGAATAAGGCATATCAACTTTTCGTCGAACATGAATTTGTACGAGTATGTATTAAGCCATGAATGAGTTGGATATGTCTGCAATAGCTATTGGGAAACCATTTCTTCTGAATGGGGATTTAAATAGGCGATCTCTTCAACGTAATTATGGGGATGGTTATGAAAAAAAAACGTGACTGGTACCATATTTATTAAAAGCCATATGCTACTGCAGTTCGCTGAAGATATAGACACAATCGGCATATAACTAAAACATGTTACTGCAGCTTTTACAGGAAGACGGAGTTAGCGAGAACATATCTGGTGGCCAAAAGATTCAAAGCCAACTTGTTTGTTTTGATCAACAGGTGAGAACAACACATTTAAAGTCGTGGATGGATTCATTTGTATTTATCCCGCTAATGAGTCCAATGATGTCAGCCTGGAAATTAGTAGAAATGTATTGTTTTCTGCTATGGGCTTAGCAAGCGATTTAACGACAAAACCCTTATTGAGTAAAAAAAACATCTTTAGCAGCCACAGACTCGATTTGTCCTGCTGTGTAATATGTTAATGACGGATGAATCAGTCCTGAAAAATACTCCACAAACTTCAATACATGTAATCATTAACGTTAACGGAGAGCACCGGCATCGTTAAGACTTGATCAACATATTATATCAAAATACAATTGCGTTGGCTATGTCATATTATGTAAATGGACAGGAACTTCCCTGCACAAAAATTCTTCAACAGAGGAGGGTGAGGCTGTTCTAAATAAGTACGTAAAAACACCAGTGATCCGGCATCTACAAAACACCATTTAATTTCTTTTTTATTTGTTCATTTCCGATTTCAGTTTCTTAATAATAGCTAACTTAAGACATTTTCGGCATTTGGATTTATTCTTCATAATTTCTACGAATTCAGAAGCCTTCTCAATGTGGCTCCCCTGAACATCCAAATGCGCCAACTTTTCTTTTTGCATATTTAACTTTTCATTGATTTCTGCAATAATATTATCGAACTCTCCATAATCCGAATTTTTGGCTACTTCAATTTCAATTTTCTGGTTAATACCTTTGATATCTTTGATGAATTTCTCGAATTTTTCCATGTCGCCTTTAAGTTTTAATGATTCTCGGGTTTTATGATCTGCAACAATGACATTCTCGGACATTTCCGCAAATTTTTTAACATGTTTCTCAGAATTTACATTCAATTTTTGTGTAATGTGTGATTCAAGAATTTGTAATTCATTATTGGTATTTGGACAGCCATCATCAAGGCTGGACAGAGAGCTTCCATAAAAGTCCCGATGGAACGAGTTTAATGTTAGATCTTTTAGTAGATGATTTTTTGCACTTGAACTAGAAAGAAAGGAAGGGAATGTTTAGTGCACATTTATTATAATATATGTGAAAGCGGAAATAAAACTAGAAAATATATAGGTACTAACAATAAATACATTTTTTTTTTGCATGAGACTGAAGCCTTTATTTGCCACAGTTATAATGGTCCGATTTAGGTTAAATGTGCATCATTTTTTTCGATAACTTTTTTCTATTTTGAAGGTTTTTCGATTAGGACTCTTTGATAGAAATTCCCTTTGTAATTAGGAAAAACGGGGAAAGTCGATTTTCAAAAGTTTCCCTTGAAGCGAATTATCTGCCATAGACAGGAATAATCACTTGGTGCCAGTTCCGGGCAATGAAGTGACTGTACCAGAACTTTCCAACCAAAATGTCGAAGCCTTTGACGAGCCCATGTGTGTGGTTAGCCACTTTAAGAAGCAACACAATTCTTCAACTATTGGACAAAACCTGCCGCTACTGGGCGCTTGCTTTCTTTAGTCTGTCTAATTGTTAACAATACAAATCCGAGTTAAGAGCTATATCGAATGGGAGCAACTCATAATTCTACCAAACACGAAATTTTGTTGACCATCAAAATTGGCTTAGCGGCCATTTGTGGCGGCTCACCGCGCGTCAAGCCATAACTGTGGCTTGACGTTGCCGTAATTGGTTCACTTTATATCACCACCAAAGATGGTAATGATGATGGTAATTCGGTGGATGAGATTTTTGCTAAGATAAATGTGTAGCATCTACACATCGAATTTGTTGTTGTATCTAGCCTTATTCAAGTGGTTCTGAACGGTTTTTTTTATGCAATGGTTAGCTCCTTGGCAAACGAAACAGTTGGATGATTTTCATTATTTTGCGGACAATTTCGACAATTGGCCTTCCAGAGTGTGGTGCATCTTTGCCATCAAAATTACCGGAACCAAATCGATGAAACCTAAATCGCCCTAATTGGCTCAGTATCAGGACTGTAAGTGCCATTTAGACTTTCAGCCGCTTGGCTTGCATTCTTACCTTTATCGAAAAAAGACTTTAAAATATGGCGTATTTTGACTTTTCTGGTATTCATCTTTGACTTGCACACAAACAGCACTAAGTCAAGTAATTATAAAAATGATTAGTTATTCGAATGCAAAATCTTATCCGCATGACGCAGATAGATAAATCATGGATTTCTTTTCGCTATACATTAAGAGAAATATTTCCTTTGGGAGAAATCTCTTTCGGATTTTGGGCGAATGAAGCTGAACTAAGTGAAAGTGTGAGGCTTTCCTTAAATTATGGCACAATACGAATCCAATTTCAAATGTAGAATAAAATGGAAATTGACATTAATTACTCTGTGGCCCTTTACCATACTCCTAAACGAGTAAGATGTAATGATGAATTTTCTTTTTAAGTCGAAATAACTTTCTTGACTTATCCTTAATGACATATTTGCACTGAATTTTTCACACAAAATTTATCCAACATAACCCTCGGTAAATTTTTCCAAAAGCAGATTTTTTGTGTCAAATTACTGCACTGATCAATGCGGTAACTTTGTAGACATTATACTTACATATTTCTCAATTCCCCCGTATCCTGTAACAGAGTTTTGAAATTTTTCAAAAGTCCCACATAGACCTCGTCAAACTTGGCAATATTTATCAAAGTCTCCTGTTGTTTAGATCCGTGGATTTGGATTAGAATTAATACGAATATTGAAAATAATGTAAATTTTATTAATTTCATTATTAAATGCGGTAGCTGACTATGTGTTCGGCAACAACAATTGCGGTTGACTGATTTCGAATTTAAGATTGTTCAATTTAATGAGATCGTTCTTATCGCAAAAAATGTGTGTGCGCTGTTTGTGATCTTTGTGCCACCATCATAAGTGGAAAAAAGTAAAATCTCTCTTGGAAGGGGGGTTTACTTTTTTGCATTTATTACAATTCAATCGTTTCCGAAAAAATGCGTTGCTCTATATGGATGGCTTTTCTTTAAAAGCGATGCCTGGTCCTCTGAAAGTGCAACAATATTTTGCCCAACAACGAATTTAAATGGTTGATATTTTAATATTTCTATAAAGAACGAAGAATATTTACCTATTTCAGTTTATAGACAATGACACATCCACATTTTTTGGTTCTAAAATAAGCAGAAGCTACACGTGTTCAATCTCTGGGGAAAGTTCAAAGAGAACGAGCTCATTTTCGATTTTAATTCAGCGTTTAAACGGTTTAAACTAAAAGAAAAAAAGAATAAGAAACAGTACAAAAATGTAATTCAGGTAAACTGACTTAAATAAATTTTCTCTCAACATCCTTTTTCGTTGCTGAAAATGTATACGGAGTGCCAAAAGGGGGATGGTAAATCGTTAGGCTATCAATTGCTGTGAGTTAAAGCACAACAAAAGAAGCAAAACTACAACTTACTGAACTTAATTATTGCAGATTACTTATAAACTATTGACTTTGTCAAATTGATTAGTTTGTTTGGGGGGTATCTTAAGAAGCGTGCAGGCCATTTTCGTTCGCAGAACTAAGTTTACTAAATGTTTGATGCATGCTAAATAACTACAATTAACGGGAGCAATCAGGGAGAGAGTGGTTATCCGGTAGATTTTTTCAAATTTTGCCATTGCGCTTGACAAAAATTTAATAATTGCAGACTGAAAATTAGGAATTACAACGGAAAAATACAGTTTTCATTAATTGGACAATTTCTTTCGTAGGTAAGAGAAAGGGCGTGTCATGCGACCCCTATATTTATTCTCAGAATTTTCTGTACCAAATGTGTGATGTATGAAGCTAAGAATATATAGGTTAAACGGCCCATTTGTGTAAGAGGCGCAAGTTTTATCGATTATCGTTGATCAAGACAACAGACAAAAATTGAGGTTGCGGCAGTGTATGAATCAGGAATTACAGGGAAAAAATTGCACTTCAAAGAATTTGGCCAATTTGTATGGGAGTTACCAGAATGGACGTCACAATCAAGTCTATTTTCATCGCAAGAATCTACTGCTGCAATCATTTATTGCATACCAAATTTACCTGAATTTAACATAAGAGAATAAATGTGTGAACCCGAGAATAAGCGAGCTAAATCGCTAGAAAGGAAATTTGTGGGTTAGGAATTGTAGGCGGAAAACAAGAATTTCCAGAGTTTAAAGTTGATGTAGCCCATTCTTAATCCCAGATATGATGCTTTCATTTATTTCGTAAAGATTTGCGGCAGTAGGTGTGATGGCCTTTCAGCCGAATTGACGGCCATCGGTTAATCGACTTAAAAACTTGTATGACAAATTTGGCCTAAATATACCTTGTACATCCCTTCGTACATTTGGAACAGATTCACCTCGTATTTGATTAAAGGACACACAATTGGGTACGTGCGATTAGACGGTTACTCAAACGCTGTGATTAATCTGTAGTTTGGCTAACCAATTAATGTAGATTCTATAGAATAATCTATTAAAAATTTTAATATTTTGTACAAGAGAACAACGAGAAAGAAATATTCAAATAACTGGTTTTGACTGTATCATGAACACGAGACATTTTAAATAGTAAATAATAAGAAATATGGGTGTGGGTTATTCACCTAGCAAAAAAGTGCATGCGAAGAAGTAAATATTCAGTGGTAAAATATTGTGTAATCTTCAATGAAATTAACATAGGGTTATCGTAGGAGAGAAGCATTGTTATATAATGCCTCTTCCTTTTACATTCAGGGGTGATGTAGGTGTTAAAAATTCAAATCTTTGATTACAAATTTTTGTTATACAGATGTATTGCTTTTTATTGTATTTGTTTTGTGTTAAAATACGGTTTCTTGAAAAAACTGCCCGCAGATCCCTCGTACTAGGAACTTTCTATAAAAAAAACTCAATAAACAGGCACTCAATAAAAAGGGTGCCTAATGTTTTGTACTGTCAAAGCGTATACACCCTCTATCATGGACTAAAATCCACAGTACTGACGACGGACATTCTTAGCGACATAGAAATATATACGTTTTATTTGAACACTTTAAATCAAACTCTTCGGAGCATAAATGAAAATAAAAGCAATGTTTTAAGTACTTCACTAGGGTGGTTCTAGAAATGGTTCAAAGCTGTGTTGCTGGAAATGATAAATATGCATCGATTGCACTTTTACAGGTAGTAAAACTATAACTTTTTTTTTTAACTTCTTCTTTTTTTTTTTGTTGGGCAGTTATAAAAGTTTTGAGCAGTCAGTTGTTCGAAGAATTAATTAAATATGAGTATTTTACAATCACAATATTCACTAATCGACTAAACATAAAAAATGTTTTACCTAAATATGCGATTGATCAATTATTGATGGATTGATTAATTAATAAAATTCAGTACTTTTGCTTTCATTTTCAGAAAAGTCCTAAAGTCCAAAAAAAAAAAACAAAAAACTGGCAATAAACATACAGCTTTTAAATGCCCGATCCAATTCCGGGTAAAATGCACAGTAATGTAGCTGAACAGTTGCTGAATTTCGTTACTTTTATCATACAAATTATTTTCAAATCAGCTAACAGTTTATTTATCAACAGATTTGAATAATAATTTATAGAAAATACAAAATTTCTAACAACATTTTGAACCGTTGAAAGGTTAATGGGGAGACATACGCTTACAATATGGGAAAACTTCAATGAAAACTATTGCCTGTAGAAGTTATAAAACCAAGCTTGGACGGTTCATTTGTTTTGGGGTTGTACCGAAATATATACCGACGTGCTCCATTTTGAACAGGGATCATTTTTGATTTAACCAAATCATGTGTACCAAATATAATTGCAGTCAGTTAATGAATATGGAATATTAAAAATGGAAATTCCTGTTGCGAAAGAATGCGACAAACAATTATAGGATGACTTTTTAAGATTTAAGCTTTTCATGTTGGCATCACTAATTGGTAATGGCGTCCAAATGTCATCTGTCAAAGCGAAAAGTGTAGAGTATACCATTTCATTATGGAGAGACTAACAAACGAGCAACGATTGCAAATCGTTGACTTTTATTATCAAAATTCGCGCTCTGTGACAAATGTGCATCGTTTGATACGACCATTTTGTGGTCGTCAAAATCGACCTGCTGAATCAACAATTCTTGCTGTTATCTCCAAATTTCGCACCAAATTTACTTTGTAGAGTGCGTACCGAATAAAATATTGCAGCCGTAGCGATCAGTGTAAATGACGATCGTGAAATGTCAATTCGTCGCCGTTCTCAGAGATTGGATATGTATTATTCAACCATTTTTTTTTTTTTTTTTGCCCCAATTGGCTGAGTTGAACTTGGTTGACATGTGATTTCATCAGGACGGTGCTCGTGAAACAACGGATATGTTGAGGGATGAATTTGGCCCTGTGAATTATTCTCCAAGATCTTGCGATGTAACGCCTCTTGTTTATTTCTTGTGGGGTTATGTCAAGGCAGTAGTCTATGTGGACAAGCCGAACACTATTGAAGGCTTACAGGATAACATAACACGCGTTAATACAGGCCGAAATGCTGGAAAAGTGACGAAAAATTGGACCTTCCGAATGGACATTTTGACACGGAGCCGCGGACAACATTTACATGAAATTATCTTTAAAAATTAAATGGCAAAGACCAATTTATCGATTCCAATAAAACATTTTAATATATGATGCAAATTTGAGTGTTTTATTCGATTTAAAAAAAACTGCGACTAAAAGTGCACCTATAGTTTCAATTCGATAGCTGTCAATTCAGGAGCACATTTTCACAGATGTGAAAAAAATAATTACAATTGATTGTACAATTATAGGCTTGTTTTAGCGAAAAGTGTGAAAATAGGCACTATATTTTATGGAATTAAAAAAATTTTAATTTGCTTTTTCTTCACTTGGTTTGAAACAAATTTTTATACATTTGAAAGATGTCATTAAAAAAAATTAATCTCAAAATTTTTTATTGGTCCATTCAATCACTTATTTAGGAAAACTACAAAACCTAGATTTTTTTTTGTGTTTTTGTTTTTAAATTGGTGTGAAAAATTAGTAAATTGTGCATGATTGCATTGCAATTAAATAGATTGCATAATAATAGTATTAATACATTTGTGCTTTTAGATTTATCTAAACATTTATTTTAGAAAATCTCAATTTAATTTTAAATTTCATGATTGTTGCCTATTTTTACATTATTTTTCTTATATTATTACATTATTTTTCAAGATTGCATGGCTGGAGTGTACGGATAAGTCGTGACAACGAAATAATTTTTGAAAACTCTTGAACAGAAGATGAGGTCAAGTAAATTATTTCTCACATCCTATATGAGTGAGAAATGTGTGTGTCTGTGAACAAATCACAGCTTCTTTAATTTCATATGATATTTTATGGAGAATTATCATGTGATGAAAGCTTAAAATGATAGCTGCTTCTGAAATTTACTCAATTACATTAGTTACTGTCTAAGATTTGATGAAAACTATTTTTATTTATAAATAGCATATTTTTAAACTTTGGACAAATTGTTTATAACTCAAATGTATCTTAAAAGAAAACTCTGAAATTTGACATCAGTACTGCTGCCGGCGAGGAAAACTTCCAACCAATGGATGAGTTATTTTCACTTCCTTACTTTTAACATTATCGACAGAACTTTTCATCCTGTAACAAAATGTAAACAAAAACTAAACTTTATCTGCCAATTTTAACTAGTTGCTCAGTAGAGAAAACCGTAAAATGAAAAGAAAAAAGGAAAATTTTTATACAAATCCACAGATTTCAAATTGCATCTGGTATAAACTTAACGCTTTTTAAAAATTTATTAAATAAGAAATTAAATGTTCCAATTTATTTATTCATTTTTTTTATTTGCTTGACTTATTACACAACAAATTTGTTGGAGGAAGGTCCCAAAACAAGCCGACCTGACGTATAGATGGTGCCTGTAGTTTGAAAAAAAAATGTTTTGGTGAAAAGCCGAGCTAGATTCTACTTTTCGTTTACGACTATAAAATATTGGATAGCAGAGTTTAAACGAGGCCGTACGAACTGCCAAAACGAACACGCTATTGGTTGACCAATTGACGCGTCTACACCAGACACAGTTAGTAAAATCCACAAATAGTACTGATATTGAATGAAATTGTATTGATCGTAGGCTAAAAGACCGTAGTCGGCAAAAAAGTCCTATACATCATATATTGACCGAAGATTTAAAGATGAGAAAGCTGTGCACAAGATGGGTCCCGCGCTTGCTTTCAATAGAACAAAAACAGCATCGTAAAGATGTTTCAGTAGAGATGTTTGAGGTGTGTTTGGCGATATTTCCCCACAAGAATGCCGAACATTTGCTTCGATTTATAACCATGGATGAGACATAGGTCTAGCACTTTACATCTGAGACAAAGACAAAGAGTGGACTGGAATGAAAGCAGTGGACAGGAATGGAAGAATTGTGTCCAAGTAATCGAAGACGGTTCCACCAGCAGGTAAGTTCATGGCGTCTGTTTTTAGGGATGCGCTTGGGATTATTTTTATTGATTACCTTTAGAAAAGAAAACCCCATCAACGGAAAATATTATTGTAATTTATTGCAGGGTTTAGGTGATAAAATTATGAAAACATGCCGCAATTGGCGAAAAAGATGGTGTTGTTTTATTAAGACAATGCTTTGGTTTACACATTTACTATAGCTACAGCCAAAATAATGAATTAAAGCTCGCAAAAATGGCCCGGTGGTTAAAGATTTGCCAATAATATAAAGGTGGAGTCTACGGTTTTAAGGAGTTTGAGAGTTCTTACTATAAACGGGGTATAGAAGCTATTGAATATCGCTGGAAAAAGTGTTTCGAACTAAATGGAGATTATGTTAGATCGGCTAGTTTTGGGACCGCTCTTTTATGTATTGAATACGATTAATGTAATGTTCTGTTAAACATGAAAATTTAAGCTTAACTTGGTTCATTCCATGAAATCCTGGGTCAGAACTATCGTCAGTAGTTTGGGTTATCTCGGAATATTTTGTTGGTAGCATAGCTGGGATGAGTATTGATTACAACAAAGGGCAATAACATCTTACGCCCTTGATTTTGGTGTCTCATTTTCATATACATTTCTATCCGTTTAATTGTCGGTGAGGGTCACCAGCTACCTATCTATTATTTTATTTTATGTTTCGACATTTAACCTACCTCTAGAAAGTAAGAAACACTCCTAATTTTTCCAGAGCGCGGCGAGAATTAACTGTATTTTTGGGGCAAAATGCAATTTTAGCCGTCACAAAAGTTACCACTGAGATTAATCTATGCCCATGAATGTTCGGTGTCCGTTTGTGCTGTAGTATATGTTATGTAAAAGCTTTCCCATATGTATTCCTGTTTATTGAATAAAGTTAAGCAATGCTTCAGCATTTAGCTACTCCGCCGCTCGTGACAATTTTTGAATCTACCATAGACATTTGTTGCATCTAAACCCTAACTGCGAATGCTTCAGAGCATTATCGCAATGCCAAAACATACCGCTAATGATGTAGATCTCGATGTGATGACTGTTTCATTTTAAAGCAAACGTGAACAAAATGCGGCCCGCGAGCCACTTTGGGTGCGACCAGTGAGTTATTTTTGAATATACGAGTATATCTAGAAAATTAAGTTGGATGGCAAATTCATGTAATGAGTGATTTACCTAGAAATATTTTTCCCAGTGGTCTGGAAATTACTGGTATTGATTGAAATGTCATCAAACTCGACATGTACCAAATTTAACTAGATGTTGTGCACCTAACATAAAAGTCATGGACGTAATAATATATGGGTTAAATCGATCATTTAAATAACAGGTTCTAAGGGGAACATGGCTAATCTAACGATTTCATCATATATTTCCAAACATCGTAATGTAATATAATTGACAAATTTTAAGCTACAGCAACCTGCGAAATAGGGAACTATAGTAGGAAAATTACATTTCGATAAATCTTTCCTTATATATGGGAGATATCAGAAGAATCAACTATGAGGACCATTTTCATTGCTAGAACTAAGGTCATCAAACGCTTTATGTGAGTCAAATTTGATTAGATTTAATGCAACTGCTGGAAAGATATGAAGCGGTTAAATCAGACATTAGTGTGGCTGTGGCAATGCGCCCCGTTTTTAACGTGTTACTATTTTGAAAAACGCTGAATTCGCACCAAATTTTACTAAATTCAGTGCACCCAGTTGAGCTTCATGTCATATACGGGTAAAATTTCTCTTTTGTTTGAGAATTACTAGGAGCAGGGTTAATTCATCTTTTTTATTTTTTTTTTAATGTTACCAGCAAACATGAAAATGCACCAAAAAATATATGTGGTTTGTTGCCGATTACAGATGAGGGGTTACAGGGACGAAATTGAAGTTCCGGAAATGGTGAATTTGTGGTATCGGAAGAGGTGGACCAATAAAAACCATTTACAATCTCCGGCTACGTTGTGGGTAAATTATATCCAGTGCTAATTTTCAATTGAATGAAAAAATCTTTAAATATCAAAGTATAATAACGATATTTGTGTGGGAGATACGAGAGGGGACGTGGTCATTCCGTCGTTTTTTTTTTTGCCATTTGACCCGGCATCAGAATGTGAAGTATTTGTCAAAAATGTATATAACTTTGGGCTGTGAATTAGAGATCACAGTGAAAAATCAAATTTCGATAAATGCGTCAATTTGTATGGGAGGTACGATGATGGGCGTAGCAACGTCGCTCATTTTCTATTCTACAATTTTTATTATCAAATATTTGAGGAAATGTGGTAGGTTTGGAACTAAAAATATATAGATAAAATCGATTATTTGTATGGGACGTATCAGAAGGGACGTGATTACTTGATCGGGATTTCTCCGTTATCGTAGAGAATTGTAAAACAATGTAATGGATATAAAATTAGACTACAACAGCCGAATAATTTAAAATTGCAGAGTATTGATTGAATTTTTACAAAATCGGGTAATTGGTAAAATATTGGAATGTGCCAGGTTTTAAGACTTTTAGCCTGCCAGACAGACGGGCATCGCACAGTCGACTTGAAAAATCTCAAAACTTTCAAAATTTCAAAACTTTCAATTTACTTCTATCAGTTTTTCGTAGAAATTTAATTTTTGCACTGCGCGCTACAGTAGTCAAATGAATGAAATCGTATTCTATAAAGTATGGAAATGTTCCTTATTTGTAATAAAACCGTAGTATACCAAAAGAAGTTGAGTGTTGCCCATTTAGATTGACAGGCGGGCATTGATAAACAGATTTAAGAAGCTATTCTGAGTCGATCGGTACATGTAATGGGTATTATTTTCAATGTTTTCATGTGTTACAAAACTGAGTAATACCCCAAAATATAAGCGAAATTGTGTGGTGTAAATAAGCCGACTAATTTTTTTTTTAAGTTTGGAAATAACTTCTTATATATATTTCATCATTTAGATCAAATATAAAGGCTATTATTTCATACCGCGGAAATGTAATGCTGCGTTTCCATCAATATCAGAACATAAGAGTTACGATGCCACTAGTTTGAAAAAATTATTTTTGTGAAGGGTAGCAACTTTATGCAACATAAGTTTTAAGTTTCAAGGCGCCTCGTTGTTTAGTATTTTGAGTAAAATATATTTTATTTGACTTTAAAAGTAAACAATCTCAGTGAATTTATAAACATGGCAAAAAATTGGTCATCGTTATGCAATTCAACATTTCCATTTGAAAGGTCTCAGTCCAAATAATATTAAATCCGAGCTAGATTCTACTCTGGGGAGTCTGCCCCTTTGTTTACGACTATAAAATATTGGGCAGATGGGTTTAAACGAGGCTGTACGAGCTGCCAAGACGAACACAGTAGTGGTCGACAAATTGAGGTGTCTACTCTAGACACGGTTAAGAAAATCGACAAAATGGTATTAGATGACCGTCGGCAGAAGATGCGTGAGATAGCTGAAATGATAGACATTTCAAAAAGTGCTATGGATCGTAAATTGACCGAAGATTTGAAGATGACAAAACGGTGTGCAAAATGGCTGCCGCGCTAGCTTTCAGTAGAGCAAAAATAGCGTCGTGAAGATGTTTGAGTAGAGTAGTAGAGTTTGACGATGCTTCACCGCAATAAAGCCGTATTTTTGCATCTATCTATACCCATGGGTGAGACATGGGTCCACCACTTCACACCTGAGACAAAGGAAAAAAAGAAAGCCAAAGCAGTGGACTGGAATGGGAATCGTGTCCGAAGAAGACGAAAACGGTTCCATCTACAGGTAAGGACATGGTGTCTGGTTTTTGGATGCGCTTGGGATTATTTTTATAACCTTCAATGGCGAATATTATGCTATAATAATTTACTGCAGCGTTTAGGTGATGAAATAATGGAAAAAGGGACGCATTTGGCGAACAAGAAAGTGTTGTTTTATCAAGACAATGCTCCAGTTCACACATCTAGTATTGCAATGGCCAAAATTAATGAGTTAAAGTTCGAATTGCATCTTATTTGCCAGATTTAGCTCTCTCGGACTATTTTTTTTCCAAACTTCAAAAAAAAGGTTTGGTGGTGAAAGATTTGCAAACAATGAAGAGATTGAGTCTACGATTGAAAGCTATTTTAAGAAGATTGACAATTCATACTATAAACAGCGTTTAGAAGCTATTGAATGTCGCTGGAAAAACTGTACTGAACCAAAAGGAGATTATACTGATACCTTTCTGTGCCTTCTGTGTTGGGTCGGTTAGTTTTGGGACATGCCTCCTATCGGTGCCAAACCATGGTATGATTTCAAAAGCTTCAGCTAAGATATTTTGTCAATTTTTGTTGTAATTGCTCTTAAATCGCAATAATGTAATCAGATCCATGAAGAATTTCGACAACCATGTACAGCCCTCTATTCAAAGTGTTTGTGCGTCTCTGTTTCATAGAGTACACTCTGTTATGCAACCGCAGCAACTGCAGCAACGGCTGAAACTGCAACTGCATTTCTCTCAAATAATGCAGCAATTTATTAAAATAGAAAACAATCAGCGATAGTCGCAAAAACTATCATCTGCGATTTTATTGCTGCTGGCAGTCAAGTGATCCCAATGAAAAAGTATTTACCCCATAAAACCGAGATTGATGGGGGAAAACATCATCATCAGCAAATTATGTTCGGAATAAAAACGTCTGTGCCCTCGGGCTTATAGAAATAGAAGCATAAAGAAAAAAATCTGACGTTTATGTCTAGAATGAAATTACTTTTTGAATGGGAGGAAAATAAAATGCAAAGAGTTGCATCGATAATATCTGTGTTTTATTGATAGTGAGCGATAAGAATAGTGGGCGATGACAATCGTTCAACATGTGCAGTTACGAGAATGATGTGTGAAAAGAATAAATGACCATGACAGCGGTGTAGTGTGGGCGGGTAGATCAACTATTATGCCACTGGCACTGAAATCGAGGCGAATAAAAGCAGAATCATTTGGACTTTATGTTGCTGAAGTGTTAGGGATTTAATATTTTATTGTATTTTCTAGAATGAAATTGTAATAAGTTCACGGAAATAGCAAGAATTGGACTGTTTAAATAAGTAATAAGTGGAAAGAAACATACGTTTTACTATAGTCGGCCATAACCTTCCAAATGTACATATTTTTCACAGAGTGATTTGTTTTCACACTGACCACGTTGACGATAATTGATAGTTTTCATTAAAGTGTACAGAATGATGTGCACCAAATTAGCTATGAGATTGGAATTTTTTAAGCATTTGGCTGGAGTAACAGTCAGTTCAGTAATCAATCACAAGAACGCCATGTTTCCGACTCCGTGACAAGTCCATCTTCACAACTTTAATAGGGCAGAAGCATATACATATGTCCATAATTGTGGTTTGCGGTAGATTGGTTCCAGCAATGCATCATTTTCAGGTAGTTTTCAATTGCTTTTCTGCACATTTCGGACAGTATCTTAGCCCGAATGTTGTTATCAGAATGTTGGTTTTCAATTGCTCTAAGGTTTGGAGATTATCCTCTAACGTTTGGAGATTATCAGTCTTTGACGTAGGTCTAGGTGGCCAACTGTCGCCACCAAAACGTGAAATAATGTTTTCTGGAAACTTCTTATAAACTCAAAATCTAAAATATTTTAATATTATAGTTTTCACTATTTTTGCGCTTTCTTCGGTTGTTAAGCGATCCATGTTCGTAAATAGCAAACTTTTCACTAAATAAATAACACATCAGATGGCAGGTATTTAACAGCTGACAGTCTTGTCATACTCGCGACTTTGAAACCATTAAATAGAAAACTCTGCATATATCATTTGAAACGGCGAAAAATGTAACAACCAGAAGGAATCATTTAAGCTATCAAATATTTGTTAACCAGAACCTTTTAAGTCGATTGAAAGATGACTGTCTGTCTGGTTGGTGGACGCGATAACTGCGCAAATCTTCATGACATTTTTTAAATTTTTTTTTAGTCTATTTTATCTAAACAGTTTGAAAAGATCTTTCTCCAAATGTTGTACCCCCATATTGAAATAAACCATGTAATACCCACGCACCAGTTTGGGTTTCGCAAGGGTCATGGAACGACAGAGCAAGTACGCCGCATAGTAACCCAGATCAGAAAAACATTTGAAGATCGGAAATATTGCTCAGCTCTCTTTATAGACATCTCCCAAGCCTTTGATAAAGTGTGGTATGAAGGCCTTATTCACAAAATAGTCTCTTTTCTACCTGCAAATACCCACAAGCTCCAGGAGAGCTATCTGAAGGATCGATCTTTTGTAGTAAAATCGAAAGACTCTGTTTCAACTCAAAGAAAAGTTTCAGCAGGAGTTCCGCAGGGCAGTATACTAGGCCATATACTACATACCATGTACACCTCTGACATGTCTCTTCATTCCCTAATTCAAACCTCAACTTTCGCTGATGACACTGCATTCATGAGCACTAGCATTTGCCCATTAATGGCTTCTAAACAACTGCAGTCTCATATACACACATTAGAATCTTGGCTCGAAAAGTGGAAGATAAAAGTAAATGCCACTAAGAGTATACAGGTTACATTCTCTCTTAGACAGAACAATTGCTCAGCCCTCACTATTCACGGTAGTACCATACCCGTTCATAACCATGTTAAATATTTGGGTATTCACCTTGACCGACGTCTCACCTGGAAAAATCACATTGACTCAAAAACCATACAATTGAAATTAAAAATGGCTCAACTCCACTGGCTTATTGGCTCCCAGTGTACTCTCAGTTTGGAAAATAAAATCACCATCTACAAAACCATATTGAAGCCAATATGGACATACGGCATCCAGTTGTGGGGAACGGCATCGGCTTCTAACATAAATAAGCTACAGAGAAGACAGTTAAGAATACTGCGCCAAATTTGTGGTGCACCATGGTATATTAGGAATGATAACACACACAAGGATTTAAACATTTCCGAGGAAATAAGAAAATTAAGCAGGTCATATGTATCGAAGTTGTCCTCCCACTCAAACCCACTCGCTCAAAACCTTCAACATTTTCCCGGTTATATACGGCTAAAAAGAAAGGACACGCTAGACTTGGTCCGGTGATAAACAGTTCTGATCGCCAAAAACAAGATCCGGCAATGGCAGAATACTTTAGTTTAAGATAGGATTAAGATTTGAATACATATTGTAAATTTCGAAAGAAAGATCCAATAAAGAAAATGAACGAAAAAAAAAACAAATTTTTAACTTGGCACAGCCTAACACTTTGCCACATCGTAGCGGGGGATTAAAAATGGATGTCGACCCACCCTTTTACAGTTCAACCACCATTAAAATTGACCGATTTCCCGATATTCAATATCCTCTCTGTAGCAACTCATCCATAAAATTTACCAATGGAAGAAAAATCGACCAGTTATCCACTCCTATTCTGGTACCTTCCATACAAACGACCGATTTAATCCAGATATTACCTCCATGTCTTCCAATTAGTTATACAAAATGCCACCAAATTTGCTATATGTCATACGTTTGGTAATCACGTTCTGAGAATGAAAATGGGTGACATGCCCACTCACATTATGGTATCTCCCATACAAACTGTTTGATTTATAGATTTTCCATTTTCCACTGTAATCCATAATTCCAAGCTTCGAAGTACTCTCTCTCTCTCTCTCTCTCTCTCTCTCTCTCTGGTACCTCCCATACAAATTTACTGATTCAACTTGTACTCGTATATTCCTAAATCCATAATTCCAAGGTTCGAAGTACTCTCTCTCTCTCTGGTACCTCCCATACAAATTAACTGATTCAACTTGTACTAGTATATTCCTAAATTCATATATTTTATTCAATTGAACTGTATTGAGCATAATTGACCTCGCACCAGGCATTCAATACCATAAATAAAGTAAAAGTAAATTGCATTGCCACGGCTCTTAAAAAACAACTTATACAAATTAACCGGCTTGCCAAACATGGGTAGTTCTATATTTCCCAAACGGGGGATTTCACAAAGTTAAAATTTCGCTTCCTTTATTTATCTTTAATTCTGAATATTTTTTACTGTAATACAAAAAGACAATGAATGAAAGAATATATGAGTCAGTTTGGAAATTTCTCTACTGGTTTTGGTGTTATTGAATAACCTACAACGCCTACAACTAAGACAGTCACTTACAAATGTACATATACAGGGTGGGCCATAAATGTGTTGGCGGTTTAAATATTCAATTAAAAAAAACTACGAAACATAAAAAAATATATTTGTATTTTTAAAAAGTAGAAGCATGGGAATTTTTGAGACTTAAAAATAATGTTCTCCAAATGGCTTCCCTCGGCTGCTTGACACTCTTGGAACCGAAGTCGCAAATTTTGGAAAACTCGTTGAAAAGTTGTTCTCGGTATTTTGTTACTTTCCTGAATAATGTTCCTCTTCAACTGCTCTAAATTAGTCGGATTATTCTCGTAGACTACCGATTTGAGGTAGCCCCATAGAAAATATTCGCATGGAGAGAGATCGGGTCTACGTGGGGGCCATTCAATATCCCCCCTTTTCGAAATGAGTTTTCCAGGAAAAACATTTTTCAGCAGCTCTATGGATACCCTAGCCGTATGACATGTGGCCCCATCCTGTTGAAACCACATCCTCGAGGTATTGCCTTGAAGTTCTTGCAAAGCTGGCACCAAAAAGTCTGCTAACATGTTGCAATAACTGTTCGCTCTAACCGTCATCGCATGCCCTCTTTCGTCCTCAAAAAAGTATGATCCCATAATACCGGTTGACGTTATCCCAGCCCACACGACAAGCTTAGGGATGTGAAGTGGACGGTCATGCAAGCGTCGGGGATTAGTCTCGGACCAGAACCGACAATTTTGCTTGTTCACATGGCCATTAAGGTGAAAATTGGCCTCATCACTAAAAATCACGTTGTTGAAATTGTTGAACCGCTCTAGCATCAAATTGACAAAGTTAAGTCGGTTATTGGCATCATCGGGGTTTAATTCTTGGACTATCTGAATCTTATAAGCCTTCACACATAAGTTAAGTGTGTGTGTGTGTCAATCAATTGCACAACATTCAGTATAATTTGACTCACATCAGGCATTTAGTATCGTAGTACTAAATATATTAAAATATACTGCACTGCTACGCCCCTTCGAGTAGCACACATTGGGCAATTTAGCAAAATCGATAGCAGGATTTCAGAAGGTAAGAATTGTTCTACTTTTATTGTATTTTGATTCCGAATGTGTTTTGCAGCAACGCAAAAGTGTCTTCGATAGTGCTTTATGTATAGCAACGTAACATAACTAACAAGAGGCGTAGATAACCAATTTTTAATAAATCGTTCAATTTGTATTAGAGATACAAAAAAGGCGTGGCAGTGTCGCCCATTTTTGGTCTTAGAACTTACATGACAAAACGCATGATATGTGGCAAATTTGGTGGAATTTGGTACAACCAATTGGAGGCTACGGATGCAGGTATATATGGGTTAAATCAGAGTTACTTAGTACTGAGTTACTTTAATACAAAACAATGTAATGGTAGAAACCTTGACTAATACGGCTGGCTATTTGAAAATTACAAAAGATTGAATGGATTTCGAAAAATCGGTGCAGGAGGTTATTGCAATGTGTTCCGTTTACATTGTGAGACAGTATTGTGGCAAACGCGGCACGTACATCAAATTTAGCTAAATTTAGTGTAACCAATTGAAATCGAGAATATCGGGTTAGCTCTTTCATTTGTATGAGAAATACATGAATTTTCTACAAGTCTTACCTGGAATTTTAAAACAATGCAAGGACAATAATTTAGATTGCTGTGAGCTACGGATGAGGAGTTATGGAGATGAAGTTGAATTTCGCAAAAACGGTGTATTTGTATGAGAGGTGCAGGAAGGAGTGAACAGATTTTTAAATAATTTCCATAAGGATTTATGGCAGTTATCGTGTCCCCTAGCCAGCCAGATAGACAGGCGGACATCGTTTAATCGACTTAAAATGTAATGAAACGCGTCTGGTCCTAAGGATCAAAGTATAGCTGTAGCATTTTCATTTTGTTTCACATTAAGCAGTTCAATTACTATTCAGTGTGAGTCTATATTTGAAGTTCATTTTTAGCCTCTCTAATTTTGAAACTAAAGTTTTATCGCTAAATTTTTGGTCGATTCTACCTTCGAAGATATCTCCAACAAGACCATTTAGCGAAATTTAACTAAATTTTAATTTTGTGAAGTCAGGTAAGAAGCATTAAATTGCGTAAATTTGTTGCAGAACTTTCGTAAATCAAATGTTGAACCGAGGTCAACAAACTAAAATCACTGTCGTAACTCAAAGTTTATACTGATTTGGTTTTTAAACATTAATCATGATAAGAGGGTGGCTGAAGATGAATCTCGGCTTCATTATTAAAATTCAATTTTTTGTAGCGCGATATCTTACAACTATCACCACCACAAAAAAATTGATAGCTAAAAATTCAGAATCCTTCATTAAGTGCATTGGTTTTGAAATTATTATGGCGCTTTGTGGATTTATTTTGTAAATTTGGAATAAAAATCTCAAACACAGGAGGTATAGACAGCCCATGAAGGCATATTTGTGGAGCTGTAATTATTACTTTATTTCGGATATTTATAGTATATGATCCTCAGATTTGATCCTAAGATTTGTTCTTCTGATGGGATTAGATTTAATTATCTACCACTTTCTTAAATCTTAAATTATTTTGTCAAAATTCAAGTGGAAATTTAAAGTCTGATGTGTTTGATTCAACGCATTTTGAATGAAATGAAAACTGTCTCACTGACATAAATCGTGTAACGTAAAACCAGAAAAGTATTCATATTATGGGTATGGTGGTTGCAGTGTATTTATAATGCAGTTTTTTATATATAAAAAGTTTGTTTAATACAAATATATTCTTAATAAAAAATGATAATCCGGCTATTTGAAAATGAACAAAAAATGTTTTTCCCTATTTTGGATTCCTCCTTCATCGGTCTCAATAGGAGCGTTATAGGATTATACAAATAAATTTTAGATTATATACAAGTACTTACGATTTTGAGACGAAAGTATAAGAATAGCCTCTGCTAAAAAGGCACTATATATTGATTATTTAACACGTTGACGTACAGTTTTAATTTGGTGATCGTGCTCGGAAATACATTTTTTTGGCGATTGTTTATGACTGCTAGCTAAAATTTAGTGTAAGTTGTATGTTTGAAAGTGAAAATGATCATATTTGGTCACAGTTTTCTGTCAACTCCTGACATATTCAAATTGTACTCAGCTATATCATTTCGCTAATTCTTTTTTTTGTCCAAATTTGTTGGCAACTTCCGGCATTTGCGGATCGTTATTTGTTGTTATGGACAAAACGTCCCGTTTATCTCACCATTTCGATACATAAATTTGAGCTCGTCTACGCCGTATACGAGTATTTCCGTTCCTTTTTAACTTTTTTTGATGTTACTTTTTCCGGATTACCGTTTTTGTTAGAATGAAGTGTTCCGGTTGTATGTGTTTTATATTTTAGCAGCTCTTTTAACATGTCGATACTGTTGTAAAAATTGTCCATAAAGAGGATGTCCTTTACTCAAATATGGCTGTATTAACCGTAAAACAATCCCATTTGCTTTTGATGTTTCCTGTATGTTATCTGATTTTCCTTGATAAATTTCAATATTTAGAACACATCCGTCCGGTGTATGAAGTTTGAATAGTTCAAAACATAAAATGTACAGTTAGTTAAATGTACAGTTAGTTAGTTAAAAATACTTACAGAATATATGGTTCGTCTACTCAGAAACTCACTTTTCAATTGTCTGAACTGAAATGTGTAATACTAAATATTTGGTGCGGCTACCGAATGTTTTCGCCGTCGTGAACGACTGTTGTAACCGTCATTTATCTCTGGATGGCCAAATGTTTCAAAGCCGTAAAGCATGAGAAAACGCATTAAAGGGCGATAAATATGCTGCCTGGCAGGCTACACCTACTTTTCCATGTATTGCTCAATAACTAACAAGTGTATGCATCAGCACACTTCGTAATAGCGCTGTTCTCTTTTTATTGATTAAAATTTGCACGACAGCTATAGCCTCTACATATTGCTAAAGGTCGGACGGCTATAGCCGTCATTTGAGGTAACGTGTTAAGAAGCCTCTTAAAAGGATTGTTTAAATTCCTTTTATCCCTAAGTTGGCACAACTGTTCTCTGTACTGACGCAAAGTTGAAGCGGAGTTTAAGCTTCGGTATGCCACCAGTTTACTATTTTATAAGATTGTTTGGGTATAAAACGCTTTGCCGTTCGACTAGTTCTGAAAGACCTTAATTTTCTTCAAGAACTTAACCGTGGAAAGGTCAACTATGCTGAAGCAAGTCAATACCGATCTCACATACATAAAATACATTATAGCTGGGATAAGATGTGAGTTTACAAATTGGACGAAAAATCAATCGGGAAGTTTAGAAATGGTGCCTTCCAACTAAAGCTAAACCGCAAAAAACTATATCAAAGTCAATCAGAAGATAAAGTTATATTGCAGATGGCAAATAAAGAAGATTTTCTGCGCATTATGAGGTGTTTGAGAGAGCAAATTCGTTGAAAAATGCCAGATTTGTGGAAGGAAAAAATTATAGACTTTTTACTATGGTAAAGTACCATCCTCACGTCTGTCATTGTGAATAAAATTTAAACAAATATCATCGAACAACCACCATGTCTATCCTCTTTCCAAAATTCAGATTACCGTTTCGTTGCACCCGTTTTTATGTCGACAGAAAGTATAAAAATGAATTTGGGACGATAATTGAAGTCTCCTAAGAAAAATTTTTGGGTGATTCAATTATTCGTTGGCATAAACATAGTATGTCCGTAGGAACCTTCTCTGAAGAGGATACAATAAATGTTAATAAACAATAAATGTTTTGTGTATCATTGACATTTGTTTTTAAGAGAATGTGCACTTTTATTCGGTACCCTGAACTGAGAACAAAACTTATGAAACTGGAATTTTTGTGCCTTTCAATGGATCGGATGTTATGTAATAATGTCACGTTTCTCCAAATATTTTCTTCTCAAATCACACAGTAAGAAATTTCACCTAAATTTACAAATAAGAAGACAACATTATCCTTCTTAAAAATATCTCTGGATTTTTATTCATTTAGACGAAGAATAGAGAATCTTCAGTTTCAGAGCATGAATTAGCAGTTCGTGGTGTAGAATAGAAAAGCTTTATAGTACTTCTTATACAAAATAATGGATTTGACCTTGCAGTTTAGGATTTTGTAGATACGGTTAGTTTGAAATCAAGCTTAAGACCAAGTTATATTTTTTAGGTGGAATTTCTTAGTGCTTCTTGTACAAAAGAAACCGTTTCGACATACTAAACCAATCTGAATATAAAATTTTGCTTTAGAAATCCACAAAATGAATGACATGCAAAATTAAACTTGAATATTGTGTCCTTAAAACACCAATTCCTGTATAAGAAAGTATTTTATGAAATAAATCTACCTCATGTGAGTATGGCCCGAGGATACGGGTGTAATTTATGGCAGAAATGCATTCAAGTAACATTTCTTTGGGGTAGGAATTACATTTTTCAATACATGTACATATATATATATCTTTTAAAAATATATTTCCGTACATGTCCATATACTCTGAAATACTGACATCGCATACAGGCACATATGGATGAATGCCTTTTGTACGTATGTATATGTAGTGAAAGATAAAATACAACATCAATTATGAAGCTCTATACAATTGAAATAGCTCTAGGTAAGAATTGTCCGAGAAAATGAAAGGGAAGCTGCTCCACCGCATACAGCCACATACATTTCAATAGATTTAACATTCAGTCTTCCCCACTGGCAAAGGGTATTGTCTGAAAGCGTAACACCACACAATATTTGTGGGAATCGTAAAGGACAACTTAAAAGGTAACCATAGAGAAACTATAAACTGATAGTCAGTTCAACTTCAGAGGAAGTACATATTTGCACGTAGTTTATGGGCAAATTTACGGAAAATATTCAAAAATTACTTCTTATATTTATCCAATCATCCGCAGGGGTGGAAGAATTTTTTTGAATTTGATACGAGACATGTTAGCCCATAAGCATAATAAGACGGAATATATTTGAGGACCCCAAGGCAATTCCAATAAACAAATAACGATCATAACGAATATTTGCAAGAATAGGATCTTCTGAAATCGTAGCAACGGATCGTGCTTAAATTTGGAGAAAGGCCTCTGTTAACTCCACCACAAAATAACAGATGCAAAAAAAAAAAGAAAAACATAAATAAAAAAAATCACCATTAAGTCGTTCATTTTGAATTAACAATAAATTACAACTAACCAATTCTACAACTGCCAAGATATTCCCACTAAGACATACCAAGATCATTACTCATCATCTTTACGCCGACCATAAGGCTGTCTTAGATGGGCTGATACAGCCAAATCTGTTTGGTAATCCCATAGAGTTCCTTCGTCTCCATAGTATGACAATGACCGAAATGAAGTCTTTAGTAAAGAAAGGCAGACAATTTAGTGAGACTTTTCACACCAAACAAGTCTTTAGAAGGAGTTGCAGCCTATCGATTTCCTCAACATACTTTTGGAGATTATTATGAGAAAAGTTTTAGAGTTGCAGAGGTATTCGAAAACCGCAGTATTTCTCATTGAAGTTGGATGATTGCCTTATATGACAACCTTAAATTGATGTGGTTTCAGACATAATTGTAGAATATTTTGACCTGCAAAATTCCTTGTTTTGCAAAATAATACAAAGGATCAATGGAAAAAGCAGTATGGAGGATACCTGAAGCTACCTCCAATATATTTATAAACTTTTGGGGTATTTGGAAAGTTAACCATTAAGCCAGTACAGAAATTTCACTGTCTTATGTTGCTGCAAAATATATTCTGAACTAAAGCACGATAAAAGAAACAACATTTTAACTTTTTGAAGTCATCCTTGTGGGAAATGTAGAATCACCATCGATTTCTGTTAAATCGGCAAATTTCTGTGTGGTACACTAAGGGAGGTGGCAGTTCAATCTGCTTCTATTCGCAATACTAAATACCTGCAGCTTGATCGATTTTACTGTATAAAATTTAATTGAATAAAAGATAAGAATATAGGCAATCACCCAGGTATCCATTTTTCAGTTTCGAAAGTAAAGTTTAATAAAACACACATAAAGCTATGATTTCCACAAAACTTTTAGTTCATTATAATGTTTGGATTTTGCCATAATGTGCGAAATACAATGTTATTTATATGACTGCCTCCTGATTGGTTTCAGCAGTGGATTCTTTTGAGGTAGTTTTCGACCAATTTTCCGTACATTTTGGGCGACAACTTGACGGATGTTGGTTTTCAAATGCTCCAACGTTTAGGGATTATCCGCGTAAGCAAGATCTTTGACGTAGATTCACAAAAAAAAGTCTAACGGCGTCAAATCGCGTGATCTTGGTGGCTAATTGATGTTGTCAAAACGTGAAATTACGCTTTTTGGAAACTGCTCGTGCAATGAAGCCAAAATCGGTTATTGCGTGTAGTTTATGATGCAGTTTTGTTGAAACCACATATCGCCGAGTTCCAAATATTCAATTGCAGGCCAAAAAAAGTCGGTTACCTTACGGCCATAGCGCTCTGAATTGAATTGAATACCACACTTTCACAAACAGAAGCCACATTTTCGGCAGTGCGTGCATTGGGATGATGAATAGGTCTGACCACATTTGTAATGCTTTCAGTCTCTTCAAATTTCTCTACAATATTGCCAGTACAATCATTGTACAGTAGGTCGATGATGACAACCAAAATCCCCCCGTATTGCACGAAAAGTGCTCACATTTGAATCAACTCTTTTGTAGTAAGTTTTAACTATTTTACGCCTTCTTCGGTTGTTAAATCATCCATATTCGAAAATGCCAAACCATTCCCAAGTAAATAACACTTCAGATGACAGGCATTTAACATCTGATAGGTTTGCCGGACCTGCGGTGTTAGCACGCAAGAATATTAACAAACCGCGTCGCTTGAGTTTATTTAAAAAAAACTGATTTTATTTTCACCAAAGTGAGTTAAAGATATCACCTACATTGAAGATAACAATGTAGGTGAACTTGAAATATATTTACTTAAAACCTAATCACAAAAAATATAATGGGTGGTCCTTATCAGTTGTACATAAATAACTGAATTGGAACTCGTCTGACCAACACCGAAGGGAATTTTCCATCGTCTCCTGAATTTTGTTTAAGGTATTTGAACAGGCGGTTTTGAAACCGTTGAATGGATAACCACCTTGTACTCGTTATTAGCCATCTGATGGTGATGAAATTTTAAAAGGTTATTCCTTGGCTATCTAAGAATATACTTTATTTTTAAGAAATATGAGCAGAAAATCGATTTACTCAATTTTTGTTGATTGAATACTTGAAAAACAGATTACTGGGAAAAGTGCCACTTTTGTTTTTTTCTTTTTAATAAAAATTTGAAAACTATGTGTGAAGTTGCTCGTACACAACCACATATTTCAACTGCTAACAATTGCAGAACGAAAATAATTTAGAAATTTGAGTTTTGTAAATATGTATGTTTGAATACTAAAGTGTTTTGTTACCAGAGATATGAGTAGTAAGAGTGGGCAAATGAATTTGAAACTATCCTTCATTCATTTTGCAGATAAAAGTCTATACTTCACATTGTGAAATTGATTGTTGGGACAACATTCGACTCAAACGAAGAAAACTGTAAAGTCTGAGGAAAATTTGTGTACACCACAAATGTACATAGTTTGTACTCGGTGCTACATGGATTTCAAAGTGCCAGCTTATGAGACATTAAACGGCTTTCTTTATTTGGAAAATTATAGATTATAGCTAATTCCCAGTTTACTCATTTGTTCATCTACTGCCTTATTGCACATAATAGAAACGTCTCTTTAATAATATTTTTCAGCCCAAATGGAAACTATTCTCCATTTCGCGATACAAATCTCCTTTCTTTGTACCTAAAAGCATAAACCGAATATGCCTTTTTACTTACTTTGTAATTTGTTAAATCAGCCACAAAAGCAAAAACCCCTGTCAGATATATTCGTGTAAATAAATAAATAAATAAATACATTTTTTTTCGTCCACCTCTAGCAAAACATTTCAATCCATTGATATTATATTTTCATAACTCTTTATAAAATATCTTCAATGAAACGAGGGTAAATTGATTTGTTGTAGTTTTTTTCTTGTTTGCTCTCAAGCCCCAAAACCAAAATATGTAGAAGGGAAATTGTTGGCCCTCATTGTTGTTTTACAAAAAAAAAAAAAAAAACGGTCGAAAAGGAGCCTCCAGCTTTGAGTCCTTTTCATTCATTTCATTTTGAGTAAAAATCTTTACTTAAGGGTGATTGATTTACGGATTAAGAAGTCATTGAATAGGCCATAACAATTGAATGGAACGTAGTTTTTTCCGTGTAGTTTTCAGTTTGATGGATCATGGGTAAATTGAATTTATTTCACATAATCGTTGATGATTGAGTTGTTGTTTAACAATCATAAATCTTCTCGCATAAAAAAGCTGCCCCCAGCATTCCGACACGATTCCTTTTTGCCGTGAATTGAATGGTTGGGGAAATTGCTTTGTGAAACAAGGAACCACTTTAAATTTTGAAAAGGCAATTTAAGAAGTGGAACTGTGTGTTGTGTGAAAATAAACAGTAACTTTATTAAAGAAAAACACACAAACATATATTTAATGCAGAGTTATATAATGTCACCGAAATGATTAAAATCTTTCAAAAATAATTTGCCTGTAAAATATTTTCACCTTTCGTTGACAGAGAGGAAACATCGACTTATTGTAGCTGTGAGAGAGAAGAGTTTTAACTATAGGCAGCCTATATGGCGTCTGCAGATGTCTGCGTGTGGTTCAATAAAGCATATATAGGGTGGCGCATAAGTAACGCTAAGATTTGATCAGTCAACACGTTTTTTGTTTAAGTCCTTTTTTTTGTCTCTTTACAGAATTAACTAAATAATTCTTGGGAAATTTATGATGGAAAGACTCAGCACAGAGTAAAGAACCAAAGTTGTGCAATTTTACTTTGAAAGTCAGCATTCGATTATTCAGACACAAAGATCATATCGACCATTTCTTTCATGTTCGAAATGCTCCTAGCGCTTCAACAATTTACGGGTTGCGTTGTGGGCAACAAGGTGCTGTCTGTGATCTTCCGCGTGCTGAGAGACCTCGTGCAGTTCGAAATGAAGTTACCATTACTTGAGTGCTAGCAAGTATTGAGGAAAACCCCTAGAATTCTACCAGGTGACGTTCTCAGCAGTTAGAGATGTGTAAAGAATTTTACATACGTTGCATCTTTTCCCATATAAAATGCAATTGGTTCACGATTTAAAACCAAATGATGCACAAGAACGCATTCGATATAGTCGCAGTTAACGTTACTTATGGGTCACCCTTTATCTTGGTAAAAATGTCCATCCATTCGCTTGCCCTGTCTGTAGAAAGCACAAATGGGCCGAGCTAAGAGGCTGAACGTACGAAGTCGATTCCAAAAGCATATATAAAATATATGTTTTATGTTTGAAGGCGCCACATTGTTTAGTTTTTATATTTAAGCCATCAAAAGTGAACGATCTCAGTGAATTTGTAAACATGGAAAGAAATTGGTCACCATTATGTAATTCAATATTTCCATTTGAAAGCTCTTAGTGCAACCAATATTAAGGCCGACTTAGATTCTACTCTGAGGGAGTCTGCTTCTTTGTTTACGACTGGAAAATATTAGGCAGCAGAGTTTAAACGAGGCCGCATGAGCTGCCAAGGCGAACACAGTAGAATGATATTGGATCATAGTCGGTTAAGAGTGCGTGGGCCAGCTGAAATGATAGGCATTTCAAAAAGTATATTCACAGAAGAGTTGACGATGAGAAAGCTGTGCGGAAGATGGGTGTCGCGCTTGCTTACAGCAGAGAAAAAACAGCGTCGTGAAGGTGTTTCATCGACCAAATTTTTGTATCGATTTAAAATCATGGATGGACAAGGGAACAGTCAAAACAGTGGACTGGAATGGGAGTATGGTGTCCAGAGAAGACGAAGACGGTTTTATATGCCGGTAAGGTCATGGTGTCTTTTTTTGGGGTGGGCATGGCATTATTTTTATGGATTGATTATCAGTAGTAAGAAAAACCATCAGGGCTAGATGACAAAAAAGGAGAAAAACTTTTCCAATTTTTTATGTCTTTTGTGTGGTATAACAACCCCTAGAATAACCCCATTGACATAGGCAGCTTAAACTTGAAACTGGGAAACATTGATTCGGGAGGAAACACGTTAAAAAAATCAAAAAGGGCCTGTTTTTCAAGAGGGTGGATTTAGTCCTAACAAAAATAAGCAAGCTTTTACCAACTGCATTCAAAGTCATAATATCAATAGTCATATTATCGTGGAGGATGTACAAAATTATCGCCAAACAAGTGAGAGCGTCATTATAAGTTGAAACTACTCTTTTCTTCTTTCGTATTCATATTTATACATGTATATCTGTCCTTACAATTAAAAACGAATTAATTACCAATGCTTGTTTTGAAATTTTGAGCATTTTTCAGAAAATCGCTAATATGAAAATTTATTATAACATTCTAAACGCACAGAAGTGTGAAAACACGCTTAGAAGACAACATGCTTCTTAAAAATGTGAACAATGGCAGCAAAAACACATATTCTTGCTAATATCAAAAGTTAGATATTTTACATATAATAAATTTGCAAAAGACGCTCCTTTGAAAAATGACTATAACTTGTTAATTACACTCAATTTTCCATGATAACGATAATATAGACTAAATTCGATGTTGTCTTAACTCCACTTAGGTCGTTTTTCTTTGTGAACACAGATATGTGTATGTAAATCCATTATTTGTGCTTGAAACTGAAGGCTTTATTTAGCATAGTTAGAATGATCCAATTTAAGTCAAATATGCACCGTTTTGTTCAATTACTTGTTACCATTTTGAAACTAATACCCTCTCTTAGAGGAACACACGAGTTTCTTTTGGAGTGCATTTTTCACCCGCAAAATCATTCGCCTTAGACAGAAGATGGTCGTAAACACTATGTGGCATGTCATCTCTATAAAGTGGAAGCATAAGAACCTTCAAATCATTCTCCCGATGCTTCTGGGGGATCACAATCGATGCTAGTATCCTGTCGTTGTTCTGATAAAACATAAATCTGTCCGATTCTGGGCAATTGCTTACTACAGACGGTCCAATTGTTGATAGTACAGGTGCGTGTCAATTAAGAGTTTGATAGTCGGGGGCAGCTCATTGTAGGTGATTCCCTGCCTAGCCCATCAAACGCAAAGTAAATCCATTTTCGTATTGACTTGGCCACCGTTTATGACGTTTCCTCGCTATTTAAAAGCGAGGAAAGTCATTCGACTTTGTCATAAGTGATCTAATTTTCCTCACCAGTTACCATCCGCTTCAAAAGTGGATCGAATTTATCAGCAGTGATTCGTGGATTTGGTGCCTGCTGGTTTTTTGCCTTAATTCGTGTTGCACCCATAATTCTAGCTTATTTTGTGTCCATCCTTATTGAAGTGGTTCCAAATGGGTTCGTTTTTTGTGCAACATTTAGCTGCTGGACAATTGGCCTTCTAAAGTGAAATGTATCATTAGCATTAAAATTACCTTAAGGGAATCGGCGAAACCAAAAATGATTTTCTGTTACAGTATTAGAACCATAAATAATTTTTCAAACGCCTGGCTTCTGTTTCCCCTAAGTTTAGCTTCTAAACACTCGAAATAGTTTTGTCGACATTTTCGATGATTAGTCTTCCAGAGTGAGATGTATCATTAGGATTAAAATTAAAGGAACGGAATTGACGAAACTAAAATTGCACGATTGGCTGTTACATATTATTATTAGTATTACAACCATAAACACATTTTCAGCCATCTGAATTGCGTTTTCATTTTAATGGAAAGATTATACAACATGAGATGCAGATTAAAACAGTGGACAGTTAATTAATTAATGGTAAAATTGTTGAAAACATAGAAAATGTGCACTATTCCCGACGTAAATTTAGTCTTTGTATCAAGTCAAGCAAGTTGTTTTCCCATTCATTCGGTTTCATCCATTTGTGATAGCAACGGACTTATGTTCCGATTGATCGTTGGATGAGTGTTCGTGAAGGAGATTTGTATTTTTTAGTAATTTTCGTTAGCCCCACCTACAATTAAGTGATCGGGATAACTTTTCCAAGTATCTGTGTGCTAGCATCATTTATTGCTTTTAATAAATCAAAAACTTGTGGGAAAAATGCGGAAAAATTCAGACTTCGTATGGCCAACTTTTTGTTGCTATGCAGATTTTGAACAAATTGGAAATATTTTGCTTGTGACTATGGATATTTCAGTGTCTACTTTAGAGGGCTAGAGGGCTAACCTCTAGCTCAAGTGGCTCAAGCCGAAACAAGTCGATTTCTATAACCAAATAAATTAATTCTCCTACTGTACTCCGTGAAACAAATGTACACCTTAAGTTTGATGATTTCAACTTCAACAATCTTTTTTATATAAATATATCTCACCTTCTTTTGTTGCTGTTGTATCCCTTAAAGTTACAAAATCTCGAAATACGGTCTCATTTTTGATAGACAAATGTGCATCTAAAGTTCACCGCTTATTCTAGATAATTTTAGCTTTCTTTCTCTCCTGGTTTACCGTTCAAAATTAAAAAAAAATTAAAAAAAATTGATTTAAGGGGGTTGCTATCTACACCCCAGATGTGCGCCCCAAATATCACGATCTTGCTTTTAGCCTTGTATACTATGTAATACTATTTGCGTATCCAGAACTTCTGCTGCTGATTGATGAATGTAAATGGATAATTTTATGATTACTGATATCGGCTGCAGCAGATCATTAAAGGCAACGGTATCACTTTTCTTTCATACCCTCATTGCTTTGTCTCCTGGAGGTACGGATTTCAAAGAATTTCTTCTTTATACTCTGACTACGTGCTGCTGGTGAACCATTCACTCTACATACAAATCTGTAAATCTGCTAGAAGATGGGTGCAAACTCTGATTTAAAGGTTTTAGTTTCATGTCATTTGGTCTCAGGGATGGGTTGTACAGTGCTGAACTATTGTGCCAATAAATTGTATCGTATTGCATACATAGCTGACAATCAAAGCATCGATTGGTGATATGTCACAACATTTTCAGTGGTCTGGTTACTTTTTAATCGCATTATAAGTATGAAGACATAAAAACAGAAAAAAAGAAGCTTTTAAGAAGCAAATACTCATCAAATTTTGTAAAGAGGAAGTAGTGACTGAAATTAACATCTGGTTGTCATAGGAGGAAAACACTATTTTACGACACATCTTTTCCATATATATTAACAAATGATGTAGGCGTGACGAAAATTTAAATCTTTGGTAGCAATTTTTCATTATTTAAAAGAATAATTTTTGTTCAGGACATGCCGTCAGAAAAAAGTTCCTTTGAAAAGTACAGGGCGACGCAAGAATCGTGATACTGTCAACTGTCGATGGTAATAGTTATTTAAATATGTTAAAGGAGTTTTTCTATCCAGAATGGTGCCGAAGACAAGAAGTATCCGTTTCGCGAGCATTTGGTTTCAGCAAGATAGGGAGACTGCACTCATAGCCAAACCGGTTATGACGAAGCTCCGGCAAAAATTCCAAAACAAATGATATCCAGAAACTCCACTTTCCGCTGGCCTCTAAGGGAACCTGACCTGCTTGAACCAGACTTTTTTTATGGGGTTATGCCAAGCAAAGAAGTGTACAAAACGAAACCAAGAAATTTTACAGAATTGAAGCAATCCATTAAAGCAATAATTCCTGCAATCCCGACATTAGCCCTTCAGGTCGCAATGACCAGGTGTCGCATATGCATGAATGAGAATGGACATCATTTACAGTCTATCATTTTAATAATCATTATAAAAAAAATTAGTTGTATAAAAAAATTTAATTTTCTACACAATAAAAAAAAAAATAAGACAAATGAGGTACATTGATTAAAAAACAGTTATTTGAATTTCTTATTGAACAATTAGTACGCTACCCTGTGTTTCCCAATATAAATAATTGGACTAAATTGTTTTCAAAATAGCATCCTTAAGGATTATTTTTATCGCAAAATCTGCTCGCAGATTCCGATGGATTTGGTACTTTCCATAAAAAATCAATTGTCAGGCACTGAACTGCAAAGGAAAGACAGACTTAACACAGGGTGTCCATTGCGAACGTATACTTCTTTGTTTGTTGAAAGAGATGAAAGAGAATAGATCTTATATTGATAAATGTTCTATTTAATGTCGGCAATTATGTATGGAATGCAATATCATACGCCTCTTTCAGCTTCACAAATACGAGCCCATTTTACATTTTTCATTACATTCTCACAGATTTCACGCGGTTTTTCATTAATTTCATCACGAATATTTTGTTCGAGTTGCTCAAGCGTTTCTTTTTTTGTTTGCATAAACCTTGCTTTTCAGATATCCCCACAAAAAGAAGTCCGGAGCAGTCAAATGAGGCGACCATGGAGGCCAATCAACATCACCATTTCTTGAAATAACTAGTTGTGGAAAGAGATCTCGCAGTAATTCCATTGTAATACTGGCTGTATGCGATGTGGCACCGTCTTGTTGATACTACATGTTAATCAAGCCCAAAGCATGTAGTTGTAGCGTTAAAAAGTTTTCAATCATATCACGATATAGCTCCCCATTGACAGTTACCGTTATGCCGTTTTCAGTTTCAAAGAAGTAAAGGTCCAATGATTCCTCCTGACCAGATTGCATCCCAAACTGTCACTTTTAATGGATGCAAAGGTGACTGATGAACAATTTGAGGATTTTCCATTGCACAAAACCTACTATTCTGCTTATTCACATATCCATTCAAATGAAAATATGCCTCGTCACTCATTATGATTTTTTCTTAAATAGAAACAAATGCAAATCCTTGTGCAAAAGTGTGGTCAAAGTTGTTTTTTGAAGACCAAGCGCCTGATAGATTGATGGATTGTTTTGAACACTTTCTTGGGCAGCAATAATGTTTTCATGCCGATCTTGCAGTACGTTGTGGTCCATGCTTGGTCCTATCAGCTACAGACCCCCTTTCTTCGAAATCATTCACTACACGATAAACAGTGTGTCTTTTTGGCACGTTGTTTCCCCCAAAAATTTCACGTAACTTTCTCATCGTCACATTAATCGATGATTGATTTTGATAAAATGTTTTAATGATTAAAACACGTTGGTTTATCGAATATTTTTCCATAATAAATTTGCCACGTCTCTACTTCACGACTGCCAAATATGAACTGTCAAGACTACTGTTTACCAAATTGGCGACAAAACAAAGTAGTACACCTTCCCGACGGATACCCTGTATATCGATCATAAAATAAAGGAGGATAAACATGTGCTCTCCCCAAAACATTAAATGGAATGTTTTTGCATCGGCTGTCAGAAATTACGTCCTCAACCCATATTTGAATGTTTTACTATAGTTGTAAGGAATTATAAATGGGAATCGAGCCAATATTTTTAAATATCGTACTTCTTTACCGTTGTTTTGGAAGTTGTCAAAAATTACTTCGTTGGAACAGTAATCATGCATTGGATCCTTAGAAGTGCCAAAAATATGGTTCTTTTTGAACAACTTCCACTTTTTTTACTGTTTTATTTCAGAGAAAGCAAAAAGGTCACCGAAACATACCGGGGAATTAATGACGTATACAGTTGAGATAACTTGCCAGAACTCACGAGCCAAAATTGGTTTCCGAAATTTCTTTGTGGAAATTTAGTGCTTAAAGTTGACCAACAGAGCGGCCGGACAAATGATGTTAATAAATACGAAATCAAACCCGGTATCGAGACGGACTGATGTGCTTCTTTTGAAGAAGCTGGAAGTGTTGCACACGATCATAGAATCCATTTGATATGTCGCGGTCATATCAAAATGCTTGATGTTTTGGTTACGTTTTTATTTAACGGCAATCGAAATGATTATTTTTTGAAATGCATAATCAGGGGAAATAAAAAATGGATTCTCTATAACTGTATCAACTGGAGTAGGTCCTAGTTCAAGTACGATCATCATCAAATTGATGAAATTCCAAAGGAGTTGCCCTTGATAAAACGCTGGAAGGAAAAGGATTCTCGATTGGTAAATCAAGAGGGCCTAATTAGGTCTCACATGTTTTTGTGGACTCTGAAAAAGGTATGGAAGCTTGCCTGGAAGACGGTGCAACATCCGTGCTTACAGTCCTGCTATGGAGCTTTCGGATATGTAATTATTCCGGAGTGTGCAAAATTTGTTGAAAGGAAAGGAGAAAGAGGAAAAAGAGAAAGGATCGGTCAACTAAGAGCAAAAAAATACTAGAACGATGTCTGAAGGTCATTATATAAAAAAACAAACACATTATACCTATAGTTTAAAACTATTTATTTGAATAACAACTTTGTAATATATAATAATATATTAATAATTCGGTTTCAAAAGTAAAGTTGAATAAAGCACACATAAAACGGTGATTCCGATAAAACTTTTAATTCATTATGTACCAAATACAAACTTATTTAAATGAGCACCTCTGGACTGTCAACAGTGGTATCTCCAGTGTCATTTAAAAAAAAATGCGGCCCAATGACACCTCCAGACCATAATTTGCACCAAATAATCACTTTTTTCGGATGCAATGGCTTTTCCACAATCACTTCTGAGTTCTATGAGCCCGATATGCGGCAATTTTGCTTATTGAAGTAACCAACGAGTGAGAAGTGAGTTTCATCGCCAAAGAAAATGTTGTTCGACTGAAAGACCACGTTTAAATCACCACTTTTGTAGTAAGTTTTAAATATTTTTACGCGTTCTTCGGTTGTTAAATGATCCAAATTCGAGAATGGCAAACTTTTCACTAAATAAATAACACTTCAGATTATAGGTATTTAGCAACTGACACCATTGCCAGATCGGTGGTTTGGAAACCACTAAATGGATAACCCTGTATATATAATATATACAACTTATTGCAAATCATTGTTTTTGGCCTCATTCTTCCCAGCTTTATCTTAAGGTTCAAAAGTAAATTGCAGTTTTCGTAATTTTAGCTTCAGCTTTTTTTCTGATTGGTGGTGATGTTTTCACTCCTTTCTCCTTTTTTTGTCTCCTAGTTGTACATATTTGTAGAAATCTGAAATTCAAAGCGATATATAAACTTCATAGCTTTACTTTTACTGCAGTTTTCTCTTATCATTTTGTCGCCTTTTTTCTATTATATCTTCTGAAAGTACAAATTTTCGACAATTCCATTCCGCTGAGCGGCGCCATTATTTTTAATGTCATTCCCTATCTATGTTAATAGAATAATACACATTTTTTATTTCATAACTCTGGCGCCAATCGCTTGATGTGAGTATTGGCACGTTATTTGTTTCTTATCGGCCCTGTTTTAGCACCCCGAAAAGTGAAAGTGAAAATTTAAAATTGCCAGCCATTCGATTTGGGTGGTGGTAAACTACTTGTTTTTTTTTCTGTCTCGTTTTTCCACTCAAGCGAAATTCTGAAATTCCCTTCTACTGGGAATTTTTCTCCAAATTGGAGTATCTGGTATTGGACCACTGGTAGTAACAGACAAATATCATGCAACAATTTTACACAAATACGGAGTACGAGATTGGTTATTGTATAAATTTATTCACATAACATTTTCGTGTCATCCTAAACAATCTTTTATTGAAGCATCTTTAAAAGGTCTTTTAGTTCAGTCATTTTCACATTTTATTCTTCATAAGTAAACGAGGCATCAAGAAATATTTCAAATTTGTTAAAAGGCGGATTGATTTTAAAATTAAATTTATATCACAAATTTCGACCGTACTAATTAACAGCTTAGTTTAGTTATTATTTTACTTATTATCCCTTCAAATATGTCCTTAGTATCCCCCTCAAATACAAAATATTATTATGGTGTCTTCCTTGAAACCCCTAAGGAAAGTCTTGATTAATTGCGGAGATTATAACTTTGTGGAACAAAATGGTTTTTAACGAAAAAATAAATTTGCTTTTAGGTCTTTCTTTGTCACAGAAAAAAATCCTTTTTTAGGGAGAATATGGAAGAGCAAATTATTAGGAAAAGGGTAGAAAAATAAATATTGGTGTAACTTCTTCAAAAATGAAACATCTTAAGATGTTACTGGGGTGTTCCGGCGAAGGGTCATTTTGCCCCTAGTAAGTACATGAATATTTCGTAAAATGGTTTATAAGGATTATAGAAGGACATCACTTTCCACTAATTGTGCTTCTTTTAATTATCATAATTAAAAGTCAAAAAATCATTAAGATAAGGTTTGCACTCTGCTTCCACCGAGTGGCTACAAAATGAAAATGTAATTGTTAACATTTCTCATTCTTGTCCTAAGAAAATATTTATCAAAGAAATATATTCCAAAACGACAGGCGGGGAGCAGTGGGAGAGAAGAAACATTTTATGTAAATTCAATCGTAATGCTGAGGAGTTCATTTGGAACGAAATTAAAAAATTCTTTAGCCTGTTTCGACTAGCTGTTAGGTTTGCAATAGTTTTATAACTTTTATGTTTCCGTTTTTATTATAACTGATTTTTTTCATTTCAACATTTTGCTACTTAACAATTTGCTAATTAACAAATTGAGATGTCTCCATCTTAAAATAGTTTTCTCCAAAAAAATGTTAATATGATCAGAATACGATGCGCAGTGCTACCTTTTCGTAGGAAGAAGATGTTACGACAGTAGAATAAGTTATCGTAGGGTATTCAGGGTAGGGTAAAGTATCAGTCGTATACGTCATATGTTTATATAACGACGGGGAATGCCAGAATGATGTGAAAATCATCCGGGGATTCCTAATAGACCGGACCAATTGACTTATCACAACCGGATACCAAGACTTATCACATATCCATTAATTCTAATTTTGGTTCTTAGTCAATGGAACTCTGAGCGTTTCTTAATTTCACCAGTACATTCATAAATAAATATTTTATTTAAAATAGGCTACAGAATTTCTGGAAAGAGTAAATTAAATTCTAAGTAATCCTTTATGAACAAGAGGTAATTCGTTGTACATCCATTAAATTTTGTACTGTTCATGCGCCTGCCAAATCTCGGCAAATTGCATTAAGCCTATGCTTGGTCTAAAATATGCTCTTCAACAAATTTATCATAAAAGATTACATAACCGTATAAGCATTTGTGTATTCTTCAATGTGCCATATATTTGCCACCAAGGGAAGACTGAACAGTTTAGTAGATTTTAATAAAAAATAAAAACAAAAAATTCAAAAAAGGACATCAAAATTTGCTTCTCACTTACAATACATTTAAGATGATCAACTTCTAAATCATCAAGTAAACTGCTGTTACAATTTTTGCCTACATTTTGTCAAAACAATTCCGGGAGTTGGCCAATAAAACACATAATATTTACTATTCGTTCAAGTTTATTGCATCGGCTTTAAAGTGGATGCCTTCCTAAATAATACACTGATGTCAATGAATAATTCAATCACCAAAATATTTTACATATCGAAGACGTTAGCTGAGGTTTTGGCCAGAAATGTTTTCACAATGATACCCTTGTGAGGTGGTACATTATCGGGTTGCACAATCTATGAGATTTCTTTCCGCAAATCTGGATTTTTTAATGAATTTGGTCTTTGAAAGACCGCATAACACTCACATAATACTTCTTAATTGCTGATTGATCCTTTGTCAAGAATTTCAAGTACGCAATACTGCAATAATGCTGCTGTTGGAAGAAAGTAAACCCACATTTTAGTTCGGATTCCGCATGTGTTAAGCGAAATATCTTGAACTTAAGTTAGGAGACATTACCAAGTGTGAACGCAGCTTCTGAAGGAATTCAAATATCCACTAGGTTGGATTTGAACAGTACGGGTGATGTGTTAAGTTCAGTAAGAGACTAACTCAGATAACTTGCTTGACTTATATTAGTGGGTTTTATTTTAAATTTAAAATCGGGATGGTTAGAAGATGTGCACCACTGAGTTGCTACTTGGTCATAACAAATAAGTTTTCTTTTTTGCATTGGTTTTTAAGGTGCCTTTTAATCATCGAACAAATAATTCACTTTCAAATAATTCAAGTTCAATAAACATAATTATGGCCAAAATCAATTTCGCGCTTGGACTCGTATTTCAATTCATATTTTAAATTTTGTTTGAATTATTAATTAGTTTTATTAAATGTTTCATTTCCATAAAGATACGAAACAGTTTCAACAGCTACTTTCGATCGACTTTGACGTTGTTGTCCCGTTTTCACATTAGTTGGGCAGCGCCATTCCGGAGCTTTTTGATTGGTTTGCATGTCGAACTCATTCTTGGAATTGGAAAAAGTTTTTTATTTTTCAACATAATCTCCTTACAGCTCGATACACTTTTTCCAGCGATATTCAATAGGTCCTATACCCTGTTTATGGTAAAAATAGCAATCAACCGCAGGCTCCATCCCTTCATTGTTGGCAAATTTTTTACCATTGTTTGGAAAAAAACATAGTCCGAGGGAGCTAAATCTGGCGAATAAGGTGTGTGATGAGGCAATTCGAAATTTAATTCATCAATTTTGACCATCCTTGTAGCGGATGTGTGAACTGGAGTACAGGGTTGCCCATATTCGACGGACCCATGTTTTTTAAAAAAAAATCAAAGAAAAAAATAAAAATTTGGCGGTTGGCAATCTTATTCATTTAATTTGTTCCAAGTAGATTTGTTTACATCAATTTTTGAATATGATATCTCTCAAATGGCCGCCTCTGGCGTTGATGGCGTATTGTGCCCTTTTTGCAGCATTTTCCATCGTTTTCGCCAACATTTCGGCCGGAAAAGCGGCTATTTCTTCACGAATGTTGTCCTTGAGCTCTTCTACGGTCCTTGGCTTGTTAACGTAAACCTTTGACTTCAAATGTCCCCACAAGAAGAAGTCAGCGGGCGTCAAATCGGACGAACGCGGTGCCCAGTCCAAATCACCACTTTTCGACATCAAACGGCCCGGAAACAAATTCTTCAGAAAATCGATTGTTATGCGACTTGTGTGCGGTGGAGCGCCGTCTTGTTGAAACCAGAACTGCCTCATACGCTTTCGCGGAATAATTGGCATCACAAAATTGGTCATCATGTCGCGATAACGCTCCCGGTTGATGGTAACAGCATGGCCATTTTCGTTTTGGAAGAAAAACGGCCCAATGACCGTTTTCGCACTAACGCCGCACCAAACTGTGACTTTTTCGTCATGAAGAGGCAATTCTTGAATCTCCTGAGGATTTTCAGTGGCGTAAATGCGGCAATTTTGCTTATTTACGGTCCCATTCAATGTGAAATGGGCTTCATCGGACATGATAATTTTGTTCCAAAATTGCTCGTCATCATCGGCCATTTCGATGACTCGTTGGGCCCATTCCAATCGACGAGGCTTGTCCGCAGGCAACAATCTTTGCGTCAATTGAATTTTGTACGGGAACAAATGCAAATCAACGCGAATAATCCGTTGTAAAGTGGACCGAGCCATGCCCAGCTGCTGAGAACGGCGTTTTTGGGATGTTCTTGGGGACCTCTCAACACTGGCTCGTATGGCAGCGATATTCTCGGCCGATCGCCTTGGTCGACTTTTATTTGGCCTCTTCGGATTAGAAAGAGCCTCACCAGTCGAAAATTTTTCGTATAAACGCTTAATGGTGTTCTTAGAAGGCGCACTTCTCACATTTTTTAATATTTTAAAAGCACGTTGAGTTTTCACAATTGACTTCTTCTGTTGAATGTAAATTTCAACTATTTCAGAGCGCTCGCGTGGCGTGTATTGTTCCATGGTAAAAATCTGCTTGGACTGACGCTTCAAACGCGGTATGTCATTAAGCGATCTGACATCTCTGTCAAAAGTTATGGCGTTGCCAGATGGGTCCGTCGAATATGGGCAACCCTGTATTGTCTTGATGGAACAACGCTTTCTTTTTCCTTAAATGCGGCCTTTTTCCATAATTGAATTACCTAAACGCTGCAATAAATTAGCATAATATTCGCCCTTGATGGTTTTTCATTTCTTAAGATAATCAATAAAAATCATCTATGTACATCCCAAAAAACAGACGCCATTATGTTGCTTGCATATGGTACCGTCTTCGCCCCTCAGATATGAGAGGGTGGACCCACGTCTCATTCATGGTTATAAATCGATGCAACAATTTGGCTTTATTGCGGTGAAATACCGCCAAACTCTACTGCTCCACAGAAACATTTTCAGGACGCACCCATCTTGCGCCATTTTTCAAAATGCTTGTCGTTTCAACTAGATCACACACTTTCAGTCGGCGATCATCCAACAGCATTGTAAGATATGATACCGTATTGTCAATGATAGGCAAGATGTCTCAGATGTTACTGATGGCGAAAACAGTGTACATTAGTCTTGAGGCAAATGTGGCAAATATGTTATGGAAAAATATTCGATAAACCAACGTGTTCTAATCGTTCAAAAAGTTTATCAATTTATCAATCAAATCAAAATTTATTTATCAATCAATCATCGATTACAGTGACGATGAGAAAGTTACGTGAAATTTTTGGAAGAAACAACGTGCCGAAAAGACACACTATTTATCGAGTAGCGAATGATTTCAAAGAAAGATGGTCTGTAGTTGATAGGCTCGAGCATGGACCACAACGTACTGCAAGATCGGCTGAAAATATTACTGCTGCTCAAGAAAGTGTTCAAAAGAATCCATAAGAAAGAACAACTTTTGCCCCAATTATGCACAAGGATTTGCATTTGTTTCCATTTAAGATTCAGTTGACACAAGAGCTTCTTCCACAAGACCATTTACGCCGCCGTACATATGCCAATAGGACGTTACAGTTCACCTATGACAACCCCGATTTTCATGAAAAAATCATAGTTCATTTCATTTGAATGGATATGTGAATAAACAGAATAGTCGATTCTGGGCAATGGAAAACCCTCAAATTATTCATCAGTCATTTTTGCATTCATTAAAAGTGACAGTCTGGTGTGCAATTTGGTCAAGAGGAATCATTGGACCTTAATTTTTGAAACTGAAAAAGGCGTAACGATAACTGTCGTGATATGATTGAAAACTTTTTAACGCCACAACTGCATGCCTTGGGCTTGATTAACATGTGGTATCAACAAGGTGGTTCCACATCACATACAGCCAGGATTACAATGGAATTCCTGCGAGATCTCTTTCCACAACTAGTTATCAAGAAATGGTGATGTTGATTGGCCTCCATGGTCGCCTGATTTGACTGCTCTAGACTTCTTTTTGTGGGGATATCTGAAAAACAAGGTTTATGCAAACAAACCAGAAACGCTTGAACAACTGTGGATTTTGTGGGTTTTCTTAGCCGTGTCTGGCGTGGGCGTCTCAATTGGTCGACCACTACGGTGTTCGTCTTGGCTGCTCGTACCGCCTCGTTTAAACTCTGCTACACAATTTTTAACAGTCGTAAACGATGGAGCAGACTCCCCTATAGTAGGATTTAGATTAGATTTAGTATTGGTTGGACAGAGATTATTCAAATAGGAACCATTTCAATGGGAACAACGTGGCGCCTTGAAACTTTAAACATGTGTCTTGAATGGTTGCCACTTTTCACCAAAGTTATTTTTTTCAAACAACTGCCACCACTCAAGTAGCATATCTTCAGCGGTTTTTACGCATTTGAGTTTTTGAAGAAAACTCAGGTACGCGTTACTGGTGAATTGGCAACACATTTCATACCAAATAATTGTGTGAACTGGCGCTAATTAACGCATGTAATAAATGAGGTTCAGCGGCTATCTCTCTCAAACTTAAATGACGGGTTTTAGTCGTTATTTTCATCTCGCTTTGTCCAAGTTAACTAAAGTTGAAGACATCGATGGCTCACCAGAGAGCTGATTTTGAATGCATTACATCACTAGTATGCACTGTTTTTGGTAATCCATTTCACCAGAATCCTTTTGTAACATTTTCAGCGATCTGGCACACGAAATTCCACTTGTAATACAACGTTTAAGGCAAAGTATTTTTCCGATACTTTAATCCATTATAAAAATCGCAAAATTCTTTTGAGTTTAAGTCACAAAATCGTGCACTGTGAACAAATTTAATTTAAGTTCTCACACGGGTCTCTTCAGGCTCGATAGTAAATGTAAGGCACCTCGGAGAACAATTTTTTACAGTGTTGCTAAAAGCAATTTTTTGTTTGATTAAAACGAGTTAATTTTCAAAAAGGCTAAAAAACAATTTTCCATATATAGGTAATCTCTTGTAGCTTGGGAGATAAGTGCTTTTCTTTTTCCCCCCATTCCCCCTAACTCTTTCAATTACTTGTTAATAATAAGATAGAAGACTGAAGATGGATTTAGTTTGTAATACATATTTTGAAATTCAAAGAGATCAATTGTAAAAAAATATGTGTTACAAAATCTTTCCTATATGAGCCAATACAAAAATGTCACATTTAATTAAATTTACGTAAAGTACTTTTGCAAGGAGGTAACTCTCTGAAATAATAAATTGTTCAATTTATATACGTGATATTCCCAATAACGTGGCAATGCAGTCCATTTTTCTTCGTAGAGTCGAACTAAGCAAGCTGCATTATACTCTGTACAGTGCAATTTAATTAAAGGTATGAACATGGAAATATGTGCATTAAATTAGTAAAATGAGGTTAATTTTGTGCCATAACCTATGTATTAACTTCATTTAAATAACTGGATATTTCCTAAACTCGAAAGAGGGGCGCTTTTTTGAGTGCATTGTAGACATTGAACGTGAATTGCAAAATGATCTGAAGACAATACCGGCAGATGACTATTTGACGTGGAAAACATTTTGGCATAAGCGTATTGTGTTCGGAGAGAATACTTAGAAACATATGAAAAAGCTTGAAATTGTTGAAAAAACGATGTTTTGAAAAAGTAAAAACTGGTCTTATTTTTTGAACACATTAGTAGAATACGAAAAATCAATTGTTCGAATGAAGTATTCAAATATTACACCCTTTATTTCCTTACCGGACTGAATATTAAAATGTCCTGATCTAGTTGGTACCATTGATATAATTATTTCCACGGTATGCACGGCTGCAGGCGATGAAATGTTTTTTTTTTTATTTCAGCGCAGATCATTGTAATGATTTTAAAGTCCCAAATTAATTCACTTTCACGATTGATGCTGTGATTGCTTTTTACAGACCAGGGATACTTCCCAATTCCAATTGGGTCAATGAATTCTCTTGATTAATAAATGTTCGCATAATATATAGAAACATCTTCACTCTACCTCTACGCTTAATACCAACGCTGTTGAATTCACCTTGACATCATTCATACAGTCCAGTTAATTTTCTGTTCAAGCTTTCACTTAACTTTGAGCAAATATTTGCGATACAACTAAATGTTAATGCAATGGATTCAGTACGAAATGCGTTTTATTAACCAACTGGCATTTTATCCTTTCTATGTAATGCATGTGGGCAGATTGTGTACAGAATGGTAATTAATTTTAATTTAAACTAAAAGTACATTCATTCATTCATTCATTGAAGAGTTAAAAATGTAGTTTATATGTATGGAATGCAAAATGAAGTGAATTTTTAATTACGACGTGATTTTGTAAGGAAATACAAATGAATATTTTACACAGTAACTAACTTTTCATATGTGTGGATGTTTGTAAAATTTATTATACATTAGCAAATTACATTACTAATGTAACAAATATGGTTTAAGCTAATTCTGAAAATGTCAATTTAGTTAATGGTCTTTATAACGAGAAAGTAAGTGGAGAATATGTGGTATTTAAAGTCATAAAATATTGAAGACGTTCTCAAACCTACCTTCCCAAAAATAACTCTTGAGTAAAGTCAAGAAATATTAACGTCGTTTCCAACTCAACCTTTTCTAAATATAATGATTTTCCGTTCATATGTTCTATGTTTTCTATATTAATACAATGTCTACAATGTATTAATACAATGTCCTGATAATAACACGAGAAATAAGATTGATCACGAGAATGAAAGGCTTGCTTCCAGTCTCATGTGCTAACCCAGATTCGAATCACCAGCAGAGCGAAAAACGTAGGTTGCCGGCAGCAAAGACAGTTCTACACCACTAACCATAGACTGCTCTATCAAACTCTATTAACTTAACCACAAAACGCCCATAATCGTAGTGTTCCTGACACATAGTTGCAAAGTATTACGCATTAGAGAGAAGCCGCGCTGTGACAATCCATCATGTGATGGAGAATGCCGCATAATGTCTGAGGAAAAGAGTGCTGCATACATGGTAACGCTGCAGCTAGCTGTAACGTGTGCTGTGATGGAATGCCATAAGGAGGAGATCCGATTTTGTAGACGGAGGAAACGGTTATGAAAAGAGCCGAAAAATGAGGAAATGGAAAGGTGCAGATAGTGGATGAAGTAGGAAAATTTTACAAGTAGTTCAAAAGCGAATATTGTAAAAAATGGTTCCTTTTCTACAAGGGCCCCAATGGAAATCTGGTGCAGAATTGCAGACAGGGCTGCAATTATGGAGAGAGCATATATGAAATACGAGTCTCAAACTGTGACGTTCGGAGTACTCACTGAATGTGAAAAGCTTTATTATTGGTTTCGGATGACAGCACAAGTGAGAAAATCACGTCAATTACCGGGGATGGCATAGATTGCATAACATCAAACTAAAGCGAGATCAGAACAGCAGTATCGCTGCTTAAAAATCACAAAGCACTGGATGTTGATGGTCTTCCTGACTGACGATGACGACGACAATTAGCTGATAATCAGCATGCATTAGCTCCTAAGCCCCATCTGACTCAAGGGATGTACGAGTATATCCGATGATTGGAATTTAAGTGTACTATATACTACCCTTTTAAGCGCGTTCTAAGGGTATGTATCAGCTTTAGTGGTATCAGTTTTTTATTCAAAAATTTCTGTAATTTTCTACATGAAAAACTGAAGCCTACTACAGCTGACCTGACTAGATGTTATTAGTGCGACTTTAGGCCTGGTACATCAACAACTGACTAGACGTACGCAAATTTTGAAAAAGACTCGATATAGAAGACTAACACATAGCACCCTTTTAACGGATACAAGACTATCTTGAACAGTTCGATACGGCAAAAACTGTACGATTTTGGTAGGTCTAGGATAACACTAACTGACGCAAAGGCTTCAAAAATATTAGTGAGCCCTTTTATACCAAACGAGTGTAACGTACACGAAGCTATTGCTGGATCGCGAATGCAAATTCCAAAAAAACTGTTCAACTTCTATGCATCATAGAATTAATATATGTAGAGAGAGGACTACGGGAGCCTTTTATCGCTAGCAAACAGTCGGGTGGGGGGTTCGGCCCTTCTCTACAGAAATCAGTTTAGGTATAGAACAATTATTATAGACTTCCTTTTTATTGAAAAAATAAATCTTTATAAAAATATACCCCGCTAAGGTGATTAAGAAAAACAAAAAAAAAAAAAAAAATAAAATAAAAAAAAATGAAAAGGTGGATAATGGAAAACTGTCACACATGCTCTAGTTTTCTCAGATGTCATGAAGAAAACGAATAAACACCCTCACCAACCATTGTCTTATAGTTCAAAAAATAAGTATTTTAGACCCCTATCGTGAAGACCCTATATCTACAGTCTTAGCCCATCCGAAAAAACCATCCAAAAACGGTTCTTAGCCAATAATACTGGTATAAATTGAAGTTTATTCAAAATAAAGAAAATGTTTCGTAAGGAAATTTTAGAAATGAATTATAATGTTATATTTACAGTGTCAATAATGAAGCTTTAGATATGTACTAGAAAAGTAATAAAAAAAATCAAATATTCGTTAAAAAGAGAATTGCGCGGTTTTAATAGAGTTCATCATAGCAAATGTAAATATTTTCTTGTTCTTCATAATTTAATTCATTATTGTGATAGTTTTGGAGAATAAAAACATTATATTTGCAACAACAACATAAATCCTAAAGAGAAAACATTATGAAGTTGCTCAGTACTAATCATGGTTCTAAAATGTTCGATCGAACAATGGTTATCTAATGATGTTCGGCCTTATGTAATGTAATTAACGTTAATTCATATTTCTTAATGTTACGCACAGAAAAAAAATCAATTCAAATTTTCTCAAATTATATTGCTTAATATACAGGGTGGCGCAATAGAACGTGCATATTTAAAAAATAGATTAAAAAATAAATACAAAAGACATGGTTAAAATAAATCTAACGCATTGTAGAGTAATAAATGGAGTTTATTTTTTAAAAATAACATCATCTAAATGGTGACCCCTCAACGGCGGCACTTCTCTAACCGCAAACAAAAATTATTGAAAACTTTCTTCAGTAATACTGGTGTAATGGCTGCCATTTCACCACGGATATTCTCCTTGAGCTGAACGATGTTTTTTGGATTATTACTGTAGACTTTGTGTTTGAGGTATCCCCACAAAAAAAGTCAAGAGGCGTTAAGTCTGGACTACGTGGTGGCCATGGGATATCACCTCTTTTCCAAGTCAGTCTGTCAGGGAACATCTGCTTCACCACCGCCATGGAGTCATTTGATGTGTGACAGGTAGCTCCATCTTGTTGGAACCAAGTTCTGGAATTCACTATTCTTGAACTTTCAATTTCTGGAGCCAAAAATCCGTCCAACATCTCAACATAGCGTTCCGTATTAACTGTGACGTTTTGGCCCCGCGCATTTTCGAAGAAAAAAGGACCAATTATTCCTCTGCCAGAGATTGCTGCCCATACTGTCACTTTAGGACTATGCAATGGTTTCTGGTGTCTGATTTTGGGATTTTCATGTTCCAGTAACGACAATTTTGACGGTTTACGAACCCATTCATGAGGAAATGAGCCCCGTCAGAGAAAAGGATATTGTCAAAATTGGAAAATCGATTAAGCATTTCATTAGCAAATGCGAGCCTTGTTATGAAGTCAGACTCTTTCAGCTTACATGGATGCAGTTTAAGATCCAATGTTAAAATTCATTGCAAACTTCGTCACGATAATTATAAGGCAGACGATCTCTTGCGAGTCAACATTTGTGGATTTCCTCGTACTGACTCCATAACTCTCTCAACATTATCTTCTGTCCTAGATGTTCTTGGGCGACCATTTGTTTGTGGTTTAAATGTTGAACCGGTCTCTTCAAAACGCTTTACCCATATTTTAATTAAATTAGCACTCGGAGCTTCACTAATTCGCCGTAGTCCATATTCAGCACAATATAGTCGCCTAGTAGCAATATATGAACGAGAGTTCTCGTAAAATGCGCGCACGCAAAATGCGCGACGCTTCCCGTCGAAAGGATTCATAGCGACTAAAACTCCATGAGCCCACCCCGCCCGCGCCTTTTCTACTCCGCAAGAAAAATATGATGCAATATGCACGTTCTATTGCGCCACCCTGTACAATAACGTAATAATCAACACAAGGCCAAGTAAATAATAAGAAATCAAAGTTAAATTTGCAAACTTAACGGAAATGGATTATTTTTCCCTCTTGTCTGGGTTACGGAAATTATTTATTCCTCTTGTCTGGTTATATGATGGGCCTCGCATCTAGTTATGTTTTCGCCCAAAGCCTTACTTGCTCATCGTATGGCGTGTTAGATAACCTTACATTTTCTCATATTGAAAAAATACGTTAATTTCCGGTAAACTTTTTGGTGCGCCTCAAGAAACGTGTTCATGCCGGTATGGAATAAATTTCCGCAAGCAGACACTGGCGCTTGATCAAACCCCGGATTACCAGTGTATTGCAGGCGTTACTTGTCGAGCTGTTGTTGCGAATCGTTAGCAATGTGTTGCCTTTAATCAATCCACACCTGTATAGTTTGCGGAACCAATTTTATTTTAGTTAGGCATTCGCCTCAGGTAGATTATGAATTACAGCTGAATTTATAGCGATATATTATCTTCAACCTGTCCTGAAATGGATGTTTAGCACCCTTTCTAGACAGAAATTATAACCCGGTTGATGTTCTCCTTTCAAGGGTCTGTCGAAAAAGAAAAGTTTAAACATCTTATGAATTCAAGAAGATGGTGTCGGTGATAAAATGTGTGACAAAACGTCAAATCTGCTATAATTATAATTGTTGCCACTATGCAAACGTTAAACGGTGTATTTTGACCCTAATTATGTACATGTCAAAGTACATAAATCTTTATTTCTTAGAGCAACTGTCCTATCACAAATTCAAATTCAAATGCAAAAAAAAAAAAAAAAATCTCATCACAACCAAATTCCAATCAAAACAATAGTTTATAACTTGATTATTACCAAAATAATCATTTACTTTTAATGTATAGGTACATTTGGACACAAATAGAATATGTTCGTCAAAAAATGTTAACTCAATTAGAAATACAATATATCTCGTGTGTACAATTATTGTACTATGTTAAAGTACATTTATGTAAGAGAGACAGCTGTTAGGAGAAAGTCTTCAAATATGCAAATGAGCATATCAAAATAAATAAGGTAAACCAGCTGACAAGTTGATCAATATCATCTTTAACTACACCAAACATCACACCAAATTTTGTATAATTCGCGATAATAAATAAAATAAAAGTAAATGATGGAGACCTATCTAATATGGAAGTGTTCGACTACTAGTCAATTCTTGTAGAAAGCCCATTACACGAGGTGGAGATAATTATAAAGAAAACTGCAGTTAATACGACGTTTAATAAAGACATTGTTGGCAGAAAACAACTACATAGATGGTTGTTTAAACTTCCCAAGCATTGAGAAAGAATTAGCAAAACTAGCTTTAGTGATAAACAAAGGGCAAATAAAGTAACATCTTTTGCTCATTTGGAACGCTATGTGAAGTTTAACAAGGAAATGTATGAACTCACCATCGTTAACGGATAGCCTTATGGAACATGGATAGATCCGGCCGCTCTAGCATGGAAAGTCTTCGACAACTAACGGCTGGTCAGAAGAGTGACTGTGAGGATTGCTACTAGAATTCCGTGCTCCTAAGAGCATAGCTTTTATCCTGTCATCTAAGTAGATTGGAAGGGAATAAACAAAACGGGGCATAGAGAGACAACAACGTAACTTTACCCGCTACTGAAGCCAGGATTACAAAATTAATCCTGGCTTTAGTACGCACGGAAAACGAATGGTTATGCAAAAACTCTTACATTTAGGAGATAAATCTAAAACTGGAATCGCCAATATGAAAGCTTGCTTTATTGCGCTGGGGATTTTGCAAGATTCATATTTCTGGAGGATGAATAAGGAAGGGGACAAAAATGGTACAATGGCTCAAAAGAGACGGTTGAAGCCAAAATCAGGAAATTAGAAGCGTAAATTCTATCTATCGTAACAACCAGGTATTTTATAAATTCGCACATTTAGAAGATAGAAAAGGAACAGGAATGTGACCATATCCTAGAACTCATGTCTGAAGCTAAAATGAACACAATGTACAGAATATACCCGTACATTCCTCTTACTTTATAAAGAAAGTGGATCAAAATAGTATCATTTCTTAGAAAAATGAATAAAGTTAGAATAACACAATTAGGAGTGAGACATACTTTATCAAACTGTCTTCTTTTAGGTGACACAAAATTTACATCATGTCTTAATCTATCGGAGTACGCTGGTGATGAAATTAAGGAACACAAGGGGACAAAAATAATACTATCGTTTAGAACAAATAGCTGACTCAGATCATGCTGGTGATGGAAATAATTGATGGACTGGGAAAAGTAAGGGGATAAAAATGGTACCTTCGGTTATGATTACGATCAGGAAATCAAAGATAGACATTTATTTACCACAGTAGAAACTCAACAAAACGGCATCTTCGGAAATTCATACTTTTTAAGAGTTAACTGGAAAAAAAAAGATACCGTCTGTACTGTCGCGCACAAACAACAGCTGCAACTGAAACTATATTTAAGGAGAGTAAACATGTTTTAAAAGGAATAAAATGATACCATCTGCTAGAGCAAAAAACTGAAGCTAAAGTCTCTGAACTAAAAGAGTACCACCGTACTCTGGAGATTCTTAGGGATTTTTGGAAATTCGTCATTTTAGAGTATAAAACAAGTGAAAGAGGAATCATGAGACATCAAATCAAGAAATCGAAATCACCAACACTGGTTCTTAGTCGTAGGTAGGAGATACTTTGAAGAGGATGAAATAGAATCGAAAAAATAAATAAATGATTATTATTTTGAAAAAAATGAATAAATAAACAAATATACACAAAATAAAAACAAATGTAAATTTCAGCAACATGTTTATGATATTTGACTTCTCAGAATTTCTCGGGATATCTGGAAACTTATCTATATATTGAGAAATTCCGGGACGCACTATGTAGATGCAGATAATAAGAACAAATCAAGAGCTGTAATATCAGGAGGCTTTGGAGGCTAATGGGATTTGGAGTTTTAGCTTAAAATCAGCTTATTGGGGAATTTTCGTTGCAATTCTATAAGACGCCTGGCAGTGTAAGAAATTATACTATTTTGTTGAAATCACGCATAATAGAATGAGTTCCTCTTCCGATGTGGATCGCTACCAACTTAGTAATAACATTCATTGGTCATCCTGAATAGCTTATATAAGATTGTAGATTGCGTAACTTGTATTTTTCCGGCATATTTTCAACTTTTTGACAATCAAAATTGATAATAGATGAAAAAAGAAATTACAGCGAAATCTATTTTACCTGAAAATGGCAGAAATCTAAGCGCAAAAAATTTTCCAAAGTAGCATAATTTCTCAGCCTTATGGAAAAAAACTTATCATTTAACTTATCAGGAATTTGTAATATTTTTATATTATTCTGAAGATAACGCTATGATTACTGCGCTAATACTAATACAATTCTGTTACACTAGTAATTTTCCCAGAGTGTAATAATTTGAAGAGCCTTCTCATTTTACATATATTATATTAATATAGTGATAGAAAGGCCCAAATAATTGGCTGACTACTTACACAGCGGACTTGTCTGAATGTGTGACTTAGATTGACCATCTACATGTCGGCTTTGCTTGACTGTTTTCACAGCGGACATGCCTGACTGTTTACATAGCAACTTCAGTTGACTGTTTATACAGTGGCTTCGACAAGTTGTATAGGTATACATAGTTATGTTTACCTAAGAACCAGAAATTCAGCGAGTGAATCATGACAATTTGAGCCAAGTAGATATTATTGCTGAACACCTTTACCGTGCCTGAAATTTATAAACGCCGGAGGTGTTAACGAAAACAGTGAGTTACGAATTTCCCGATTACGTAGAAATCAGAAATACTACTAATATATCATCGCGGTTGTCAGATGAGTGATTGTCCAAAAAATAGCTGGAACGACTTTGTTTTTGATTACTCTTGTCGAGAGAATGAGTTTAGCCATGAACGTTCAAATTTTATATACCTGTTTTAGTATTTTTTTTTTAATTTCATCCACTGTGTGTCCAAATACAAGTTGATAAATTTTATATTTGCATCCAGCACAGGCAAATAAATTTACACACATTTCAGATTGATAGAGTGTTAAGTGCATATGTGTTCACACAGACAAACAGACAACCGGGTAAATGGCCAGGCATAATTTGTGAGATTCTCCATTTAGACATTCACACGTATAAACGTACGTAATTCCTCCAGAGGAAATACTCCATAAAACAATTGTTGACAACATCAAATGGCCAGGGAATTTACAGTTTGTTTTAACTTTTTTTTGCGCATGAAAGTTGTATTAAATATACATTTTATTGTTTGTGTCCTAGTACTCGTTTATTGAATTGATATCCTGGAATTGTGTAATAAATATTAGACAGGATACTGCCACCACTGGTGGCAATAGTAGTAAAATGAAATAAATATTGGGTGTGGATGGGGTAAAATATTTTTATGATCCAAGTTATTCCTACAATTTGTTCCGCTGAATGAATTGCGAAAGTTTTTTTTTCAGATGTTTGTTTTGCCGGAACTAACAGCTTTTTCGTTTTCACTGGATGGTTGAATAATATTTTCGTTTTCGTTTCAGTATTCAGCACCTGTGCGGACTGGCTTTCGATTTTATAATTTTTTTTGTGATATTTTTTGCATCTATTACACTGCTTCAACTAATTTCTTAAAAATTTAATGCACATTCAAAGGGTTCTCGTGGGTAAAATTGAATGTAATACAAAGTACTAACGCCATCTCATCATGATATTTGCAATACAATATTGGTATACACACGAAATTGTAATTTCGTTTTAATTTTGCTATTATAAGCATATTTAAAATACACTCGAAATTGATTTCTGATTCAGATTCGAAACGATAAAAAACTTCATAACATTGATTTGTTTTTTACCTGAAACGAAATTAGAAACCTACATAGATTATGTTTATCAATCGAAACATAAAAGAAAATCTGAAAAGAAATTATATTTCTATTCAATCTCGTTTCTTTAGTTTTTTAGCCTGAATCAGAGTGCAACGAAAAGTAGTTTCGTTTCTTGGTGGCGAAAAAGTCATGGAGCCAAAGTAAGACTGGCCAAATTGTCTTATAGAATTTATTTTCTGAATTTACAGCACCAGGCTCTCAGAAATTTTTAGAACTACTCAAAAATGTTGTCTGTTATTTGGAATGTCAAATGAATGCAAACTGAATAAAAATCAAAATTGTTTCTAATTTCGTTATGGGTTTAAAAATCAAAATTAGAACTGTTCAACGAAAAAACTGTAATAAAATTTTGTTTATTGTTTTGTTTGTTATTGTTTTAGTTCATCGGAATTGGAATAAAATCTCTAAGTATTCTTGATTCATACTCTAGAAACTAAAAAAAATCAAAACTACTTCCGAGTTTAATTTCGTTTCAGCGACCTTCCCTGATAAAATGTAGTGAATCCGATAACATATTTTAGGATAAGCATAATGTGTTGACGCATTCTAATTTAAAATATCTTAAATACCAAAATAAAATAAAAAAAATAAGGTATGTAAGCGAAAATGTTGAGATTTTGTCGAAATCGCAAAAGCACACACAAAACACTGATCTTCATTTTATTCGATACAGCAGTCCCAATAAGAAAATTAGGAAAAATATTCTTTATTTTTAACCTAAACTCCTTTTACACTTTTCCAGCGATATTCTATAGCTTCTATGCCCTGCTTGTGATTAGTAAGCACTGTTCTTAAAATAGAATTTAGCCGCAGACTCCTCCTCTTTATTGCTGGCAAATCTTTTACCATCAAGGCATTTTTTGAAGTTTAGAAATAGAAAATAGTCTGAGGGAGCTAAATCTAGCGAATAAAATGCATTATGAAGCAGTTCGAAATTTAATTCATTAATTTTGGCCACCGCAATAGTGGATGTGTGAACTGGAGTATTGTATTGATGAAATAACACTTCTTTTTTCCAAATGCGGCCGTTATAATAATAAAAATAATCCCATGCGCATCACGAAAAAAACAAACGCCATGACCTTGCCTGCAGACGCAACCGTCTTCGCGTTCTTTGGACACGATTCTTTCATTCCAGTCCACTGTGTGGACGAACGTATCATCTATGATTACAGATCGATGAAAAAATTAGACTTTATTGCGGCGAAACATCGCCAAATACTCTACTGAAACATCTTCATGACGCTGTTTTTGCTCTATTAAAAGCAAGCGCGGCACCCACTTTGTGCACAGCTTTCTTGTCTTTGGTCAATATACATACAATGCAAAGAACTTTTTGAAATCCCTATCATATGAGCTACCCCACCGACCTTCAACCAACGATCATCCAATACCATTTTGCGCATTTTCTAAACCGTGTCTGGCGTGGTCATCTTAATTGGTGGACCACTACGGGGTTCGTCTTGGCAGCTTATACGGACTTGTTTAAACTCTGCTACCCAATACTTTACAGTCGTAAAGGAAGGAACAGACTCCCCTGGAGTAGAATCTAGCTTGTCTTTAATGTTGGTTAGACTGAGACCTTTCAAATACTGAATTACATAAATATTGAATTACATAACGGTGACCAATTGTTGCCATATTTACAAATACACTGAGATCGTTTGCTTTTGACGGTTCAAATAAAAATACTAAACAACGTAGCGCTTTGAACCTTAGATCATATGTTTTATGTATTTTGCAAATACATTTTTTTAAACAACTGGCACCTTTTGTATGCCACGTCGGGACCACTATTTTTCTACAACCAATTTGTTCTGCTCGATTTATGCTCGAAAATATAATGAATTTGTATTTAATTAGCATAGACACAAACCATATTGAACTAACATGTCTTTTTTATGGAGGCAACAGTGTTCCGTTTAAATATTTGTGGTTGGACATAGCTGAAAGCATATAAAAAAATGGATGTGTGAAAGATAAAATTAATAAATAAGAAATATTAATAATAAATAAATCGCATGCCCATCTTATAACTTTTATAATATAATTTGCGCGGAATATAACATAGTTTCCGAAAAAGCTGGCATAAGAAATATTTGACGATTTTGATCAAGTGGAGCGATCCCTGCCAACCAAATGCATACTGAGCAACAGTGTTTTTTGGAGCGCTTTCAGAATTTGTACCTCAAACGCTGGGCATGATTTTCAGAAATGCGAGATTTCAGATTTTCTGTTTCTGATCACCGGGCAACATTTTGTACCACTGTGTCGAAACTGAACATTCTCCAAATCTAATATAGACCGACGAAAGCCTTTGGCCGGTGTTACCACAAACCTCTATCTCCGTATTTCAGAAGATTTTCAGAACTACGAATAACAAAAATATATTTTCAAATGCAGAAACATACTCCTACTCACCAACGTAATGCATATTCAGTAATAGCTCTTTAGAGTAAAGCAAATTGAAGCCAAAAATATGTGGACTGAATCGAGTATTTATGTGAGAGATATCTGAAGGGGTAGGAGTGATCCATCGATTTTTTTTTAAATCCTATCATTAACCAATGCAACAGACGAAAACGTGGGTCGCTGCAGGATATGGGCGAGGAGTTACAGGAAGAAAATGAGGTTTCGGAAAATCGAGCTATTTTTGTAGAAGTACCGGAAAGGATGGACAGATATAGTCTATTTACAATCCCCTTCTGCGATCTGGAGAATATTAAAAAGTTCTAAAAAGTCCCATTACGATTTATGACAGCTATCGTGTCCAACGGCCAGCCAGCCAGTCAGCCCGTCAGTCAGACGGACGTCGTTTAATCGACTTAGAAAATCGTGAAACACACTTATTCAATGGACACTAGTCATTTGATGTATTTTGGCCATTCACTGCGTTCCTTCCGGTAGTAAAATTTTAACCAATGATTGTCCTAAGATCATACGAAGGAGGGCATTTCGTCAAGAACACACGCAGATGATATTTTATATTACCCATAGAAAAAATCATATTTCGTTTCGATAATCAAATAAAACCATGAAAAATGTTGAAAAGAATTTGACGTTTTCAGCACAGCACGCCTGTAACAATTTAAGTGAATTAAAGGGTTCGCCCTCTGTTGTTTGCTTACTGTGATTTATGTTGCACTGACACGAAACGATGATGTACGAAACCGCAGCGCAGATGTATTTTGTTTGGGGGCCAAAGGATACACCATCGTTTACAGTTCCATCTAACAACAATTTTTTAAGCGAAAGAAAAGTCTCAAACAAAAAATTTGTGAAAGTTAAGCATTTCTGTCTTCAAAGCTCATTAACTGTGTAGCTGGAAAAATTATTCTAATGCGGAATCAAGGGCGACACTTATGTGCATTTGAAGTTGAAAAAATGGATATCTTTGAATTTTTCGTGAACATTTTTTACCCTCTAACAGCATCTCAATTTTCTATTTCTACTCTATTTGATATTTCCCTTAGCCAAGAACAATTTTGTGGTTATTTAGCGGTTTAACTGCAAAACTTTATCGTTTCCCTTTTTAAGAATTTTAACCTTAAATCCTTTTAGATGGCACAATGGTAAGAGTAACACATCAAAGTTTAAAGTTCAACAAAAAAATAAAAACTTTCTACAAAAAAGGGAAAGTAAAAGCAAAAAACAGAGAACAGACGCAGTGAAAGAAAAGTGACATTTGTTTGTTTAAAAGTTTTCCAACGCAGTTTTCGTGTTCTTCATACAGTTTCTCTTCTGTTCCCGCCATTTCCACCAAACTTTTTAAGTTTTTTTTTAAACACACACGATAAATGCCAGAAAATATGCTCCACTTTTGATTGTAAATTAAATCAAATAAGATTTTGCGGTTTTCGTTCTTTCCCTGAAACTTTGTACGTTTTGTTTTATTTATTTGTAGAAAATTTTCGTTTGTTGTTTCCTTTGAAGGAAACTTGTAACGATTTGATATGATAATGTGAACGATAGATTTCAATGTCGACATAAGATAAAAATTTACTCGTGAACAAATATTAAATTTTAGTCCATGCACAGGAAGTTTACTTTGAACTTTGGCAACGTCTATAACTTTTACGGAAGTATTTATTAAGTAAAAGCTACGGTACTCATTATATGTCCTTTTATGCCATCAGATTTAAGAATGATGATACATATTGTTTGATACGACCAAAGATACAGGATTATCCATTTAGTGGTTTCAAAACCGCCGGTCTGGCAAGGCTGTCAGCTGTTAAATACCTGCTATCTGAAATGTTATTTATTTAGTGAAAGGTTTGCTACTTAGGAATGTGGATCGTTTAACAACCGGAGAACACGTAATCATAGTTTCAACTTACTGCAAAAGTGGTGATTCAAACGTGGGCGCTTTTCGAACATTACGGGATGATTATGGTCGTCAGATTCGATCTACTGTGTAAAGATTATAAAGAAATTTGAGAGATTGGAAGAATTTTCAAATTTCGCGGGTTACGTACATTCGACTTTTGATTATTATTTTTTTATGTTGATACACTCCTCTCAAAGATATGTTGACGGTTTTATCCATATAGCATGTTTAGTTTGTTTGTGAGAGGCATAAATAACACAAGTGTTTTATGTGTTCCAAACCGTGCACGGTAGGTTATTTTAGAAGACAGCAGGGTGACTGGACAACATCCAGTGAAGAATCACTGCAGTTACGCTTGGACACTCATTTTCCTGGGGATTCCCAAAGCGGGACTGGTGTCATTGGAACACCGCAAGGTGGTTTTCTATCTCTCCTACTATGGAATCCCGCTCTGAACAGTATTCTGTTCTCTATAGAGGAGCCTGGTATCACGGTTGTCGCATACGCAGACGATGTGGCAATAGGAGTTAGGGAGAAGTTTTTGGGAACACTCAGAGACATCCTTCAAAAAGCCCTTCTCACTCTAACGAAGTCGGCAGGGGAAAACGATCTCGGAATAAATCCAAACAAAACCGAAGTGGTTCTGTTCACCACGCGATACAAGATTCCACCAGTGGATCCTATCAACCTGAGAGGTACTGGAATTCCTTTCGCGGGTTGTGAATTTCAAACTCAACATTTTGGACAGGGCGATAAAGACCACAGCGGCGCTATACGCGTGCAAGAAGGCAATAATGAAACAAAGGGGATTAAGTCCTCGCGTTGTATATTGCAATAGTAAGATTGACAATGTTGAATAGTTATTATCGTCTGGTGAAATGCTCTTGAGAAGTCCACGTACTGTAGGATACTGGATAAGGTCCAGAGGATAGCTAGTCTGGGCATTACAGGTACGCTTCGCACCACCCCATTAGATCAGGTAGGCTTCGGGGTCTACTCCAAAGACCTAGGGCTAAGTACGAGCACAGCAAGAAGACTACCTGATCACTGCAGTGTCTATCAGGCAGAAATTTTGGCCATTAAGGAAGTGGCAGAATGGCTGAGATATAACGTCCTCACCACGGCGGGGATTACCATATTCTCTGCCATTAAATCCCTGGATTCTGTCTTCCTGAAATCAACATCAGCCTCGAATTGCCGCAGATCTCTTAATGAGATGGCTCAGCATTTCAACATTCACCTTATGTGCCGGACCACAGGGACATACCAGGAAACTGCAGAGCAGACGAACTAGCAAGACTAGGGACAATCTTACAGACTCCAGCCGAGTTGGAGTCCATGGGCATGCCTCTGGCCACTTGCAAGCTCCTAGAGATAGGGAATTTTTAGTTGCAAATAGCAGGTGGCAGTCTGTCCGAGGTTTTAATCAATCCAGACGGATATGGCCTCGTCTAGATCTGGAGCGTTAACACGCACTGCTGCTGCTACCATGACCCGACGTCTCATTGCTTGTATCCGTCATGATGGGACACTGTCTGATTGGAAGACATGCAGTGAGATTGAGGGTTTAAATGTTGAACCGGTCTCTTCAAAACGCTTTACCCATATTTTAATTAAATTAGCACTCGGAGCTTCCTAATTCGCCGCAGTCCATATTCAGCACAATATAGTCGCCTAGTAGCAATATATGAAAGAGGGTTCTCGTAAAATGCGCGCACGTAAAATGCGCGATGCTTCCCGTCGAAGTGATTCATAGCGACTAGAACTCCATGATCCCGCCAACCCAACGATGTAGGCGCCCCCCCGCCCACGCCTTTTCTACCCCGCAAAAAAAGATGATGCAATATGCACGTTCTACTGCGCCACCCTGTATAATCGCAATTGGCTGCGAATCACGTCGGTTATACTATTGACATACCAGCCTTCTTCATTTTCTAAGTCAATTTTATTCATAAAGTTGTAATTCATTTGTCTAGCTTCCCTACTGTTTATAACAATACAAATAATGCAGAGTGATACTGAGAATTTTCTTCACAAATTGGAAAAAATATGTGGTACATCACAGGTTATCATGCATAGTAATAGTGCATTTTCAATTTCGTTATTAATATTTCCGGCAAATGTGCGGAAATTTCGGCACATGAATGTCGAAATTAAAAAGAAATGTAGTCGTGCAGGAAATAAAATGAAAACAAAAGGATCGCATAATGAATGTACATCGTCTCATCCCTCTGAGTGAGGATCTACTTAACTAAATTGCCGTACGGCCACGTAATGGTTACGGAAAAGCACCATAGAAATTAGCTGTGTTATTTCAATTTGGCATACTCAGTTCAACATTGTATGTTTTAATGAATTGAAACCTATTCCAAGAAATCTAATTACTTTCCGTTTTCTTTTATTCTATTGTATTTTCGTCAAATTATACATTCGGCTAAATTCTTTGAAAATGTGTAAAACCAATTAACCGAGGCAACATAAAATATTATCTTAATCCACGTCGTACTGTGGCTTTTGCAATAATTGTGAATTTATATTTAACTTTTCAGTTAATTAAAATACTGCATAAATTTATATATTTTGATAGAACACAAGAAGAGAGAAATGCAAATAGTCGGAGCAAATAAAGTCGCAAGCTTGAGGGTTTTAATTTAAAGTAATCAAATTATAATAATTTTTCTTTGAGGCTTTGTTTCGCAGTCAATGAGCTTCTCTTTTACTCAATAGTCAAATAATTTACGTGCTTTGTCATTTTTGCGAGATTGTTATCTTGAAAACGTGAATCCAACACCTCGGTGCCAAAATGATTTTTATTAGCGTCAAATTATGATTAATTGACACTCCCATCGGCATCACCATTTTTGTCTTTACCAGCTTTTCTCCATCAGTTTCGCAATTCTTTGAAAATTCTTCGAGACTTGTGCGGAATTCGATTTAAAATTACATGGACCTTGAGGTAGTACGTTAACGTAATGACAATTATGTTAAACTTTTAACAATTTTAACTGCAAAATTTGCAGATAAAACTTAACATAAATAGAGCAGTGCAGGAAGTGTCGATAGTATAAAATAATGAAGTGTCTGTAGTTGAATACATTGCAATCTTCTCTTTTCTGGGGTTCGGTTCATTTTAATATTATCACACAGAAGGAATGTATATTATTTGATACGACCAAAATTATACACCTAGAAGGTGTGTGAAGTATATATTGACCTAATCTACTTCATGACTTCTAAGCCGATTGAGTGCTGTTCATCCTAATTTATGGACGTGATGAAACTTGAGAAAACTTGATGAAGTTACTAACTAAAGTAATTAAATGGTTTCAGTTAATCAGTCGTTTTCTGGTGTACAATTAGTTTTCAAAAATATATTTTCAATTTTGAAGAAGTTGGTTAAAGAGAATTTCTACGATTTAAAGGACACAGAACTCCTGGTATAAGACGGTATGTCGACTTCTACACTGACGGTAAATTCAAGTAGAAATTGTTAGAAATGTAAAAATTTTTTACTTACACCAACTCGACTTCAAAATTGGCCATATTCGTTTTCATATTTTCAGCCTAACGAATGAAGGAATATCGTATACCATTACACGGTCAAAAATGTAACACCGATAATGAAGCTTCTAAAGTACCAATAATGTTTTGATCGAATGTGTTTCATGTATTTTAAATCGATTGATGTACGTCTCTCTGGTTAGTTGGCTGGTGGACACGATAATGGTCGTAAATATTTGACCAGGTAACCGCATTCCTTCTGGTACTTTCTTTACAAATGATTGATTTAATCCATATGTTTTAGTTTTATGTCCTTTTAGCATTTTGAACTAAAATCTAGAAATGAAAACAGAGGATGTTGACGCGCCCCTTTTGGTACCTTTCACACAAATTGTCGATTTAACTCATACATTTTCGTTTCCACATGTTTCTAGTAGTTGCACTGAGTTTAGTCGAATTTTTTTCCTCATATTATGCGTTTGATGAAGTATGTTCAAAGAATGATAATGGGAGGGGTATTGTTACGCCCTTTCTGAGACCTCACATACAAATTAGCCGATTTACCGAAATTAAAATTTTCCACAGTTACTCAAATATTTGTCAATTATATTACAATTACAATTGTATTACATTATAATGTAAAATTTTTGACAAATCTGTGGGACAATCACGCCCTTTCTGGTAGCCCCGATTAAAAATTGCATAATTTTATTCATATATTTACGGATACACGTCTTTCGTTCAACTGCACAGAGTTCCGCACAGTTTCGTACGCATCAGGCATTTAGCTAACTTAGTTCTGGTGATGAAAAATGCAGAGCAGTTCTTAAAAAAGCAGGTGTTCCACCACGTCCAATTTGGCATCTCTCACACTTTCGAACTAATAACGGCGATATTGGGTGAAGGTACATGCAGGTCACTTAACCTGACTCAACTTGACTCATATTGGTTCGTTTTGTGAAGTGAAATCACTTGAATATTTTTTTTTTTTTTTTGAGATCATGAGATGTGATTATCTTTATATAAAGCTCAGCAGATCAATTCACAAATTTCACATATTAATTAAAGATTGTTCGAATAATTTTACACGCTTACTTTTAGCTCCATTGCCAAGATTTTTCACTCTTCCAGTCTATCCAATACATATGTTTGCCAAATTAATGCCAGTTTTAGAGGTACTGTTAATTCCTGTCGGAATCTCATGTCTTATTTCCACGTCACCGAATACTTATCCTGTTTTCCCAAGTTTCATTGCAAAATGTTATAACAAGCACTTAAAGCGCATAAGTTTAAATTATTCCCTTTTGAAATAACAAAATCACCAATATTGTTAAATTTATTTAAACCGACACAACGACACAAATGACGCTGCTTAAACAGTTCAAGAAAACTGCTTAAAAAATGTTTGCACAGAAAACCGCTGCTGTGGTTTGTCATCTGCATAAATTAGTTGTATGGAAGGAAAAAGTCGACATCAATATCTACGAAGGAACAAGGACAAGGACGGAAGTACGTAACAGCAACAGATTCTTAGCAGACTCAACACTTTCAGTTGTTTTACTTGAACAGGCGTCGCCGTAATGACGATAATGTTTTCACTGCAGTTATTGTCCTGGTTGTTTCCAGCATTTCCTTAACGTTTTATCCAAAAAATCTCTTGCAAATTTACTACATTATCAACATTTGCAATTTAGAATCATTAACGCTGAGTGCAGGAAGAAGGGAACCAGTGAACACTGTTGACGTTTAATGGTATTTAAATTTCGTTCAAGTAGGCATGAGAGTTGCCTACAACATTTTTTAACATTGCAACGAATACAATCGTTTAGAAGAAAAGAATATAATTTTAAAACACTTCTTATAAAACATTTTATACCACATATTGTATGTTCACTTCATTGTTATGAATATTATACGATGTTTTCCCCTAATGAGAAAAAGATTATAACATCTATCCAAAAAGGAGTTGAGGTGGTTTATAATATTGCGGATAATACATAAATATACTAGCCGATATAGCGAACGTTGTTTCGCCAACCACTCAAAGTAGTAAATTTTTATATTGTGAGCACTTCGTAGACGAAAGAAATTTATCGAATTATTTATTGGACATGAATGAAGAGAAAATATTGCCAGACATACTTTAAATATAATAAAATAAAATTGTATTTAATAGGAAGGATTTTAATTCGTTTTAGATGTAGAACAAATCAGAAATTACATATGACATCATACAGAGTTTGAAAATGTAACTTTAAACTTCCTCGTTGCAATAAAAAATCCAAAATGATATTGGAGGAAGACAATCTTGTCTTTAAAAAAAAGAAGAAATTTATCGATATATTGGCCGTAAATTGCAAGAAAATAAATTATCACCTTATCCTATCTTGAGAATGCATTTACCAAATGAAATATTTGAAACCGCCACACAAATTTCCGTCAAATGAACTGACCTTCATATGCTTTTTAAGCCGGTGCCACACAAATTTCCGTCAAATGAACTGACTTATATACACTTTTTAAGCTGGTGCCAAAGCGCACAAAGTACCAGAACAGGGGTTTTACTACCAAGGGTTCTTATCATCAAAAATTGTAAATGAAAGTGTAATAAAAGAAGAAATTTGTAACTTTGCCGAACTTAATTATTTCAACTTATAATTGTTATCACCTACTTATAATTTATCATCTTTCGCTTAGAAATTATCGATATTTGCCAAATCGACTAATTTGTGCACGAGGTGTCCGTTCTAAGGGAAGCGACAAAGCAGAAGATTTTCATTCATAGAACTGAGTTTAGTAAATGCTATGCAGAATATACAATAGAATAAAAAATATGTAGCTAGAAAAATAACGGTTAGATTAGAAAATTTGTATGGGCTATACCTGAAAGTACGGGGGGTCACTTTCGTCTCTTTTACACTTAACCCAATATTGCATTTTAATCCAACCAACAACAATAGCTTAAGGAGCTGCAGTTTACGCGTTGCTGTTTACAGTAGAAAAATTTAAATTTTTTAACGTGTGACAGTCCCAAAACTAGTCGACCTAACGTATAGACGGTGCAAGTAGTTTGAAAAAATTATTTTAGTAAAATGTGGCAACCTTAAATAACATATATCTTAAGTTTCAAGGCCCAACGTTGTTTAGTATTTTTATTTGAACCATCAAAACTAAACGATCTCAGTGAATTTGTAAACATGGAAAAAATTGGCCGTCGTAATGTAATTCAATATTTTCATGTAAAAGGTCGCAATCCAACCAATATTAGAGGCGAGTTAGATTCTATTCTGGGGAAGTCTGCTCCTTCTTGTATGACTGTAAGAAATGAGTTTAAACAGGGCCGTACAAGCTGCAAAGACAAACACCGTAGTGGTCAACCAATTAAGATGACCACGCCAGACACGGTTGAGAAAATCCACATAATAGTATTAGATGATCGTCGGCTCAAGGTGCATGAGGAAGCTGAAATGATAGGCATTTCAAAAAGTGTTATACTTCATATATTGACCGAAGGTTTGGAAATGGGAAAGATGTGTGGAAGATGGGTGCCGTGCTTGCTTTCATTAGAACAAAAAAAAAAGAAAAAACGTCGTGAAGATGCTTCAGTAGAGTGTTTGGCGATGTTGCAGCGCAATAAAGCCAAATTTTTGCGTCGATTTATAGCCATGGATGAGACTTGGGTTCACCACTGCGCACCTGATAGAAAGAAATAGTCAAAGCAATGGACTGGAATGGGCGAATCGCGTCCAAAGAAGGCGAAGACAGTTCGATCTGAACTCAAGGTCATGGCGTCAGTTTTTTGAGATGCGCATGGCATTAATTTTTTTGATTATCTTATGAAAGGAAAAACCATCAAATATTGTTCTAATTTATTGCAGCGGTTAGGAGATGAAATTATGAAGAAAGGTCGCAATTGGCGAAAAAGAATATGTTGTTTCAGTTCCAGTTCACACATTCACTATTATTAATAAATAAGAGTTGGTATTTTTTCATCACGCAGCTTATTCGCCAGATTTAGCTTCGTCGGACAATTCTCTATTTCCAAATTTGGAAAAAATGGCCAATAATGAAATGGTGGAATCTGCGTTTAATGGCTATTTAGAAGAGTTTGACAGTTCTTGCTATAAACAAGGTATAGAAGCTATTGAATAAAGAACAATGTTTCCATCTTTTTTGTGTCTTCTTTATTAGGTCGGCTAGTTTTGGGACCGCCTTCGTAAATCGTTCGATTTGTTTGAGAAATACCCGAATGAGAGTGGAAACGCATTCCATTTTCATTTCAAAGACTAATTTCACCAAGCAAATTTGGCTGAATTTTGTCCAACTGCTTGAAACATATGAAGCTAAGAACATATTGGTAAAAACGTTCACCAATACCGGAAGGGGCGTGGTTACTTTGTAGATTTTGCTCAAATCAAAATAATGGTTATAAATTCAGGTAACTGTTAGTTTGTATGAGAGGTAACGGAAGGGGCGTGATAATGCTGTAAATCATTTCATTCTCAGACAATACTTTAGCAAACCCTTAATGTTAACAACTTTCATTTAATTTCGTGTAACTGCATACGAATGAAAGATACAAACATATGTAGATGTGATTTGAATCGGTCATTTGTATGGAGGGGTACTAAAAGGGGAATGATTAATCCGTCAATTTTTCAAATATAACCCGACATTGTAGAGCATTATACTAGGCAATCATTATAGTTTGTTACTGCCTTCCGATTACGAGTTAATATTTAAAAGTTGATTATTTTCTATGGGAGCGACCACAAAGGGGGAGCTGATATATTCCGTTCACAATCCTTTACTATGATCTAACAAAATTTTAGGATCTACTAAGTTCTGAGACTTTGTAGAAAAACTTGCCTTACTTTAAAAGAGTTGAAGCCCATTTGATCGGCATATGCTGGGTAATTTAGATGGTTCCTTTTGGTTTTTGCATTTTTTGCTGTACCAAATGATACAACTTTCTTTTTTCTGATGAAAGGTATAAAAATTAAATTTCGTCGGCAAATCTTTAACACTTCTGAAAAGAACATATCCTTATATTTAATTATTTTATACTGTTCCTTTCAAATGTTAGACGTACCCGAATTTGTCATAGTTCATTCGGAGATTCCAATTTTCAAGGAAGCATTGGAGTGGAATGTAGTGAGAGACGAGAGCAATATTGGTTTCCAGTTTTTTAGTCGTGGCTTATTCATGCAAGCAGTGTATTTTACATACTTCGAATGGACAGATTATGTGTTATAGGCAGCCAATACCCTGATTTGAATTATTATCTCAATAATGACAGAGTATCATCAGTTGAGGGGCAATCAGCGTGGTCAATTTGGAACAAAATATCATCGAGATCGTCGGTTTCAACTGGCTTCAACAGGCTGCAAATAGTCCGTGATCATGAGTCAATAAAGGGTGCCAATCATAGTAACGTTACGGCTCTCCACATTATTCAAATAAAACGTTAATCATGTTAAAACATTGTTTTGTTTTGATATAATGGCTGCCCTTGAATCCCTTCGGATTGCTCTCTAGATAAAATGTCTAACTCTCTTCAATGCCTGTCAGATGTAGGCCATGTAGACACAGATAATCAAATGCTTTTCGATGGGTTTAAATTTTGTCGACGGCACACTACAATATATAGCTTACTGATAATATGCTGTAAATAAATGAAAATTTATTCCAACCCAAAAATACATCAAAATGAATAAGCCATTGTTACTAGGACATACCTAAGAGGGATCACAACTTTTACTTTCTCAAAGAATGAAATTGATTCCGTTATTGACTCTAAATGAACGGAAAATATGTTATCACTTACCTTAGCCTTAAAGATGATTTCATTTAGCGAAATACTAGTGTCCAAAATGTATGATTAATTGTATTTTTTTTTCAACGAAGTCGTTATTTTACTAACGTCTTTTCCAACCATCGAATCTTCTCAATTGACTAAAAATTGTGTCCCGGAGCGGTCTTTCGAGTTTATGAAATGGTCAGAAGTTAAATGTAACTAAATCAGTAAAAAATTGTGATAGGGGTAGCGGAGGGATATTAGTTGAATCTTTGACAAAAAACTCTCGAAGAACCACCACAGTTTGAGAGTTCGAAAGAAAATGAAATTTTTTGGTGCCAATTGAAATTTGATGCATCTGATTAACGAAATGTTGTTCAAAAAGTAATTGACAGAACCGTTTGAAATGCTACTGTCATCAGCATCTTCTCTAATTGTTAATGGATGGTTTCAAGTACTAAATCTCGGATTTATTTATCGTTGGTGGTCGTGTGGAGTTCACTTTATTTTCAAATCGTTCTCGATCTTCTTTGAACTATTTATGACACTTGCAAATATTTGTTCATCTAGACAAAAGCATGTTCGAATTATGAACATGAACACGGATATTTGTTCGTTTGTTTGACGAACGAATTTAATGATTCATTTTATGGAAAAAATGCTGTCCAACACAGGCTTTCGAAACATTTTGAACGTTTACGCAGCACAAAATTTTACTTCGTAAGTAAAATTTAATGCAGTTTCTTTTCGCAACAAAATCACACATTTTAACAATAGCCGACTGAAACCACTTCTTGTGTCGGATGCTGTCTAGATGCTGACATATGCATTACCACATTGATAACAGCTCCTCTGAGAAGCTTCAATCGGTATAAGGATTTCGAAGATTTGAGCTGCTGCCTGATTCGTATGTGATGAAGCTGCAGAAACAGTTGTGGTATTATGTTATAAATCGTATGGGATCAATGTCATCATACCAGGATTTCGGTATTTCATATATCAAGATATAAAGTGTACCGCACCAATTGCAATACAATAAAATATTCAAGTAACTTTTTTTTAGTCAATGTATTTCATTCTTATTATTGTGTAGAAAATTCAATCTTGTTTTATATAACTAATTGGTTTCGAAAATGATAGACTGTAAATGCAATGCCTGATCAGATAATTATTCATCGCGAGATCGCCTTAGTTTTTGTTTTAATGGACTGCTTCAATTCTGTCGAATTCCTTGGTTTCGTTTCTGGTGCAGTCAGGTCAGGTGATCTTGGGGCCAGCGAAAAGTGGAGTTTCCGGATATTAAATTGTTTGTAAATTTTAGTTGGAGCTCCTCCACAACCGGCTTGGCAATGTGTGCTGTTGCTGCATCTTGGTGGCAGCAAATGCTGTTGAAACAGATACGTCCTCGGCGAAGTTCTTGGTAAAAAAAATTTCCTTCAACATATTTAAATAGCGGTTCCCATTGATAGTTATCAGTCGACGATAACATGATTCGTTCGCCACACTGTATACCCGTTATACGTCGTTGCTGCCTCAAACGGAACACGGAATCGGAATCCCGCATCCCTTGTTATGAACAAATGTCACAGAAATATTAGGGAAACGGGGTAGGTTTAATAATTTGTTTTCACAAAACGGATCACACATTTCGATCGTCAAATCAACGAACAACTATTTGTGTTCGTTCGTAATATACTCGATTCTTTATTTGTGCTGCAATGAGTTGCCAGGTATAACGAAAATACGTCATGGAAAATATTATAAAATTTCGTTTGCGTGCAGAATGTATTGGTTTCAAATACTTTTGATCACAATCTCAAAATTCACAAAAATAACTCGAAAATCAGTAAAGATTAGGGAAACTGAGTAGGCCATTTAACAATCTGTTTGCACAAAACAAATCACTCAATTCACTCGTCAAACAAACGAACAACTTGCTGTGTTCATCTCTATAATTCGATGAAATTTTATTTTTATTGGCTATGATTTTCATAAAACTGGTATTTTTGTGTCGACATGTTGAAAAATTATATAACGACAGCAATATTATTTTATTATTTGAGGAAAACTGTCATGCGTTTTACACCATTACTTTCATTCACATACGTCCTCGTAATTTAGCTTGTCTAAGATCGGCCTTTTTGCCATTTTTCCCCATTTTGGCTTCAATGCTTTAACCATGATGGTTCTACCTTTTCTACCTCACATCTGTTTGGTCTCCCAACAATTCAAATCTCAAACAATACAGTTTACTTACAGGTACTAAGTACTAGTACTAAATGATGGATGCGTGCTAAACTGTACTGAATTTGGTGCAATTGAAGACGATAATACGAATCTAAGAACATATAAGTAAAATTTAGTAATTTGTATGGGAAGTGGTTGTTTCTTAGATTTTTCCACATTTTTCCTGGTAACCAATAGGAAAAGATTTGAAAAATTATATTTCTTCCTTCCACCCTCGTGAAAGTTTTATGGGAAGAGGCTGTAGATCTGCTTGTTGCTCTTCGATTAGTATGTATTGGTATAACCAATTCGCAATAGAATATAAGTCTGTAAAATTCAAGAAATTTCAAAATGACCAAGTATTCAAATTATCGCATGGCATAGCGTATAATAAACAACTGAATTACAAAACGCTATTATTACGTCCAACTTCAAGGCAATTAACTTGTTTTGTGCATTTCAACAACCAAAAACTTTAAGCAAATTTTTGTTTATAAGCCAATATTATAAATAACAAAATGTTTTTGAAATTGAACACAATTTAAATGGCTCTATGGACCGTAATGGAATTTCATAACGAACATCAGAAATTGTTCGTTAGCTCAATTAGTGCTTCAATTCAAAACAATTTTAATTTTTATTTTGTTATTCCGTTTCGGTGAAATCCATGTGCCGCCTCAATAGAGATCAATATGAAAACATTTTTAAAATAACATATGCAAAATCTGTGCAATAACAGCTTGGAGTGCACACACTTAACAGTCACGGGCAAGTTGATAGCACCGCTAAGATATTTTAAAAGAGTTTTAACACAAAGTATCACACACTCTACATATTTCTAAGTTTGATTTTAGCTTATTATTACTGTACAGAAAAAGTGATCGTAATGACCTTATTTTTGCATTTTCAAAACAGTAATATTTTTTTCCATTTCGATTACTAATTTTTACCACCACTGCACTGTGTTTTGCAGCTTTAACTTTTGCTTCGTCTCCATGAAGTTGTTGTGAAATATTGAAAAAAATATTCAACGTATTCGTATTAATCACGGAAGGAGCTTGAACAAAATTTCCAATTCAGTTAATTTCCAATTGCTTTACAAAGTAAAATGGAAAACTGGCAAGCAATTTTATACCAGTTCAGTGGATTATTTCAAATAAATATTGCTCACATAAACGTCAACAATTATATAGACTCTTTTAAATAAAAACAAATGTATTGGTTTTATTTAATAGCGGGAAATATTTAGGTTTTCACAAAAAAAATTGAGAGTGTTGAAGAAATTTAGAGAAGTAAATTGGAACACTACAAAATACTTGACCGCGAAATCCAAAATAGTCTGCAGAAACGTTTTAGTGGGATCATATTATGCCCGCGTTAACATAACGAATTGCCTGAGGAATGTGTAGAAAATTGCATAACGTCATGTAAGAAAAAGAATTTATATATTCGAAGTACAAGCGTGAGGTCATAGATTTTTATGCTTCATTCACCAAAGTTTATCCGACCCGAGTTTTAGCACTTTTATGAGCTTGAATATGATTTAGGTGCCTGATTTACGTATAAGATCCACAAAAATTTCAGACAGGTTAAGTGAATTACATACACTATCAAAGATTCGGTTCTGGTCAAAAAATAACCTCAATTAAAGAGCAAAAAAAAAAAAAGGAGAATTATGAGGGCGGTCCCCAGCCAAGCCGACCCAACAAAGAAGACTCAAAAAAGTTGGGAAAATTTGTCTTTATTGTTTAACATAATCTTCTTTTAGCTCAGTACAGTCATTTTAGCGATATTCAACAGCTTCTACACTCTGTTTACAGTAAGAACTGTCAAACTTCTTAAAATAGCCATCTACCGCATACTTCACCTCTTCATTTTTGGCAAGTCTTTTACCACCGATCCATTTTTCAGGTTTGGAAATAGAGAATAGTGCGAGGGAGCTAAATATGCCGAATATGGTGCGTGATGAAACAATCTGAACTTTAATTTATTAATTTTGACCATCGCGATAGTAGAGTGAACCGGAGCATTGTCTTGATGAAACAAAACTTTATTTTTCATCAAATGCTGCAGTAAATTAGTGTAATATTTGCCATTGATGGTTTTTTCCTTTCTGAAGATAATCAATCAAAATAATCCCAAGCGCATCCAAAAAAAGAAGAAAAACAGGCGCCATGTACTTGCCTGAAGTTGGACACGATTCTCCCATACCAATCCACTGTGATGACAGTTGTTCCTCTGTCTCAGGTGTGAAGCGGTGGACCCATGTATCATCCATGGTTAAAATCGACACAAAGTGTCGGCTTTATTGCAGTAAAACATCGCCAAACTCAACTACTCTACTGAAGCATCTTCACGACGCTGTTTTTGTTCTATTGAAAGCAAGCGTGGCACCCATCTTGCGCACAGCTTTCTAATCTTCAAATCTTCGGTCAATATACGATGTATATATTGGACGGTCATCCAATACCATTTTGTGGATTTTCTTAATCGTATTTGGCGTGGATACCTCTATTGGTCGAACATTACGGTGTTCGTCTTGACAGCTCGTGGGGCATTGTTTAAACCCTGCTACCCAACATTTTACAGTCGTAAATGAATGAGCAGACCCCCCTGTAACATTGGTTCGACTGATGGAATTTAATTTAAATGGAAATATTAAATTACGGTGACCAATTTTTTCCGTGTTTGAAAATTCGCTGAGATCATTTACTTTTCATGGTTACAAGAAGGGGTGTGGCATGGTGAGGCCAAACCGCAACAAAAGTTCAGTGAGAACTAAATTTGACTAGATTTGCTGCGAGATTTGGTGTAAGATATATGACTCTAAGAATATGAGAGGTAAATTGGCTATTTAAATGGTAGGTATGGGAAGGGCATGGTTAGTCAGCCCATTTTTTCAAACTCTACCAAGCATTATAATAAACACATGCAATGGACAGAAATTAAAGTTACTCTAGTCTACGAATATGGAGTGGCAGGGGACAAACTGAAATTTGTAAATTCAGCAAATTTTTTGTGGAGGTATCTGTGGAGCTGGGTCGGTATAGATCATTTATAACCCCAGGCTACAATCTGGCAGAATATTAAGCTATGTTAAGTTCTGAGAAGTTTTATAAATTATCTATTCTACCAATTAGGCAATTGTAAGTCACGAAACATATTTGATCAAAAGATGTGTGAAACATTAGACGCTTCCTTCGGAATGTTATATTTTGGCCGAATCTAATTATATATCTTCATTCCTGCGGGTGAAATCATATATATGAACATAAGAATATATGGGCTAAATCTGTTTTGTTTCCAAATTTTCCAATCATTTTTCAAACAACAGAAGTTTAGTTTACTGCGGTCTACGAACTAAGCAAAACTAAACTTCGGAAAATCGGTTAATATAGAGTTATCCATTAAGTGGTTTCAAAACTGCTGGTCTGAATTGTTCAACAATCAAAGAAAAAAAATAGTTAAAACTTACTTAAAACTGGCAAATGTGATGATTCAAACGTGGGCTTTCAATCGAATAAAGTGTTTTTCAGCGATGCAGCTCATTTCTCACTCGGTGGTTACGTCAGCAAGCAAAATTGTGGCATATGGCTCGTAGAACTCAGAAGTGATTGTGGAAATTGTGCATTTTGTACATAATGGCAAGGTTCAAGCATTATAATGAAATAAAAGCTTCGTCGAAATCATAGCTCTATGTGTGTTTTATTTAACATTACTTGAAACTGAAAAATTTAAAAATTTCACATATATGTATGGAAAGTACTGAAAAGAGCATATCGATATGGCTAATATGCAATCCTCGCAGGTGATCTGGAAAAACAAATTGCTGTGTAGAGTTTAAAGAAGTTTCGAAGACATTCATGCCACTTATCATATCCAACATCCAACCAGACCGAATTTAAGGTTTAATGGTCAGTCGTTGCAATCTATCGGTTGCTCGTGTTGTACTGCAATGTTCGCAATGTTTTCCATTTATTCCTACCTGAAGTTCACTCTCCAGTCTCTCAAGCAATGTCCTGAAGTTTATCCCAAACATATTGTTATTGCATACCTATATATTACCTAGTGATTATCTATTATGTGTGTGCCTGCTCCAATGGTGGATACATTTCCACTACCATCAGTCCATTAAACATAATTGATAACTTGGGAAATATTTGCTTAACACTCAGTGGTTGATGTTGTTTAAATCCATGCGGGATTTGAATTTAATTTATTTATTACATAATATTTTGCGGTTTTGTGCTTATGATTTCAGAATCAATATAATGTTGTTAAATTCGATGATGACACACTTTATATACGAAAACTTTTATATATGACGTTATTACATAATTATATATCCCTCACATGCATATGGGTGATACAGAATGTGTTGACATTTATAGTAACAAAATTTACCGCGTTCAACAAAAGTAGTACAATGGATTTGAGGATCTTATAAAGTTGAAAATATTTTGCTAAAATACCGAATATATTGAAATTTATAGTAAAAAAGTTTACTTCTTTAATTCCCTCAACACAAGTAAAACGATTAATTGGAGAATTATTTCGAGTATGTTATTAAAATCCATACAAAAGTTTCAAAATTTTCTAATGAATTAATTTTATTTGCCATCATGGAGTTTCCCATATGAAAAACGAATTTAAATTGTAATTGCCTGCAGTCTATGCAATCCATTCAACTGTTAAAATGAGCCATTGCTTGTTTAGTATTTGTTTAGACATACATAATGATATTATGCAATTCAGTTGCCATAAACATTTATGAATTTGCTTCAGTTTACTATTTTCCGATAACATTCAATCATCAATTCTGTGGCATCATAATGTGAGTGCTTGAATTCGCACATGATCATATTTAAGTTCAGTTCACTTACTGTACTAATTGATTTAATTTGGTAAATATCACAATGGAGTTAAATCACCGTTCATATATGAAATGCAGGAGTTTTTGAAAAAATACGGCCCGATAACCTCCAGACCGCACCATATCGGGTATAGGCACTTTTTCCGGATGCAATGGCTTTTCCACAATCACTTCTGGGTTCTCTGAACCGCGTATGCGAAAATTCTGCTTGATGACATAACCACCGAGTGAGAAATAAGCTTCAACGCCAAAGAAAATTTTGTTTGATTGAAAGCCCAGTTTCGGATCACCACTTTTGTAATAAGTGTTGACTATTTTTATACGCGTTTTTCGGTTGTTAAACGACCCAAATTAGCAAACCTTTCACTAAACAAATAACACTTCTGATGATAGGTATTTAACAGCTGACAGTCTTGCCATATCGGCGAGTTCGAAACCACTTAATAGATAACCCTATATTATTTTGCTTGTATAACTTTATAAGAAAAATTGAGGGAGTAAGCACGTCTGTTCTGGTATCTTCCACATAAAGGTCCGATTTAACCAAAACAAACCTCACATTCCGTGAACTTGCACCATAGAGAAAAGTAGTGGAAGATACAAACGCTTAAAACCTTCGACTAATAGATTCAAGAATATTTTTCTTGTTTGATAAGATTTGATAACGATTGGTTCAAGTTCATGATACCTTTTATTAGCTACATAAAACCAAAGACAATGTCCTCTAGAATTTCTCTATAGCACGTAGAAGTAATATAAATTAATTGCATCAAATATTGGAGACATTTAGTTAGATCGAACTTACGAAGAGTATCTGAGATGAACGAGTTGAAATCATTATATTAAATATCATTGCAGGTATTCTCTCTTTAGTTCTACTCAACATGACCTATAGCTTAATGGTCATTCCAAACGTTAGTTTGAGAAGCATTTGTTATAATTGCCGATTACTCGACTACTCGAGATGACAGCCAATCATAAATGGTAAACGATTGTATCGACGTTCAAATTCCAATAATATGTATGACAATTGAGTGCTCTAGTCATCAGGTAACGGTAAAATCAGCCAAATTTTCGCAGGTCCGAGAATGAAAATGGAATATATTGCCAAAGTTCAGCCAAACTCAACACTTAAAATAACAATTGGTAACAACAATTGTTCGCTGAAAGCAGAGCTAAACATAATCAAAACAGAATTGAAAAAATTGGATCCACTCTCTCTCCTGCAAGAAACAATGACTTTTATGTCGAAACAATTTGATGACATACTAAAGGGAGTAGCAGAAAATAAGAAGAAGTTAGAAGCTGTGCAGAAGGAGAATAAGGCGCTCAAAACAGAAATAACTGATTTGAAGAACTCTGTAAAATTTTAAACGATCAGAGAGTTAAAAACGATTGCCTTGTAACGGGTGTAAAGATGAGTGATGGTGTGTCAGCTGTGGATGCTGTTTTGAAGTTGTCGAGTGATGCTGGTGTTGTGATGTCAGCTGAAACAATTAGTGATGCGTACTATCTGAGAAGGAAAAACGCGTCAAATGGTAAACAGTCAGTAGTAGTTAAATTAAGTTCAAAAAAATCTAAAGATCAACTGATGTCTATTAAACCGAAATTGCGGGAAAAAGATGAAACCAAGAATGTATATGTTCAAGACTATTTGAGCAGAGAAACAATGAGTTTATGGAACTACGCAAAGTCATTAAAAACCGTTGGCTATAGATCAGTTTATGCGGCAAATGGTACAATTTTTATTAAAAGAAGTGAATTGTCGAAGCCGAGGATAATCAGATGTGCGGAGGAAGTAGACAAATTGTTATTGGAAGCAACTACTCATCAACCGAAAAATAGCCGATCGCAGAGAGTGCACGATGTTGACGATGATTCTGATAATTATTTATCATCCAAATGAAATGTATATTTATTATTTAAAGTAGACATAGTTTTTTTTTAACTTTTTATTTTCATGAATCAATATTTTCAATCTTTTGAAGCATTTAAGAATCATTTCAATAATTCAGAACACAATATTTTCAGCATTTTTTCTGTAAATATCAGGAACATATCTTCGATAACCAAATTTAATCAATTTAAAACATTAATTTCAAAATTTTCACATTTACCTGCTGTTATAGCAGTTCAGGAAACATGGTTTAATCAAAATCTTGTTCAGATTTATAACATACCGGGATATAAAGCTGTACATTGTTGTAGATCTGATAGCTATGGTGGTACCTCTATTTACGTTAAACATGATATTCCTTTTACAGTGGAACAAATTTCGAATCAAAATTCTATAGATTCAATTATATTGAGATTGAAAGGCATAAAATCTAATGGAAAGCATATTACTATAGTTTCATTTTATAAGTCACAAAGATGTAATGCACCATGTTTTATTGATTTCTTGGAAAATTTATTTTTTCGCATTGGCCGTACACCCTGCATATTTGTTGGTGACGGAAACATTGACCTATTGAACGATAATTCATCTGCTGAACTTTTAAACCTTTTATCAAGTTATGATATTGCTAGCTGTCATAATTTAATTACGCGTCCGCAGAGTGGAAAGTGCATTGATCATGTATATAGCAATTTACATAAACCTATGGAAATTGCTTCAACAAAATGTAGTTTATCAGACCATAACATTATTTCTTGTAAGGTTCATATAAAGGTGCACACCAAGGATTTTGTTACAAAAAAATACGTTAAATGTGACTATAATAAAGTAAAAGATCTCATACAGAATGAAATGCAAGATTTGCCATATACTGGTGACCCGTCGGTTGACACATCTGCTTTAATTAGTCGTTTCAAAAATGCTATGGACAGTTCTACAGCTCAAAAAGAACAAGTTACATGTTTGAAAGACCGTATCACTCCTTGGATAAACGGTAATTTACAAAAACTGATAGCATATAAAAAGCTTCTGTTAAAGCAGCGAAGGAAAAAGCCAACCAGAAATATTGACGAAAAATTGAAAAGGATTAGCAATATTATTAAGATAGCTAACAATTGTTCTATGAACAATTACTATGTTGACAATCTGGCCAGTATGAGGAACGATCCTAGGAAATCTTGGGTTTTTATTAATGAGACACTTGGAAGAGCATTAGACAAGCAAATCAATGTAAAAAATGTCGATGGTGAATATGTTGCAGATAATGTTCAGAAAGCTGAAATGTTAAATGATTATTTTGTAAATTCAGTCAATGAATTAAAAGGACAAATAATACAACTCCCTTCGGATACGTGCCATGCCTTTAGAACATTAACAAACTGTAACAGCAGATTTCAAGCTAGAATAACTACGCTTGATGAAATGAGAAATGTCATATCCAGCTTAATATCGGGAAAAAGTCCGGGTCATGATAACATTTCGGCAAAAATTCTTAAGATATGTGCTGATAGTGTGACTCCACGTTTGGTTAACATCTTTAATGATGTAATTTATACTTCAGTATATCCCGAAATATTAAAAATCCATAAAATTGTACCAACACCTAAGGAGAAAATATCTACCTCCGTTGATAAATTTCGTCCAATATCAATATTGCCAATTATAGACAATGTTTTTGAACATATTTTGCATACACAGCTCTTTACATATTTCCAAGATAACAATTTGTTAAATGATTTTCAATATGGTTTTAGAAAAGGTTGTGGAACAGAGGAGGCAGCAGTTAATGTGCAAAATTTCATATGTAAGTCGTTGGATGACGGGTATAGGGGTGTAGTTGGAGTTTTTTATGATTTGTCAAAAGCGTTTGATCTAATTGATCATGACATCTTACTTCAGAAACTCAGATTTTATGGTGTGCGTGACAAAGAACTTTTTCTCTTAAAAAGCTATTTGACGAAGCGGTTACAATTTGTGCAAATTGATAATAGTAAAAGTACTTTAAAACCAGTAGAGCATGGAGTCCCCCAGGGAAGTGTATTGGGTCCCTTGTTATTTTCTCTGTATATAAATGACTTGAAAAATATTGACTTATCAGGTAAAATGTTTGTGTACGCTGATGATATTGCTATTTTTTATCCATATAAATATGAAATGGCTGTGAGGCCATACATAGAACGAGGAGCAAGTCTATTAATAGAGTATTTGCATATTAATAAACTTTCCCTTAATCCAAAAAAAAACGAAATTGATAAGATTTAGGCCACATTGTCGGTTCAACGACAGCTTTAGTGTATACGTAGATGGGGAAAAAATTCCAGAAGTTAATTCAGTTAAATATTTGGGATTATATTTTCAAAGTAATCTTTCTTGGACACTGCATATTGAGTATCTAAAGTCTACTGTATCACCTGCCATAGGTTTATTGTATAAATTTAGAAATAAATTAGATCAAAATACTAAGTTTCTAATATTTCAAGCTTTAGTTCAAAGTCATTATAACTATTTAGCCATTATGTATGGTTATAAAAAGAGTTCTGAATTAAAATCACTCCAACGACAACAGAATAAAGCACTAAAAGCTGTAGCGAACTTGCCAATTTCATATTGTACGCTTTCTCTGTATAGAGATGTTTTTCCAACAGTTTTGCCAGTATATGGTTGTTATAAATTAAAATTGCTAATATATGTTTTCAAATGCTTGCATAGTATTGGCCATCACACGATAAATTTTTCCAGAAATCAGTATATTTTCAATACGAGAAATAATGACAATTTGAGAGTAGCTATGTGTCGATCTGAAACAACAAAACAGCGTATAGAACATTCTGGTAGTACAAGTCAGTACAATATTTTACCACAACAGCTAAAATCACTAGAAACACTTTCGTTATTTAAATCTTCATTGAAAGAGTATTTATTGCAAAATATCGAAGAGCTTCTGGTATGAATTTTGAGTTAATATTGAAGTATATGCCAAGAAATTAAATTTTTCATAAATGTGTTTGTATTCTTGTATTAAACTACATATTGTTATTATACAAACAATTTTGATGTAACTATTTTGCCAATTAGCCTCTATAATGCCATGTGGCGCTGAGGCTTAATTTGTATGAATTTGTATGATATAATAAATTTAAAAAAAAAAAAAAAAAAAAAATATTCAACAATTCCTTTGCATCTTTTGCTTGGTAGGCTGCAGTTATCTACGTTTTCAAATTCTTTGCAAAATTTCAGAATATTGACTGTGAACCACATCTTTTCTGGTACCTCCCATACAAATTACTAAATTTAACTCATATGTTCATATATTTCATTTAGTTGCAATAAATTGATGAATTGCTTCATACTCGTACGTTTAATAAACGTAGGTTTCAGAATAGAAATGAACTGATAGAAGCGTGACGATGCTTCTTATGGTAACTCCGAAACAAATTCGTCGATTTCTACGTAAAGGGATCCAACACGAGGATGGTGCCAGTAGTTGAAAAAAATTAATTGAAATTGAAAAGTGGCAACCTTATAAATCATATGTTGTAAGTTTCAAAGCGCCACGTTGTTTAGTATTTTTGTTTGAGCCATCAAAAGTAATCGATGTCAGTGAATTTTTAAACATGGAAAAAATTTGGTCACCGTTATGCAATTCAATATTTCCACTTGGAAGGTATCAGTGCAACCAATATTAAAGTCTAGCTAGATTCTACTCGGAGGAGTCTACTTCTTTGTTCACGACTGTAAGGTATTGAATTGCAGAGTTTAAACGAGGCCGTACGAACTGCCAAGACGAACACCGTAGTGGTCGACCAATTGAGGTGCCCACGCCAGACACGGTTGAAGAAATCCACAAAGTGGTATTGGATGATCGTCGACTGAAGGTGTGTGAGCTAGCTAAAGTGGTAGGCATTAAAAAAGTGCAGTAGATCGTATATTGACCGAAAATTTGAAGATGAGAAAACTGTGCACAAGATGGGTGTCGCGCTTGCTTTCAATAGAACAAAAACAGCGTTGTGAAAATGTTTCAGTAGAGTGGCGATATTTGGGGATGGTTCATCGCAATAAAGCCCAGTTTTTGCGCCGATTTATAACCATGGATGAGACATGGTCCCACTGCTTCACACCAGAGACAGGACTAGGAGAATAGTGTCCAAAAAAGGTGAAAATAGTTCCATCTGCAGGCAAGGTTATGGCGTCCGTGTTTTTGGTATGAGCATAAGATGTTTTTATCGATTATTTTCAAAAAGGAAAATATTATGCCAAAGTGTTGTTTCATCGGCACAATGCTTAAGTTCACACATCTACTATTGTGATGACCGAAATTAACTAATTAAAGTTCATACCTTATTCGCCAGATTTAGCTCCCTCGGACTATTCTCTTTTTCTAAACCTGAAAAATGGCTCGGTGGTAAAAGATTTGTCAAAAATGAAGAGACAGAATCTGCGGTTGATGGCTATTTTAAAGAGTTTGACAGTTCTTACTGTAAACAGGGTGAAGAAGATTATATTGAACAATAAAGAAAAACGTTTCCAACTTTTTTGTGCCTTCTTTGTTAGGTCGGCTAGTTGGGGGACCGCCCTCAACTCACATCACTAGTATTTCGCATTGGCTTTTTTTATCCTGCTGACTTACGCATACGACCTGGTGGAAGGCATCAACTAAGATTTCAGGAATACTATTTATTAAGAATCACGTGGCAGACGCCCTGACCACAAAATTGTCGTGGGAAATGTTAATGGCGAAATAGGAAGGGAAGATATTTTTAGTCCTACAGTCGGAAAATTAGTAATAGACTGATTTCGGTCGCCGAATTGATAGTGAGAAGGGACCGCAAGTAACGGTTATTGAATCGATTTTTGACTGAACAAATCACTGTCATACTTACACAGCAAATATATTAAAATGTTTGTATTTCGATGTACTTTATAAATGAGTGACAATCATACATTTGTCATTAATATAGGTATTTATTATAACAGTTATTTTTGATTTTTTTTTTTTTTTTTTGGTGTAAATCAAGATTAATTTTTATTTTTAAAAATCAAAAATGGAAATCAAAATTGCTTATTACTTTTAAAAATAAAAACCCAGATTTTTTATTTTCTCAACCGAAAGAATAAAAATCAATGATTATAAAATGTAAACATTCGCTTAAGTATACAGTTCACAGAGGAAGCAGTAATATCGAAAAACTAGAACAGAAATTTCAATTGGCTGGACAGACTTTTGCGTTGTTGCAAAACGTAAGAGGTACAGATGGTGCATAGTAAATCACCAGGTCCTTGTCGACAAACAAGCTGAATTAATGTTCTATACTGCATTTATTAAAGTTGAATGAAAGATGTTGGACTCGTATATGAAATAATTTAGGTAATTTATATGGGAGGTACCAGAAACGGCAGAGTTATCTATTTTAGCAGTGATTTTCATAGCATTTCATTGAATGTTATTGGCTAAAATCTAAAGATTTGACAATATGGTCCATTTCCATTTTCACGTTTTACTGAACCAGTCCACTCAATGTGTACCAAATTCAATAATATTAAATGAAACTAGAAATACAAAGGAGGTACCAGAAGAGGGATTATCTCAAATATTACTAAGAATTACAGAGCAAAACAATGAACAAAAAATTAAGGTGCCTGCAATTTATATATTAGAAGTTACAGGGATAAAATTGAATTTCGGCAAATCGGACAATTTGTGTGAAAGGCACCGAAAGGGAAGTGATAATGCATTATCATTATTATTAGCAAACCCTTCCTGTACATATACCAAATTTGACAGATTTTAGTGTAACCGAGTAGAACACTAAATATTGGAGATACTAGAAGGGGATGGCTTAACCATTCATTTTTTTCAGGTTGTATTAAGACTTATGGTTCAAAATAATGGACACAGTTTCAGGTCATTGCAATCTACAAATTAGAAGCAACGAGGAATGAAGTGGGCCGATATGGTACATTTAATACTCTCGACTACGATTCGAAGAAATATTGAGCTGTTCGAAGTGTTGAGAAGAGATTTACGACAATTATAGTGTCTAACAGCCAGTCAGCCAAATCTGGTTGAAAGATGCTTGGTACCATGAACGTCTTCTTCCTGGTGTTAAATTTTTCCGTACCAAATATATTTTGATATATATTTCAGTGATTGAGAAGATAAAAACCAATCAGTTGTTTTCTTTTATTTTCATTTTTGAAATTAAAAATTACTGATACATAATAAATCATAAATCACAATTGATTTTAGTTTTGATTTTGGCAAAAAAGAATGATGGTAGAAAAATAGTACATAATCGAGTAAAAAGAAAATCAGATATCATTAAGCTGCATACTTCGAAGATGACCAAACGTGGCGTGATGATTAAGGCGACTATCGTTCGAATGATAGCGGCGGTCAATTCGATGCGTTGGATGAATACTTTGAGTACAGGAGTAATCGTCATATCTGGCTAATGTTTCTTCGACTGTGTCGGTAATCGCAGTCAAACTTTAGGTACATTTTGGGTGTGCATAAAAATAGAAAGCATGTAAGCTCACTGATCGTAAGAAGTTCTTCCATGTGATATACATGGAATACAAGGGATATTATTCTTTGTTGCATACCTCAAAGATAGCCATAGTCTACGCCAACAAACCCGCTCACTGATTACAACAAAATGCCCCTAATTCTGATCAACCTGTCGCACAGTCGAAATATATGGCGCATTCTGAAAAAAGTGGCGCTAAAATATGGTCTGCTAATACCAATAAAATTTAATTGTGTCTGAAACAAAGGATGCAACCAAAATGCAAAAATAAAGGTCAGAGTACATGGACAGCGTTAGAAAAACAAACAAAATCTAGCCACAGATATGCAGTCTTTATTGCTATTATAAAGGAAGCTACTGTTTGCAGATGGGACCTCAAGTAAAAAACCCGTCAATTACCAACGATGGCATAGCTTGCCAGCACCGAACCAACACGAAAATCAGAGTCGAAGATGCTGATGACTAGTTGCATAGCTATTTAAGATCAAAAACATCATATTATATTCTGATTTCATATAATGCTGATCAATACTAATATATACGATATAACAATTTCATATTGCCATATTTTCGTATTTTCCTATTGTCATATTTTCGTATTTGCCTATTATCATATTTTCGTACCTTCATATTTTCGTATTTTCATATTTTCATATTTTCATACTTTCATATGTTCATACTTTCATATTTTCATATTTTCATATGTTGATGTTTGTACTTCCATATTCGAATTTTCATGTCTTCGTGTTGCCATGCTTCCAAGTTTTCTTTACTTCTTATTGCCACAGTTTCACAGGTTCATGTATTCATATTTCCATACATTCACATCTTCAGTTCGTAGGAATGTCTAAAATTTGTTTGACTGTTTCGGCATTGATTTACTCTAATATTCAACCCAAAATTTTATTGGAATATAGCATTATTGTCGGAGACTCCAAATAGCGTTATCGAACCAAATTGCATATTTGGTATACTGAAATCTCCTGCGATGTTACAATGCCAGTAGTATTGAATACATTTTTCCCTCTAAACAATGTATCCTGATCCAAATCCCAATTCCATTTCTTTTTCTATGGTTTCACTTTTTGGTAATGCCACGAAAGACTTTCTTATATGCACATAAGTACGAGTATAAGTGTGTGAAATATGATACTCAAAACTTTATCCTTTGCTGGCATTTTTCTATCGCTATGGCACCATTTGGCATTCATCATTCAAAATGTATCTTTTATGCAAATGGAAAATAGATCAGAGACCAATGGGTGGAAACTCGTACGTCAGTCTTGAGCGAATTTGAATGGAAGCAAAATGTTTTTGGATATATGTGAAAAATAGTAAATCGATATCCTCACTGAATTTTGCAGCATATCATTGGTTACATTTTAGTTTAAAGTGTCATAATCAGCCTTAAGAAATATGTTCAACAATTCATAAATATACTCGTAAGCTGTTGAGAGATTCCGCAATATGTGAGACGATGTTTAAATGTTGAACTATTGGGATTTTAGAATATTTACGACACAAAACTTTCAACTTGGTAATGGAATACATATCTTAGTATCAACAATTCTATCATGCTAATCAAATTATAACGATTTGCAAAATTTAAAGTCGGTTTCTATCGCATTGTGGTTGAGGAAGAAGATACTGCATACATGGCAATGCTACATGGCAATTGTAATGCGTGCTGTAAGAGATTCTATAAGGAGAACCAACAAGGTGGGGAAAGTTGTAGAGATTCAAGGAGGGACCGAAAATGCAGCAAAAATGTGTAAAGTAATATTTAGAACAAAGGACTCTACCCAATATATAATTGCAGATACCCGTAACATGCCCTAATTTTATAGACGACACAAACAATGAGATTACACTAAATGTCTGTGATGGTATTGACTGTTATCATCGAGCTGAACAAGATTCTAAAAGCAGCATCACCAATTATGTATAACAAAGCTGCGGATGCTAATGGCCTTCTGGGAGAGCAGCGTTGAGCTCATAATAATCATACCTTCACCACCTACATACGATTTGGCTAAATTAATACCCGCCCGATGATTGAAATCCAAAGGCATTACATCCTCTACTAAGAAAAGATAATCGAAGTGAGCTGAAAAAGCTGATTGATATACTCGAATTTTGTAAACCTTAAAATGTACTTTCAGCCGATGTGATGTTATTGCAGCCTACTCAAACATTGAGATGTGTACGTTAAAATTGGCTATGACGGCACACGACGGCAAAACCAATTTATTCGTTCTAATGAACAAAGAGTTTGCACGTTTGGGACAGTTCATAAGCGTTAACAACTACATCTTTGGAAGGGCGAGTGATTTCATCTCCGTCTCCATTGTCACCTACCAACGCTAATAATGCTGACCTGGAATTTTGGCCAAAGAGCACTTGGCTAGCCATTTAATGGCAAAACTGTCTCTTTCGACAAACAAAGAATGCGACTTAACTGGACATTACATTAAAAACTCGTCTTGTTGCACCCCATAGAATCCAAGATTATGACTCAAGAAAATGTATACTCCGTAACGATTGGAGACTGATGGAATCGTAGAACATCATGAGTTGCAAGCGCTGTACAAGTGTAAGTTGTGTAATTTGATGCAAGGTATTGGTAAAGGAGAGAAAAATATTACGACTGAATTCTTTTCTATAGTACTTTTAGATTCAATCATCTTATCAAGCCAAATTGTGTTTAGGAATTGCAACATGTTCATTATTAGCTGATCGCAGGTGGGAAGACTTCTGCCACCGTTGATAATTGATGCGACTTATAGAAGTATTCTCTCTATAACTGCAGATTTTCATTACTGCCTCATAGGAAGCAAAACCTGTACCATAACATGTGATATTTATTATGCGGTAGAATTTTCGTACTTCCCCTCTATCCAGGTACCCTCTTCGGGCTCCCGTTTTTTCCACAAATATTTCCATCGTTTAGTCTCATCTTATATGCCTAAAGCACATTACAATGCTTTTTATGTCTTTTACCCACTGCTGATCCACACACAATTACAAATCTTCAAGCATTTTTACAATTTTTACGTCAAGCATTCTTGGCCTGGTCATTAAAAAACCCGGACTTTCCACGTACATAAACTTAAATCATCGTCCTTTCAATACATGCGATGGTAGTGAACTTTATGGGTATTCTCTTCTCTTAACCTCAGGAATTTACGTAATATTACAAATTATTACATTTTAATAAATCAATCAGTTCATATGGGAGTTACAAGAAAAAGCTTAGCGATGTCCTTCGGTTTCATTCTCTGTACTTACGCCCCCAAACGCTTACAGTTAATGGACTGTATAGTGACAATATGAAGCGATTTAGCAAAAATTATTATTGTATCTATGATTTCTAAGTAATTCACTTCATGAAATTAAAATTTTGATTATTTTATTGTATTTCAACTCAGTGTAACTTTTGACAGGAATGTATAGATTTACCACACACCACTTGAAGCAGAATTGTAGTGGATTTCCCAATATGCCGATTCCAAGAACATTCACATTCCGTTGGCCTCAAAAGTCTGCTTGCTTGCTTCTCTGCATCTGATTCTTTCTTGTAGGGTAATTGCAAATAGAAAGTTTACACCCAGACCCAAAAATTTTGGATTTGAGAGCTACGTTTTCGGATAGCGTGAAAGAAATTAAGCAACCCCACCATATTCTTCCAAACGGTAAGAGATAACCATGTTGTTTATAAGTCCCTGAGCATGGATTAAATTAAAATAAATTATTGCTAAAAGCCTTGAAAAAGGCTTAATAAAAATGTGCTGCTTTTCCACTGAGTAAAGAAAAAGAAATTGTATTGTATTAATTTAATCAAAATGAATGAGTTTTTTAAAGCAGCAACTTTCATTAGCCACCCTGTATTTGGAGGCTTAATTTGGGATAAATATTTCTCCCTTAATTGTAGCCCGGGGAGCAAAGAGGTATTTCAACTCACTACTGTTTTGTGGCCTTGGTATGGTGGTCAAAACATGTGCCTGTTATATAAAGGATTATAAATTTTTAGGTTCCAAAAGGTGCTAAATAAAACACGCATGAAACTATGATTTCGATTAAATTTTATTTCATTATGATGCTTGGAAGTGAAATATTATTAAAATGACAGTCTCTGGACTGGTTGCAGCAGTCGATACTTTTGAGATTGATTTCGACCACTTTTTCGCACATTTCGGGCGGCATCTCGGCAATAACTTGATGGATGTTGGTTTTCCGCGTAAACGTGGTATTTGACGTAGCCTCGCAAAAAAAGTCTAACGGCGTAAAATCGTATAATTTTGGTGGCCAACTGATGTGGCAAAACGTGAAATTTCACATCCTGAAAACTTTTCATGCAATAAAGCCAAAATCGGTCATGTTTGTGGCTCATGGCACCGTTTCGTTGAAACCACATTTCGTCCAGTTCATAATCTTTAATTGCAAGCCAAAAATAGTCGGCTGATATACGACCGTTATCGGTTCCTCTGGCGTTATTTAAGAAAAGATACGGCCCAATGACACATCCAGACTACAATGCGCATCAAACAGTCACTTTTTCCGGATGCAATGACTTTTCCACAATCACCTCTGGATTCTCCTGGCCCTTCATGTGACCATTTTGCTGGTTGACCTAACCACCGAGTGAGAAATGAGCTTCATCGCTGAAGAAAATTTTGTTCGAAAAATAAGCATTGAAAGCGTGTTGCTCTAGCACACAAACAGCATATCCACGTTGTTGTGAATGGTCAGTCGGCTTCAACTATTGCGTGAGTTGGACTCTGTATGCATGGAGATGCAAATCCAAATGTAAAATACGCCATAATGAGCCGTAAGATAGGCCTAAGTACTGGGGACGCCCTGGAATTGACAAATTGGGATTATCCGCCTCACTTTCGTCTAACAGAAGCGATATTTTCGTCAGTGCATATATTGTGGTGATGCACAGGCTTGGCCACATCTGTAATGCTTTCAGCCTATTGAAAGTTCTTTATGATCTTGTCAATTCCTTGCACTGTAGGTTGATTATGGTGAGTATAATCACCCGTAATGCACGAAAAGTGCCCACGTTTGAATCACCACCCTTGTTGTAAGTTTTAACTATTTTTACGCGTTCTTCGGTTGTTAAACGATCAATATTCGTAAATGGCAAACCTTTCACTAAACAAGTTACACTTCAGGTGACAGGCATATAACAGCTGATGGCCTTGCCAGACCGGCGGTTGTAAAACCGCTAAATGGATATTACATTGTATGAGAGTGGTTACCAATCTCTTTCCTTGAGGGGCGGTTAAAGCGATGTGCCTAACGGGAAATTCGGGTAGTCAAGTTATTAAGTAAAAGCTTTTTAAACTGTTAGTTGGAACTGTCGTTGGGCAGTAGACCCCGTTCAGTGAGTTCAAAAAATATGATACGTATAAATTCACTGAAAATGAAAAGCTCGCCCGTTTCTCATACATTGAATACAAGGTCATTTGTTGTATTTTTGCTGCACTATTTTACAATTTTATTTCTATATATTTCATTATTGCATTGTACTGCAAAGAGCATCGATTGTTGAGATAGGGAAATTTTAGCAAAACAAATTTAAAGCTTTAAGTTACTTATTATGAACAATTCAGATTTGACTGCATCATCTGCGTAAAATCTTATCTTATTTTATCTTATTTGCGTATAAAATTTGTATTTGTATTGTATCGGCACTAACCGCACTTGCTAAGATTTAAAATAATATTAACATAAATAAATATTTAGTCTAATATAATTCAAATTTTATCCCTTTCATCGACTGAAAGTATTCAGCGTGTCACTCAACGGTCACCACAACAACATGTCAGTCATTTGTTAAACTTTGTAATACAACCCAAAAATGTGATTTCTTCATCATACATCCTTGTTAAGTTATGAATGACATTTTAACGAACTGCTAACAACTGTGATGGACACGTGAACAGGGCAACATTGATCCAATAACAACTTCAGTAATGTTATTAGAGTCATATTTGTGCTCGACCTTTATCATCTGTCATCGCGAGTGTGATATGAAAATCTAATCTGGTGATATCTTGAAATGACTATTTACAGTTCCCTTCAATTTGGTGTTTGACAATATGAAAGTGATTGCATCTGGATATGGAACAGATCGCGTATTCGTATCGCAGTTATATGGATAACGATGAATAAAATAGACAGTTTGTTAAAAATTGCATGCATGAGAGTATACTTATATACAAAGGATATAAATTATACACAAATATGAATATAAAATTCATTGTTATTGGAAATATAGTAAATTGGAACTGTAACCACTGGTAAAATATTTGTTTCATTGATTGTACGTTTTTTTCCACAGCCGTAATTTAAATATAATAAATTCTATTTTTCGTTGTTATTACATTCTCAGACCTGAAAACTGTTTGCAGTTTATTCATTGAGAGCGATTTATTTTGTCGAAAACAATTTACCCGACAGACAACAATAGACCAGAAACCAACTTTTGGTTATACAATTTCAATTTGAAATTGAAATTGTTAAATGCTGACTTTGCATGGTCATCATCGAATTGTGTAATACAATAAATAAATATACGCCGAGTAAAGAGTAAAAAAATAATGACACGTACGGGGATCGTATTATAACTTATTAACGCTGAATAGGAAACAATTTGAGTTTATAAGAATTAAATTTATGGATATCATCACTAGGCAATGTCGATATGACTGGGAATTATATTGAAAACTTAACAGAGCGGAGAACTGTTTCAAATGTGATGAACGTGCATGCTAACAGAGACTCGGTCCTGAGCTGAACCGGAAACATAAATGATAAAAACACATGAAGCTGTACATTTCAAAGTTGGACATCTCCGATGTGTCGGCCTAGTCCAACGAACTCTTTCAATTACTATGACACAAACCTCTCAAAATCCTAATGTTTTCAAGTCGCAAGTTCATTTCCTCAAATAGCTTTTATTGGTAAAAATGCATCATCATTCATTTTAAATGCCAATAAAAATCGTAATTTTTAAATTGTCAATAATTAATTGTTAATTTTGAATTTTCGTTAAATGGTAATAACGTAGGAAAATACTATCATCATGAAATAAAATAGAAATAACGAAATAACCATATTTTGCTTGGGAAAACTTTTATCTAAATGTTCCGAAACATAAAAAAATTCCAAAAACCATACATTCGATAATAATTTTCCTTTTTTTTTACTACTTAGAAAATTTTATACGTTAAATAAAAATCTTGTAAACATTACAGATTTAAAGGAAACATTTTCAATTTTTTACACTACAAATTAACAACTTGCCAAAAAGGTAACAACTCTTTGATTTATCGGAAAAATATTTTAAATTTTTCGAATTTTCTTTTAATGTTATCTGCTGGTCGCCAGCAGGTGCGCAATTAAGTTCCCGCTGTTTGCAAGTAAATGGATTCAGCCATAACTGCTAGTCGATTCTGTCATAACCTAAACGTCATGAGCCAAGCTTAGGCATATGATAAACATATTGCCTCGACACAAAAGTGATTTTTTTTTGACGTCACATTCTTTTGGTTGTATGAACATGTATGATTTTGTGCCAAATAATAATGCCATCATCAATAATGCCAACAAAAATTAAAAAACGGCGGCTGAAGCTCATCGAAAGCTTCAAGACGTTTACGGAGATTCTGCTTTAAATGAAACAACTGACGAGATTTGTTCCGTCGCTTTACATATATATGGTGAATTTGATGTTGACTACCGTTCGCGTGAAGAAAGACGAAAACCCTTCGAAGACACTGAATTGACGGCATTCTTTGATAGGCATCCATGTGAAACGCAGGTAGAGCTTGTTTCAGTATTAGGAGTTAACCGCTAAGCCATTTCCAAGCGATTGCATGATTTGGAAATGATTCAAAAGCAACATCTTGGGTTCCTTACGATTTGAAGCCAAGGGACGTTGAGCGTCGTTATCTCGCCCGTGAACAACTGCTTCAGCGACAAAAAAAGGGAATTCTTCATCGTATTGTAACGGGTGATCAAAAATGGATTCATTACGGCAATCCAAAGAGAACAAAATTATGGGGACTGCTCGGCCGCCTAGGCCGAGTATTCACGCTGCGAAGGTTATGCTCTGTATTTGATTTGACCAGGCCGGTGTTATTATTACGAGACCCTGAAACCAAGCAAAACCATCACTACGATCAGTACCAAATTCAATTAATGCGATTGAGTCAAAAGTTATTCTTCATCATGACAACGCTCGGCTTCACGTCGGTAAGCCCGTTAAAACCTACCTGGAAATGCTCAAGTGGGAACTTTTACTTCATCCGCCATATTCTCCAGATATTGTGCCGTCCGGTTATCACGTGTTCTATTTGATGGCACACGGTTTGGTTGACCAGCAGTTCCACTCATATTACGACATCAAGGAATAGCTACATTCATGGATAGCCTCAAAAGATGAACAGTTTTACCGTGACGGAATTCGAGCTTTGCTAGAAAGGTGGAAAAAACAGTAGCTAGCGATGGGCAATACTTTCAGTGAATGAGTTGTAAACATATTTTCATAATAAAGTTGCATTTTTATAAGAAGAAAAGAACAGCGAGAACTTAGTTGCGCACCTAATACATGTGACACAGATTTCGAAATTCCAACATGAAAGATATGCTCGTACTATGTCCAAATGCTAAAAATATTGTTTTTGTGTATATTCTTTATCTTTATTCAAGCTCAAGGCCGTGATATGTGGCAAATCTGGCGAATTGGACACAATCGATTGAAAGATACAAAGGTAGGCATATATGGGTTAAGTCGGTCATTTATGTGAGTGTTATGGTTACTTGATCGAAAATTGATAAAATTTTTCAATCAATTTGTATGAGAGGTACAAGAAACGATGAGTTGATACAGCTCGTTTATAATCCCCGGCTACGGTTTAAGACTGTATCCTGTTCACCAGCCAGGTAGCCAACCAGCCAGATAGACAGACATCATTCAGTCGACTTAAAAAGTCTGTGATTTCGTCAAAATATACTTAGTGCTTTCAACGGTTGCTTCTGGGTGTTACGCTGTTGCTGTATGGAGTGAATGAAGGTATAAAAGTTGAATTTCAGAAATCGACTAATTTGTATTGTAAAATAATGGATTATCTATTTGGCGGTGTGCATCATCACAATGTATGCAGTGACGAAATTATCGCTTTTGGTAGTGAAAGTGTGGCGGATAATCCCAATTTGTCGATTCCACGTCATTCTCAGTAATTGGGCCCATCTTACGGCTCATTTTGACGTATTTTACATTTGGATTTGCACCACCATCCATACTGAGTTCAACTCACGCAATAGTTTAAGCCGGCTGACCATTCACAACCACACAACAGGCTTTCAATGCTGATTTTCCGAACAAAATTTCCTTTAGCGATGAAGCTCATTTCTCAATCAATAAACCAAGAAATGATTGTGGAAAAGCCATTGCATCTGGAAAAAGTGACTGTTTTGTGCACATTTCTAGGTCTAGAGGTGTCACTGGGCCGCAAATATCTTCCCAAATGATGCTGGAGGAACCGTTACCGTTAATTCACAGCGCTATGGCCGTATGATAACCGATTGTTTTTGGCTTGCAATTCAAGATTATAAATTGGACGATATCTGGTTTCGACAGGATGGTGCTACGAGCCACACAACATGACTAATTTTGGTTTTATTGCATGAGAAGTTTGCAGAAAATGTAATTTCACATTTTGGCGACTTCAATTGGTCACCAAGATCAAGGTTACTTCAAAAGCCGTGCTTAGGACGATAATTCTCAAACGTTGGAACATTTGAAAATCAACTTTTGTCAAGTTATCGCTGAGATACCACCCGAAATGAGCGAAAAAGTGGTCGAAAACTACCTTAAAAGGATCCACTGGAGCAATCAATCCAGATGCGGTCATTTAAATGACATTACATTTCGTACGTAATGACAAGGTCCAAGCATTATAATGAAATACGAGTTTCATCGAAAGCATTGCTTTTTGTATATTTTATTTAACTTTACTTTTGAAATCGAAAAATGGATAGGAAAAATGGGTGTACAGGGTATACATTTGGTTGGGGTATACTTGGCATTTTAAAAACTTCCAGCTAGTAGTTTTGTTGTTGCTGTACCAAATAGTATACACCTCCATTGCTTTGGGTGAAGGGATACTAAAGATTTGTTTGTTTCCCCAACCGTAATGTGAGTCTGTGCCCAGGAAATCAAACATCCCAGCAAAGTAAGCCTCCAATTTCTATAGTAAACAATACTACTACTCTTAAATCATAAAAGAATTGTACATACCATTCGTTCCTTTGGGTTTTGTGCTTGTATTGTCTTTTGCTGGTAAAAGTGAATAAAGCTTCTTTCCAGAAAATCAACTGCACTAAGCATCTCCACTTTACTCAATAAACACATCTCACGGAAGCATCTATGCTAGTCGTCCTTTCGTTGCGCCTACATTTCATTGATGTTTTGAGTAACTGCATTTTGACCTTAAGGTGTATTTGACTTTTTCAAATTCGTATCATGATATTTTTATCTGCCGGCGAACAGAAGAATTCCAAAAATGCTTTCTTCAAGCTATTGCTTTCTATAAACTATAATCATAATAGGAAACGTCCGACTTGGCGAATATTGTGTAACCAATTGTCGGCTTAATTAACGGAAATATATAAAAAATATACACAAATTCAACATACAGACCTCTATATTTTGACCAATACAAAAAATCCATAGACCATAATACAACTACCTATTTCTATGAAATTTTTTCATTACTTTCATAATTATACAATTTGCCAAATGAACGAGTAAATCTGAGTTTTGGTTAAGGCCATTTCGTTTTCACAATTGTTTGTTGAACAGATTTAGTTCAAATAGTGCTAATCTGCATCCGACTCTATTTATTGTTATTGGAAACTACATAAAATATTATTGAAATATTCACACATAGCAATAAATGCTGCCCATATCATGGAGGACTAATGTGAGTTTTCCATTGGTATACTAATTTTGTTTTATTTGTTCAACATATAATTTTTAAATTAACAAAAAAATCAAAAATAGGGCAATTAGCGACTGTAACTAAAATCTGTGTTTGCGAAGAAAATCAATAACAAAATGTTGAATTTTAATTGGAAATTATATTAAAGCACATGAAAGGAGATTATATGAAACCATCGCATTTGGTGGTGCCAAAATGGAAATACAGGGGAGAAAGTATAATTTGTGATTAAGTAAAAAAATTGAATTTGAACAGCAATTTAGCTAATAATTTCATTTGCAAGAGTTGGGATTAACTCACTGAATCTCAATGTAAATCAAGTTAGTTGGTTATATGCGAATGAATACAGAAACGTTAGTTACACTCTAATGAACAACTTCGCACAGTGCTATTTTATGTGGAGTATGAAATACAGGGTAGCGTGTGAATCATGCCACTCCTAAAAGATGTTATTGGAGTATTTTTTCTTAACTAGAACTGCGTCGAAAACGTGTTCGCGCCAACAGCATTTGGTTGCAGGTTGGAAGCACTTGCACACAGAAAAGAAAATTCCCAAACAAATAAATTTCCAGAAACTTCACTTTCGCTGACCCCCAGGGACACCTAAACTGAATGCTCCAGACTTTTTTTTTGGGTTATGTCAAACCAGAAGTGTACAACATGAAACAAAGGAGTTGGACTAAATTGAAGCAGTTTATAAAAACAATAATTAAGGCAATGAATAATTTTCAGATCAGGTGTCACATATGCGTGAATGAGCATGGAGATCATTGACAGTCTATCATCTTCAAAACCGATTAATTTTATAAACTAAAATTTAATTTTCTATACAATAAAACAAAAATAAATAAATAAAATACACTGATTAAATTTGAAAGTGAATTTCTTTGAATTTCGTTTTGTAGCGCAATTGGTGCACCACCTTGTTCTAGCGAGTGGCCACGACTTTGTGCGCACAATTGTACATTTGAATTAAAGTGATATCCGAAATCGAATATCTCTACTCTCTTGCTTGGCACTGCTAAGCGGAATATTCTTGCCAATTTTCAATATTCCGACGTCAGTGGTTCAGCATCTTTTTCACCTCGGTTAAGCTCCTAACAATTCAAATTTCGAACAATACATTATTTTATTATCACTACAACATTTTAGTCTAGACGACAAAAACAACACCGTTTTTGTCAAGCAAATGATTTGACAAATATAGACGAGGTGAAATTCTATGTCAAATTAATAAAAAAAACAACAAAGCTGTAGGCAAAAACGGTATTGAACCAATAATTTTGAAAAATATGAACAATTTGTTTCTGATTTTTAAAGGATGTATTTCTATGGCTTTCAAAGATGCGAAAATTATCCCAGTTCTCAAGTCAGGAAAAAATCCATAGTAAGCTATAGACCTTTAAGTATGCTAAACATCAGCAATAAGATCTTCGAAAAGATCATATTGACCAAAATAAACGATTTTGCATGTGAAAACGATGTAATGCACAAACATCAACTCGGTTTCAGAAGAGATCATTCAACAATGCACCAATTAAAAAGAGTACAGAAATTTATACTGGAGAACAAGCGAAATAGAAAAAGTACGGGAGTAATTTTGCTAGACATTGAAAAAGCGTTTGACTCCATTTGGCATGATGGAATCATCTTCAAGTTAAACGAGTACAAATTTCCGATCTATCCGCAAAAAATTGTCAAGAGTTTTTTACATAACAGAGTATTTTCTGTACACATTAACGAGGGAGTATCGACTTTGAGAACGATTCCTGCTAGAGTTCTACAATGTTCAATATTATCTCCAACACTCTATTCGATTTTCACCTCCAATTTCAAAACGAACAAGAACCAATCAATAGCATTTTATGCTATTATAACTAGCGGAAAAGTGTCCAATGCAATAATTAAAAGAATGGAACAAACATTGATGTCAGCTCAAAAGTACTTTGAGCACTGGAAAATTGTAATTAACCACAATAAAACACAAGCAATAATATTTTCTTTTAACAAATCACCAAAGAGAATTCCAACACGGCCGCTTACAGTTCCTAATACTACCATAAGTCTACAAGATATAGTGAAGTACTTAGGCATATATTTTGATAAAAAATTGAACTTTACTAAACATTAGTTCCATTGTTAAATAAAAAATCTAAATTAAACTGCAAAAATAAAACGCTTATTTACAATACGTATGTGCATAAGGCAGATAATGATGTATGGATATCAAATTTGATATCCAAGTATGCAAAGACAAACCTCAAAAATCTACAAATTGTTCAAAATGAAAACCTGAAGATAACACATAATTTACATCGGTGATACTCTACTAATAATTTACATAATAACTACAATCACAAAATGCTTATCATCGTATTCCAAGAACTAATACAAGGATTTGAAGATAATTACAGATCTTCACACAATGCAGAAATAAGAAATTTATACAATTAATTATATTTTTCAACTTCTTCTCGGAAGTTCCATAAATATCTTTGCTATCTTCTTACCTTAAAATGTCGTAAAATATCTAGATGTAGCTTTCCATTATATTGTAATTGATAGTTGCTGCAATACATTACGTAAACCCTAAAACTTTTGTAAATAAATATTTATACCTGCTGTGATGACATTAAATAAATAATAATAATAAAGTCTATGGTTAACTTTTTGTTTCATTTATTTCCTATTTGTATTCGAAAGTTCATATTTTTATTATGTCCCATGACGAATATAATGCCTTTTGTGTCCAGACGGCAGTGCAGTTTATGTTCTGTTTTCTCCTTGGTTATTTCCCACAGGCGCAAAATTAAAAAATAACTCTTTATATTGAGCGACTACAACGCAAACGTAGTGCTCATGAGCAATACGCTGATTTCAGCTTCGGCCAATTTCCCATTTTTGTCCTCTTGACTCTCCGTTCTACTGCCAAAAGTGCGCATACGTTGGCGATCCTAACTTCATGACTTTAACGTCATAACGTCTACATCACAATACTAATGTTCATTTTAATTTTGAGGATGACAACATTCGTGCCCCCATTATCTCATTGTTTACTTCCTGAAAGTACTCATTATCACAAATCCCTTCCAATGTCTTGACAACGCTGATAGGTGAACTAATCCAATTTCACACCCAATTTCGTGATTTCAGTTTCATTCCTTTATTTTAGGAAAGTATTTTAGAAAAGTTTGTATTCCTTTTTTGAACTCGACTACGCTTTGTAAGAGTAAGATATGTAACAGTATGCAAATGAAATTTTATGACTTTAATGTCAGCCACTTGCTATACTCGATCGTGCTGTTTATACTTCAGCTTTCATTTATTCAAAAGTTAGAATTTCTTTACATTTTTTCTTAACGCCCGTCTATTTGATTTAACGATTTTAGCTTCTACTTTTTGTGTTAGGTGATGCACCATTTTTGTTTCGAAAAATAGTCGGTTTCAGCCGCGCGCATATCATTTAATGAGTTTGTATGCTATTTTGTTGAGGATAATGTCAACATATTTATGTGTTCTTAATTCCCTTTCACTCAATTTGTATGCCTTCACCCGGGGGAATGATGAAATATATAATTTGATACGCAAAAATATAACACCCGGAAGGAAGAGATTTCCCCGTTTCATGACTTTTGCAGTCTATTGAGCGGTGTCTATTTGTCCGGATGGCTGCTGCACGCGATAACTGCCACATATCTTTATGGAACTTCTTAGAACTTATTACGATCTAAAATTTTCCCACATCGGGGCTGGAGACATTATAGGGGCTATATCAGTCCGCTCTTTTTTGTGCCTACCACAAAAGTTTACTTATTTTCCGACATTCAATTTTTCCCTGCAATTCTTTGTTCGTAATCTGCAACAACCCCTATTTTTGTTCGTGTCGTTTTCCCATAACACTTGGTAAAATATAAAAAAAAATCGACTGATTAATCTCACTGACTCTGGTTACTCCCATACAAATTAGTGATGTAGATCACATGTTCTTGGCTTTAAAGCTTCCAACCGGTTTCACTAAATATAGTCCAATTTGGCACATGTTATGCGTTTACCAAAGTAGACTCTTATCAAGTAACCACGCCCCTGCTTCCGGTATCTCCCATACAAATGATCGACTTAAACCACATATTCTTAAACCCACATCTTCCAATCGATTGTAACCAATTTGACAGCATTTGCATCATATTATGCGCTTGGTGATCTACGTCCTGAGAATGAGAATGGGCGACGTTGTCACATCCATTAAAGTACCGATTTATCGAAATTTATTATTCAACCATAATCCATAATTTGTAGCCTGAAATTGCTTAAATTCTTCAATAGAAATGATCTTACTTAACATAGATATTCCTATAATAGTACTTTTCATTCACTTGCACTATATTCATTATGATTGATCTCGTCACACCCTTATGCTACATTAGATTTCCATTTTGTTATCTTCACATATATAATTCTACTGTACGGGCATTGTCAGTGAACTCCTCCTAAACGGCTGGACTGCTTTGCATAAATTTTTGTACATGCGTCTGGGTGGTGCCCAGGATGGTTTAGATTTACAATTCGGTCCAATTGGGCAAAGGGGCGCGGTACCTCCCATACAAGCAAAAAATTAAAAATCAATTATTTCTGCTCCCGCTTACGGTATTTGAACAAAATTTGGTGTACATATCTTAAGTGCTACTGCAAATATGGGCGGGATTGGACAATGGGGCGTGGTACCTCCCATACAAACCATAAATTAAATACCCAATATTTCTGCTCCTGTTTACGGTATTTTAACAAAATTTGGTATATCGGTTTGGTGTACATATCTTAAGTGCTGCTGCAAATATGGGCGGGATTGGACAATGGGGAGTGGTACCTCTTATACAAACCATGCTAATTAAACATTTCCAATAAAAATAAAATTTGAAGGTAAAGCAACGTTTGCCGGGTCGGCTATTAAAATATAAAAACTACCAATTTGAACTCTTCCAGGCACTGCTCGCAATCTTCTTTAATTTTTACGGTGTAACAGGAAAACGAAATAGTACAGAAGACTGGCCAAGGAACTCAAATATTTTACTTGTACCAAAATTTCATGAAACTAGATAATGTTTTAATTGCAACAACAACTATTCGTTTCCATTTGTATAGAAGCTGTTAAGGATTTTCCAGAGATGTAAAACTAATACTTTTAATGTTGAATTTTGTTCTTTTTCCTACTACTTGGATCGATTTTACCACAGGCTAATTTAAAAGTCCAATTTTCTGTACTTCATGAGTGTTGCTTAGAGAACACAAGAATCAAGCAGACAATAGTTAAAACCATTAATTCCAATATAATTTGAAATTATAAGAATATGAATCACAAGAATTGCACATGTAGTAAAATATGTTTCCAGTAGTTTTGCTGTGTGCTGCCAGATAATTTTTAAATGAATTTTCGATTTTAAGAGCATCCCCCCCCATCAAATTTCTTCGTTCCAAATGGCATCTCTCCTTATTCTACCACACACATATCAAAATCGATATTTAGCTAACTGATGACCATACAATTGTTTGGCTTAGTTTTTCTATAAAACATAGCATTCAATATTCTTTAGTATTTAAGCAGATCAACGTGCTTTGCATAAAATATCCCAGCTATTCATGTTCTTCTTTGTAGCAGTACTTACACAAAGGGTGTCTCAACAAGAACGCAAGTTTTAAATTTTAAATAAAACACAGATATTAAAAAAAAGTCGTGAAACTTTATTATATCGTAAAGTAGACAGCATGAGGTTATGTGTGGAACAACACATCGGGCAGATGGCCGCCGCGGCTTTGCTGGCATACACGCGATCTTTTAATGACATTTTCAATGACCCTTTCGCCTAAATGCTGCGGTATTTCGTTAATGCAGCGTCCAATTTCCTCATTCAAATGTCAAAGAATGACACTTCGAATGGCGCCAAATTGAAATCTTGCCTTCTTGTTGGGACACCCTTTATTTATATAAATACGAGTACGTATGATATTTTTAATATCAAGGATCTCTTGTTTCTATTGCAGTCTCTGCTATAGTCATTATTTTGCATATTTTATCAATAAAAATCATTCTTTGCCATTCAAAGAGAATGGTTTTGTTGTTGTTTTATATCCATTTCCCCGTATACTCGTATATAAAATGTGCATAGGATAGCAGTTAACAAAATAACATGGGAAAGGTGTATTGCGTTTGTTCAAATCTTTGTAAGCAGATACATCCTTTAAAATCCTCACAAATACACCCATAACATCGTAGAGATTTTCTATGTCCGCATAGAAGCAGAATGCAAAAGGACATTGTCGATAATGTATGGTAAAGCCATGAGAAATCGCTTTAAGTACATAAAATTTAATGGAGTCTTTTGTTTGCTGAACTCTGAAAGAGGAAAACCGATAAAGGTAGATTTAGCTTACATATTTAGCTTGCATATCGAGCATATTGTCCAGTATGTCCAGTATAAGTTTTATGGCTTGTTATTGAAATGACTTTTAGAAAATGTCCTGCAGAGAATGGTACAACAATAATCTACTTTTTATGACAACAACTACGTTTTGAAACGGAATATTGAGTAAATGCTGATGAGCATTGTTGTTTACTTGAATGCAATTGTTAGTTAGATTGGTTACTGATTCACTGCGATTGCCTTTTTCTAACAATTGAGGCGGCGGCTGAAAGTAATGATAAATACTAGACAATTTTTACTTTCCAGATAGTTAAAGAATGTTTTTTTCATATTTGTGTCTTGAAACCGTCATAAACTATACGTTTTTCAAGTAGAGTGAATAACTCTGTCTATATTATTTTAACAGCATTTCCAACATAAATCATACGACGGATGTATGGCCACTTCTTTGATAGAGATGGAGTCTTCTATGACGAAAATTGCTGTTACAAAAATTCAATAGGTGTGCTAATGACAGTTTCAAGCGAACTTCATTTTTATTTTCAGTAACAAAACTTGATCGGCGGAAACGTGGGCAGGCGTTATGTTACAGTTTGCTAAGAGCTACCATATAGCACCTCACACCAATAGATCTAAAACGGACCTTTTTAAAATAGTGGTGGTTAAAGGAAGAAGTTCATTGAATAAAATTAAACCGGAAATTGGATTATTCTGCAATTTGTTTAGCACTGCTGCCAATAATCTTATTGCATATTTTCACGATTGTAACTTTAACATCTTTTGTGGCGTTTAACATCATATCTGTTTGAGCTCTTAACAAATCAAATTTTAGGAAAAAAGGCTACTCGTGTATATGAACTTCATTGCGTAACATTTAGATAACGACAGTGCGCTGATGATTTCATCTTCAGTCATTTTTTTTTTTTTTTTTGGTAGTATTGTCCCATTTTTGATCTTTTGCCGTTCTTTTCCTAGAACAGATAAACAGATGAATTTGCACTCTCAACTTCATAACTTTAACTGAATTTCATTTCATTGTACCACTTCCATGCGCTTTACTTAGTTTATTAGTCCTCTCAAAGCGGAAGTTTCGGAAAATAGCTCATAATCATGTCGTAATAGTAATGTCCACATTCATTTTGCTACCCAGAATCAGACATTTGCCTTGGCCGATGGTTCCATTTTGGTCTTTATTCCTTAATTTTCGCCCTTTTTAAGAGTGATCACACTATAAAAGTTGGCCACACAATAGTATGCAAACGTAATTTCGTAATTTTAGCTGCAACTATTAGTGAGGGTACCGATTTTGGTATTTACCTTCACCTACAAGTGCGAATTTGGTAAAATTTTTTTCTTATCCCGTACCACGGAGTGGAAGAATGTGCACCATTTTCCTTTCTTCCTGTTAGTTTTATTCAATGAAAATACGAATTTCGAATTGGGTACTCGGTTGTATTGAATTGTATTGGATTGAGACGAATTTGGTACACGTTGTGTGTTTGATTTTTGGAATGAAAACAGAGGGCTTTGCCACTCCTTATTTGGTACCTAACATATGAATAGGCTGATTCATCGAAACTTAGTTTACTTCATACTTCATAGACTGCGGATACTTCAACTTTTGGCAGTTGTATCATCCATTTATTGGTTTCAAAACCATCGGTCTGGTAAGGCTGTTGGCTGTTAAGTACGAATTTGGTTCGTTTAATAACCGAAGGACATGTAAAAATAGTTAAAACTTAATACAAAATTGGTGATTCAAACATGGGTACTTTTCGTGCATTATGGAGTAATTGCGGTAGTCATAATCGACCTACCGTGCAAGGAATTGGGAAGATTATAAAGAAATTTAAAGAGACAGAAAGCGTTATAGCCTGTGCATTATCCCAATGTATGCTCTGCGGAAAATACCGCTTCTGTTGTTGAAAGTGTGGCGAATAATCCGAACTTCAATTTAGAGCGCTATGGCCGTATGATAACCGACTTTTTTTCGACTGCAATTGAAGATTATGAACTGGACGATATGTGCCACGAATCACACAACATGGGCTATTTTGGTTTTATTGGTTAAGAAGTTTTCAGAAAGCGTAATTTCACTTTTGACGGCGTCAATTAGCCAAATAGATCATGCGATTGACGCCGTTAGACTAAATTTTTTTTGGGACTACGTCAAAGAATGTATTTAAACGAGTAAGTCCTGAATGTTGGGGCATTTGAAAACCAACATTCGTCAAGTTATCGCTGAGATACCGCCCGATTTGTGCGAAAAATTGACTAAAAACTATTTCAGAAGGATCAACTGCTGCAACCAATCCAGAGACTGTCATTTAAATGAGATTATATTTCGTACGTAATAACAAGGTCCAAGCATTATACAGTAATACAAGTTGCGTCGAAATCACAGCTTTGTGTGTGTTTTATTTAACTTTACTTTTGAAAACGTAAAATGGATTACCCCATATAATGCATAGTAAAATTTGAAATACCAAACCGGATAAAAGCGCCCTCTCTCTATCCAAATTCGAACCAAATTAGAACCAAAAACGGATAGAAGGGGGACTTTAGAATGTTATAATTTTATTTCCTTGATTCATTCAGAGTAATTTTGATAAGAAACTAGCGATTTGCTATTTCCCTTCTGACATCCCTCACACTTTTGCATAAAAACAAAAGGTTGTTGGATGAAGATGTTCATGAGTATTTTCACCTTTCTAAACTGTCAATACCAGCTTTATTCTAACTGGTTAGAACTGGAACTGGATTAATGTTAATATTTGACGGTGATCTGTGGTTTTTGAAGTCGTAAAACTTTCTAAACGAATTAACTTTTTAAAATTGTGGCTATTAAAGTTACAAATTCTCCAACTTGTTTTTGATTAGGATAAATATTGCTTTATCTGCAAGATGAAAGGAAGAATTCTCCTAGTATTTAGCTAAGTCGGCAAAGGAATCGTAGTGAAATACTGACCTAGTATGCAAGTTCAAGTTTTTCTCTTTTACTTATAAACAGTTGGGAGTTATTAAACAGAATACTATAAGTCTTCAAGTACAATTAAGATTTTGAATCTAATATAATGTCTTCAAGAACAAGAAAGCGACATCAGGCAGGCCGCTGTATAAACCAATAAGCCATTTTTTGTTTCCAAACTTTCTACTAAGTCAACATATAAATGATTAAATTCGAAATTTTGGTTGAAAATATTCAGATCAAAGATTTTTGTTATCATAACATAAAATGGGAATCATTATATTTCTTGGGCATCACTAACCCCTTTTAACTTTTTACGTAACCATAACTTTCTTGAACAATAATAAATCCTAAAGGTTATTTCTCAATTTGAATTCACTATCCTTCCACCCGAAGAACTGAAGGTGCAATTAGTTTGATACGGCAAAAATGTGACTGCCAGAGGGAAGCTTGCAAAGTGAAAAAAAAAACGACTGATTGTCTGTTGCTTTTCATACACAAAGCTATCGTTCGCATAATGGCGGGTTCATTACCGCATACAACTCTCAATCATTATCTTAGCGTCTGACGAACACTTTGGGTGGTCAAGTAATCTACAAGTCTACGGGATGCAAGGGAATATTTTTTTGTTTATAGGTTCATATTTCGTAAGTGGCTAAAAATGAAAAAGGGGGCATTATCGTACCCCTTTTGGTAGCTGTCACACAATCGAATGGATTTATTGAATTTTAATTTTTCTTTTATAATCTCTAATTTGTAGACTGCCGTTACTAAAACAATTGCCAAATGTTTTGTGCAATAATGCGTGGTAAAAAAAAAAAAATCGACCTAATGACTGCGTCCCTTCTGATATTTTCCGCACAAATTTTCATAATTTAGCTCTTACATTCTAAGATTTATGTCTTTCATTCAACAGCACTAAATTCAGTAAAACCTATCAAGCGCGGGATATTCAGTTAACCTAGTTGTGAGAATCAAACTCGTCTGAATTGCCATAATGCTTAGAGTATCACAAGTTGACCGGAAAAACGATCTATTAAATGATTATTAGATGTTTCAAACTCCTCTCCTCCTTTTTATATCCAATTCAGCTTTTGCCTTTTCAGCTATCTCGGCTCTGCTAAGCTCTGAAAAAGTTAAACCTGGTTGTAGACGAACAATTTCCTGTTCAGCTTTTTGTAATTTATATTTGTAGTCTGGTATAATTGTATGTGCTTCCCTTGGAGCTTCATAGTCGTCATCATCTGAACCCAGGTGACCATGAAAAGAGTTCCCTGCCCTCTGCTTTTACCTTGGATTTTGTCGGTTTCTAAATTTTCTTGTAGCTTTTGGACTTCTGTTTGTAATTGTTATTTTTATTCAGTGAATTTCTTAAATCGAACATCTAAAGAACTCTGTATTGACTAGAGCATGCTTGGCATCTGAACCATCCTCATTCTGCATCTAGCCGGTTAAGTTGACCTTGTATTACGTGCTTGCTGTTTTCTTTTCTTCTTTCTTTTTTTAAACGTAACTTTATTATGAAGACATGTTTACAAATGATCCACTGGAAGTATTGCCCATCGTTAGCTACTACTTTTTTTTTAAATCTTTCTGGCAAAGCTCGAATTCCGTCACGATAAAACTGGTAATCTTTTGAGGCTATCCATGAATCTAGCCATTCCATGCCATTCCACTGCTGGTCGGCCAGACCGTCTGCCATCGCATGGAACAAGTAATAATCGGACGGCGCAATATCTAGACTCTAGATTCTAGAGAATATGGCGGATTTTGAAGCTCTCGATGAGCTTCAGACGCCGTTTTCTTCGATTGAAGGAAGAAAATCAATACTTCCCGCATGTGACGATTAAGAAAATATGACGTCAGAAAAAAAATCTCTATTGAGACTAGGCAGTATATTTGCCATATGCCTAAGGTTAGCTCATGAAGTTTACGTTAAGGCGGAATTGATTAGCACTTACAGTTGGCGCTATCTATTGGCAAACATCGGGACATTAGTTGCGCATCTAATACAAGTTTCATCTCTTCACTCAGTTTATGTAATGAACGCTTCAAGGCATTGCAGTCACGTGACATTTCTTTGAATTCACGCCCTAACTTCTAAATCCTCTAGCTTGTCTTTTAGCAGTTGTATTTAATATGTTTGTGAAGCACGTTCATTATCCAACTGGTCAAAGTTTCTTTAGAAGCTTAGACCGTGACATACCTATGTTCTCTATGAGTTTTAGTTTAAATCATGAGCCATTCAACTGGTACAGACTTATTATGCGCATCTTTCATTGCGCAGAGCTTCGTTTCAAAGAAGGCTGGTTCATACGAAATAATATGAAATCATTTGTGAAACATAAATGCTTATTTGCAGATTTGTTGGCATTGTATTCCTTACACGGAAACACAAAATTGAATTAATTTTACATTCGTGATAGTTATTTTGTAGATTACCCCCCTTTTGCAACACAGTAGCCCGAAATAAAACCTGAATTCTTGCAGGTCTAAGAATTTCATACGCTCCTTGAGAAACATTTTCATTAGCACATTTTACTTTGTCACTTCCCATAAAACTGAATACGTGATCTTTCGTATTAATGGGTTACCTTCTCATTATACAAATAAAATAATTTTTGTGTTGACATTTCTGCTGCTGGTTTCGATAACTCCGAGACTTCCACATATTAGAAAAGTGATGAAAGTTACGTAGTTCAATGTACGTGTACTAACGTAGTTGTACAATTAATTTTAGTCTTTTTAGTTTAAATGATTTCGTGCACTTATTGGGTCATGCAAGACGTTGATAATGCAAATAGAACTATGAATTATGTGACAAAGTACGTACTCATGAAGGTGTCTACGTGCAAATATGAGTTCTCGTTGTTGAATTTGTCATCAGCTACTACATTTATCTGTGAACGTAATAATAATCAGAGGAAGGAACTGACACATATACAGAAATTCACACACAGAGGGAATGCACAACTTTCTAATATTCTATTGTATGTAAATGAGTAATACCCTACGTAAGTAGTTTGCGAAAACCTTAGAGTTTTGTTACATTTGTAACAAGGAAATCTCCTAAACTGTTGTCTATTTAGTGGTTTCAAAACTGCCGGTCTATCAAGGCTGTCATCTGTTAAATACCTGTCATCTAAAGTGTTATTTATTTAGTGAAAGGTTTGCCATTTACTATTATGGATCGTTTAACAATCGAAGAATGCGTAAAAATAGTTAAAACTTACTACAAAGTGGTGACTCAAACGTCAGTTTGGTCAGTTTTCAAGCATTATGGGGTGATTATGGTCATCATATTCAACTTATTGTGCAAGGAATTAAAAAGATTATGAAGAAATTTAAAGAGACTAGTAATGTACGCCTAAAATACTGCTTCTGTCAGTGAAATTGTGACAGATAATCCGAATTTGTCAATTCCACGGCGTTCTCATTCTTTATTTTTATTTATACCTCCATCCATGTAGAGTCAAACTCACGCAACAATTAAAGTCGGATGGGCATTCACAACTCCGTAGATATGATGATTGCGTGCTAAAGCAACAGCCCTTCAAAGCTCATTTTTCACTCGGTGGTTACGTCAACAAGCATATGGGGCTTGTAAAACCCAGAAATGATTGTGGAAAAGCCATGGCATTCGGAAAAAATGACTGTTTGGTGCGAATTATGGTCTGAAGGTTGCATTGGGCCGCATTTTTTGTTTGTTTAAACTATCTTAAAAGGATCCACTGGCGCAACCAATCCAGAGGCGGTTATTTAAATGACATTGTATTTAGTACGTAATGGCAAAGTCCAAGCATTATAATAAAGTAAAAGTTTCAACTAAATCATAGCTTCATATGTGTGTTATTTAACTTTGCTTTTGGAAACGAAAAATGGATAACCCGGTAGAAAATTATTAGGAAATTATTCTTTACGGTCTGAAGAATTGAAATCGGGATTGTCTCAATTATTGCTTTAATGGAGTACTTCAATCCGGTCAAATTTCTTGATTTTAATCCTCTTGATTGACATAATAAAAAAAGTCTTGTTCATTCAAGACTGGTGGCTGGCATTGGTGGCTAGCGGAAAGTAAAGTTTCTGGATATTAATTTGTTTGGGAATTTTCGTTGGAGCTCCGCCATAATCGGCCTGGGAATCAAATGCTGTTGAAACGGATACGTCTCCAGTGCAGTTCTGGATAAAAAAAACTCCTTTAACATCTTTGAATAACGGTCCTCTCTGACTGGTGACAGTAGTATGATTCTTACTGCACCCTTTATAAGTGCGATTGGATTACGCTAGATGGCATTGCAGAGATATAATTTCGCACTCAAAAAATAAAAGAAAAAAGTTTTATGATTGCTTGACACAGTATTATTTATTATGAGTGGAAGTCAAACATGGACACCAGCAAACTTTACAGTTTTTTTTCGATAAAGGCGAAAACGCAACCAAGACGGCTGAAAATGTGAACTAAAATGTGTTACTAATTCCGTAACAGCCAATCAGAAGCAAGTTTAATTTCGTCGATTTCATCCTTTAATTTTGATGTCAAAGAAGTGCATGCTCTGGAAGGCCAATTGTCGAGAATATCGTTAAAATAATGAAAATCATCAAGTCCGACCATTATGTAAGCACAGTTTCGACTGTTCAGAGCTGAATGTTGTACCCAAAAACTTTTGAAATCACTTGAATAAGGCTAGATACGAAAAGGAGCTCGCGCCACACACAAAAGAGCCTCATTGACCGAATTTGTATATGCAGATCGATGCTGAATCATGACAAAACTGATCCATTTCTGTAACAAACCGTGACTGCAAACTGTAAAAAACATCAAGCAAATTCGGTCTTGGTCGAATCGTGCCGTTGAAAACGATGGCCAAGCCAGGATAGTTGGTCAGGAAGGTTTTGTTTTGTGTTTGAGTGGGAGTGGGCAGGGAATCATCTATTATGAGCTACTCTCCTACAACTAAGCTTTTAATTCGGACAATTGGACTGTCTGACGGAAAAAATCGCTCTGAAATAGTCAGCTTTGGTAAATAGGAAAACGTCATCAGGAAAATGTCAGGCAACAAACATCGATATTAACTTGCCAGAAGCTCCCAAATCTTGGCTGGGAGGTTTATATGCATCCACCTTTTAGTTCGGACCTGACACCAAGTAATGACCGTATATTTTTCCTTATAGGGAAAGATTTTCCAGGTGAAAAATTCACCTTTAGCGAAGCTTCTAAAATTCGACTGTCCCAATTATTTGCCAATAGGATCGAGAGTTTCTGTGGGAGAAGTACAATGGAATTATCTTCAAAATAAGCACAAGGTATCGAACAAAACGGGTCACCTAAATCGGATCATTCTAACTGTGCTATGTAAAGCCTTTTATGTCATGCAAAATTAACATATTTCTTTCTACTACACCTTATATTTCATTATGATATTATTTGTATGTTATTATACCTATATGTGGTTTCTACATTCTACATTAATTATTATTCTTTGGTCGTATTAGTACCGTAGTCTTTAAGTATTTGATAGCATTTATCCAATTCGTTTTCCACCATTTGCTATCAAAGTTATCAAACTGTGTGCTTTCGGTACACATGACTGCAATATACGCGTTAGATTTAAACGGAAACGGAAATGTAAGACATTTGTTTCCGGTGCGTGAACTAGATGCTGTTATAACACTTTCCATTGTAAGAGTGTGAAATGCATTCATTTGCATAACGATGTACGCGTATAGATGCAAATTGATGACCATTTCAGTGGAGGGAGGAGAGTAAATATAATTAAAGATACAAAAGTTATGTTCTCTGTAAAGCACTTCCTTTACACATTTTAATATTAGTTTTATTAAATTATGAGAAAGGGTGTGTGTAGAATAGGATTGGAAGTTTTGCATTTCATATAGAGTTGCACATTCTGTTAAAAAACTATAGGAAATTGGTCAATAAATATATTGCAGCACTCGGAAGTGGGCCCCACATGAAATACCGCGTTTACGTCAACGGATAACACAAACCATCAAAACATTTTTCTAACGAATTTTTGTGAAAAAGGCATCAACTTTCATTCCAAATTTTCTTTTTTATTTTCTGTCAGAAGAAAGACAGCTGAAGCTATATCAGTTAAATGCGGTGTTATTGTCCAGAAATTTGTTCGCAATACTACAGCGTTATCCATTTTTCGTTCGTTCTCAATTAAAGTTGAATAAAACATACATAAAGCTATGGTTTTGATGAAACTTTTAGTTCATTAAAATACTTGGACCTTGGACGAAATACAACGTCATTTAAATGAACGCCTCTGAATTGGTTGCAGTAGTTGATACTTTTGAGGTAGTTTTCCAAAAAATGAACAGTCACTTTTTCCGGATGCAGTGGCCTTTCCACAATCACTTCTGGGTTCCTCGAGCCCCATATGCGCCAATTTTGCTTGCTGACGTAACCACCGAGTAAGAAATGTACTTCATCACTGAACAAAATGTTGTTCGATTGAAAGAAAGCCCACGTTTGAATCACCACTTTTGTAGTAAGTTTTAGCAATTTTAGGCGTTTTCGGTTATTAAACGATCCATTCTGGTAAATGACAAACATTTCCCTAAGTAAATAACCCTTGCCAGACCGGCGGTTTTGCAGCCACCAAATGGTTAACTGTGTAGTTTAGGTGCGTTATCTTGAAGAAAAATCTATGAGTTTTTTTTACTAATCCGGCCTTTTTCAATGAATTTACTCTCTCAAACGCCTGAACTTCAATCAAGAATTCAGAGCGCAAAGTATTGCGACAATCGACGATAACCTTTAACACTAGGCTTGGTTTTGATGCAATTTGGTGTGTTTTTTTTCTACATATATTTCGGCTTAGTTGAAAAGTACCATGTCGAAGCTTGTTGACCTAGTCACTTTAGCAGTTGAAATGAGTTTTATGTCTTCAACGATTTTTAACCGATTGAGTTTTAGAAGACAATTTTTTCCTTTCGCAACTATCCGTATCAACGCATTTCATACCGAAAAAAATATGTGAAGTGGTACGAATTGATACGTAAGACACAGAAAGCTCAGCGCCTATCTCACAAACTTAAATGACGATTCTAAATTACCATTTCGTTCACTTTTTTGATGTTAACCATCATTGTCGGCTAGAGCGAAACAAATCTTCCTCCGCATTATGGCAGCTTTTAAATACACTTTACTACTTGTGTACAGCTGCTTTAGATGAAATCGATTCACCTTAGTCTGCCATAACAATTTCAGACGTATAATTTGACACAAATTTTCTATTCGATGTTTTTATCCACCATAGTAGTGGTGAACCACCCTTGACATGAACTGACAAAATTGTGCACTGTAAACAATTTAAGTAGCAAATCACGGTCAAGCTTTGCGCCAGTATAAACGAAACTTCTGTTAACTTAACGGCAAATAAGCGAAAATAAGTATAAGGTTAGAGAGACTAACGTTAGGTTCCTATGTATTTTAAAACTAAATTACTTTCAGAACCTTTTGTCAGATATGGCTATTTGGTGGATATATTTAGATCTCTACCAATCTTGGTGAAAATATTGAGGGAGCAATTTATAATGTGCCTCGACAGCCGTAATTAGTTTAGCACACATTATGCTGTTGATGAACATTTTCAAATTTTCCTTTGGCTACTAGACGCGATAATTAGCGTCAATCCCTATAAAACTTCCTAAAACTTAGTTTAGCTCAACATTTCGCTCGATCCTAAGCGGGGATCGTAAATGAGTCCTATCGACCCATCCGTGCTGGTAATTTCCCATGCAAACTTAAATTAAATTATTTTCTTTGTACTTCCTAAATCGTTAGCCGCAGTAATTTTTGTCAATTGAATTGCTGTGTTCATTATGATTAACAACTTTCTTTCTCGTAGCTCCCAAACAATCGATCGATTTAACCAAACGTTGATGCATTTGAAAACCAACATTCGCCAAGTTATAGCCTAGTTACCGCCCGAAATGAGCGAAAAAGTGGTCGGAAACTACCTCAAAAGGATCCACTTCTGCAACCAATCCAAAAGCGGCCATTTAAATGACAAGGCAAGGTCCAAACACTGTAGTGAAATAAAAGTTTCATCGATCGTGTTTTATTAAACTTTACTTTTGAAACCGAAAAAAGGATAACCTTGATCTCATATCTTAAGTTTTAACTCATAAAACGCAAAAATATTAATGAAACCAAGTTCCAACTATTTCAAATTTTTAAAAAAGTAAGATTTTTTTCAGGATTTTCTTTAGCTTTAATTTAATTTATTTTTTAAAAAAGTTTTGAATTTTTTCATTATTTTTCAGCTTTGACAATTCTATTTATAGCACTTGACTTCTTCCGCTGTGCAACTTAATACTCACATGCAGTGAGCTTACACGCAATCTATTTTCAGACTTACTCAACGAAGTCTGCAGTTTAACGACGATTTCGAACATCAGAGTTCGAAAAGCATTCACAAAACTTGACGATTGCTCGGCTATCAGAAGTGTTCGTCAGACACATCAAGGCGACATTCGCTGAAGTAATGATAGGCGGCTGTATGCGGGATTGAACCCGCGATCATGTGAACGATAGTTGCGTGTACCAAACACAGCGTTATGGTCGGCCATTTTCTAATTGATTTTTATATCATTATTATTTTTTGTATGCGTATTAAGAATAGCTTTGCAAATTTTAAAAGTATATACAGGGTGGGCCATAAGGGAGCTGGCGGTTTAAATCTTCAATTTCTCGGTAACGCTCGGCGCGGGGTGGCGGGAGGATATGTTGTTCGCTGCGCCGCTTCCTGGAAATTTAGTCGCCATGGAGCCGTACACGGGAGTGCAGCGTGCATTTTGTTTCCGAGCGTATTACGAAAACAATAAATCAGTGATTACTGCACGACATTTGTATCGGCATGAACACGGTTTACACGATTTAAGTGAAGTTCCAAGCGCCAATGTGATACGAAAATGGATCAGAATGTTCGAAACAACCGGCTCAACAGTATCAATTACGGTTCGTGGTCGCCCAGTTTCTGCAAGATCAGCCGACATTGTGGAGCGCGTTCGTGTTTCATTTCAGCGAAATCCGCAACAGTCAACACGTAAGAGAAGTCAGTCTTTAGATGTCAAAAGAACAATTTTATGACGAATTTTGAAACGTGATTTGCATTTGAAGGCTTATAAGATTCAGATAGTCCAAGAATTAAAACCCGATGATGCCAATAACCGACTTAACTTTGTCAATTTGATGCTAGAGCGGTTCAACAATTTCAACAACGTGATTTTTAGTGATGAGGCCAATTTTCACCTTAATGGCCATGTGAACAAGCAAAATTGTCGGTTCTGGTCCGAGACTGATCCCCGACGCTTGCATAAACGTCCACTTCACAGCCCTAAGCTTGTCGTGTGGGCTGGGATAACGTCAACCGGTATTATTGGACCATACTTTTTTGAGGACGAAAGAGGGCATGCGATGACGGTTAGAGCGAACAATTATTGCAACATGCTAGCAGACTTTTTGGTGCTAGCTTTGCAAGAACTTCAAGGCAATACCTCGAGGATGTGGTTTCAACAGGATGAGGCCACATGTCATACGGCTAGGGTATCCATAGAGCTGCTGAAAAATGTTTTTCCTGGAAAACTCATTTCGAAAAGGGAGGATATTGAATGGCCCCCACGTAGCCCCGATCTCTCTCCATGCGATTATTTTCTATGGGGCTACCTCAAATCGGTAGTCTACGAGAATAATCCGACCAATTTAGAGCAGTTGAAGAGGAACATTATTCAGGAAAGTAACAAAGTGCCGAGAACAACTTTTCAACGAGTTTTCCAAAATTTGCGACTTCGGTTCCAAGAGTGTCAAGCAGCCGAGGGAAGCCATTTGGACAACATTATTTTTAAGTCTCAAAAATTCCCATGCTTCTACTTTTTAAAAATACAAATATATTTTTTTATGTTTCGTAGTTTTCTTTTTAAATTGAATATTTAAACCGCCAACACCCTTATGGCCCACCCTGTATTTTGTTCACTTATTTGGTATGAGAACTTGCAATGCATTACACCGATTTTAACATCTGCACATTAGTTATGCGCCTATAATTCTGATCAATTTATCCATATTCGAAAATTATTGTTGTATGATATGTCTGCAATAACTCGGTTGACAGTTGTTGTGATTTAACATTTGTACCTCCGTGTTGTTCATAGTCTGTACATTAGGAGAATTTATCAGTTCGTAAATTGCTCTGCGTCCATTCGAATATTCTTTATTATATGTCACACAACTTTAATTGACAGTATGCATCCTTTTTTGTGAGAAAATATTTCTAGTTAAATACAATTTTCTTGCACTTAAGATATCCCGAAGCTAAACAGAATGTCCAAACACTGCAGCCAACAAAGTTTCTAGATACCATTTGCTGAAGTTATGCTAGCAGTGGCGTTTAACAAAACAAAATTTAACAACTTTCTCCCCCAAAACAAAATCTAAACCAAATTATGCAGATATAAAACTTTAAGTGTAACATAAACATAATGGCTTTCTATCTCGATGGTTTTGCTTAGAAACCAACTTTCGCTCGCCTTAATACTTCCGCTGTGTCACATTTGCTACCCCTTGTGGCAACCAGGCACCAGATGACAGTAGACTGCGTGGGACCGATATTTTGTTTGTTGTGGCGCGCAAGACCCGGCGGCTGTTTTCTCTGCTTATTTGTTGTATACAACAATATATTGTATAAGTTGTGTGTTGACCTATAAACAGGATGAAGGCAGGATGTAATTGTGGCACGAGAGAATTCACATCCTTTTCTCTTATGTTATTGCGTCAAAAACTTAATATTTACTTTAATATTTATTTTGGTTTGCATGCATGAATTATGAAAGGATTTATAATAGTTTACCTACTGCAAGTAAGTATTTATGGGCTGAGCAAATATTGATGTTGTGGACCCATAGCAAAATTTGTTTATTTATTTTATTTCATGTGCTTAGAATAAATTGAATTATTAATATTAATTATCGTAATGCAAATATTGCAAATGCATGTTAATGTTAATATGATCTGTTATTACAACGGAAAGGGGCATTTATGATTGCAATAATAATCTGTCGTTTACTTTGTCAAAAGTAAATATTTCATCAATTTGCAGTAAACTGACTTTAATGTTACGATTTTGAATGATGGTGAAAATGTTCCCTGTACCCAGAGTTAATAGTTGAACAACTTTGTATAAATAAGTAGAACTTCACAATTATTTTGCCAAATCTTTTACTTTATCAAATTTTCGGGTCTGTTGTGATTTAGCATTATAGTTTTGTAATTTATTGTATTGTAATAAACATGATAGTAATAAACATTGGAGACACCATTTGCCATTCGATGACCCGAAACAACTCACAAAAACAGGAATACAGGCTGGTTATTGTTTCAGTTACTTTTTCGCGAATTAATGTGGAATTGCGACTTCATTTTTAATTTACCTAGATTCTTGCTTAGTGTTGACGAAAGCGAGTATGGGTGATTGAACTGTGAATGCACAGTTCCGTTTGATCAGCAAGAATTGCTTTTTGGGTTTTGATCACACATGGCAAGGCCAAACAGATTTTGGGGTAGGTATTAAAGTTTTATATAAATAAATGTGATACATCAGGTGGTGATCAGAAGCCATTCATTCTGAATCTGAATGAATTTTTATTTTCCAGGTAACCCAAAATCCCCGTAAGTGCCGTAGAGCGCTGTTTTAATTGCTCGAGATCGCGTCTTTATTAAAATACGCAAACGGGTATGACCTCGGAGGTGATACGCGTCCAAGACACACGTAGGGAAAACAAACAACACAGTGATACACTATGTTCCTACTGTAATCGCGCAACACAATAACACAGTAGATTCCAATTGCCTGGACAAATAAGAACCTTGTCTGGCAGTTTAACACAGCAAGCGACCGAAATTTATCAAGCCGCTCTTTTGTGACTCCGGCGCAAATATTTTACACATATGATCATGGGTTCCACCACCGATAAGCTCGTCTTTCAATATTTAGACGGTGGTCACTTTGATGTTCTAATTTACACTTCGAGTAGGCGAATAACCGATAAGTGTACTCAAATCTTCCCAAACTGATGTTCGAAATCTTCGTTAAGCAGAAGGTTCCTTTCAGTGGTTTTAAGAATAGAATGCATGTAAGCTGTTTCAATATTGGAGTTCATGGAATGTAAAAGACATTTTTCACTTATTTTGTGCTTTGCCTGCGTACTGTGGACAAAAAATGATTTTTAGGGCAAATAATTTAAAAAATATTTTTTAAATCGAATAAAAAAAATGTGATTCGAATGTCAGTTTTCGATTTTTGAGTTCACTTGAATGCAATTGTGTGCTAAAAGTTGAATAAAAAACAGTACAGAAATTTCCTACCTTCACCAAACGTTCTTATGCCTCAGAGCAAAACTGAGCAGAGTGCCAGAGGTGGCATGATAAATCACTCTTAACCTAATTATTATAACTTACTATCTTCAGCCCAGAAGCTACAGATAAATAATTTGTTTCTACTAAATCTGAGGTACCCCAAGGGCAACTGTAAAGAAGTCATTTCCATTTACAGCCTGATATTTGTTAAGCTGTACTAAATATAATGCATAAATCAAGGAATAGAAATTGCCCGAAATTGAAGATACTGTAGACTGCGAATTGGAGTTCACAGCGGTTGATTTAAATTTCGGAATATTGGAGAAATTGAACATAAGGCATTCAAATGGGCTTGATAGTGCAGCCCATTTTCATTTTTAGATCCTACTTTAACAAATATTTAACGCGTACCAAATTTAAATAGATTTTGTGCATCTCTTTGCAGATATGAATCGAATAATAAAATAAAATGCAGCTTCCTACATTCACTGAGCTACCACGCATTCTATTTTTAGACTCACTCAACGGGACTTACAGGACCGAAAGACTCAACTTGGGAAACATTCACCATACTTGTCGATTACCCGCTTACTCGAAGTCTTCTTCAGATTCATCGATGTGATCGTCGGTCAAATAATGACAAATGGTTGTATGCGGGATTGAATCCGCGATCATGCGGACGAGAGTCGCCTGCGCTAACGAACAGAACGAATGTTTTAATTACATAGGTCATTTTCATCCTAGGTACAGGGTGCCGCGAGGAAATGCCGACAACTTTTCTTGGTAAAACCAACTTTATCAATTGCAATTAAAGTGTGATAAATTTAAATAATGCAGTGCAATTTCTCACAAGATTTCAGGCTAAGAACATGTGGCTTAAACCGTTTATTTGTGTGGTAGTTTGCATAAAGACAGTGGTCATTTGGCCGATTTTTCTTACGCTTTACAAGGAATATTAAAGCAATAAAATGAACATAAATTTAGGATGTAGTCGACGTATTTGGTGCTAATAATAATAATAATAATGTATTTCGGAAAATATATCAATTTTATGTTTGTGTGATTATGTGTAGTAGTTCAGTCCATTTTTCTTCAAGAACTTAAGTTCTCAAAGTACTTGATGCATGTCAAATATAGTTGAATTCAGTGCAACTACTTAGAAGCTATGAGTCTAAAAATATTGGGGTTAAATAGATCATTTGCCTGAGAGGTACAAACAGGGGCATGGTTAATTGGGCGAAATTTTCTAATTATTATTATTATTATGAAACGATATGTTAGACAAAAATGCAATCTACTCCTATTAATCAGAAATTGCGGAATAAAAATTCGAAAAATTTCGCGTGGCATTATGTCAATTTTTATTCTGTGACACTATCGTGCCAAACGATTAATGTGTACTTAATTGAATTGAATTAAGCCCAAATGCATGAAATAAATGAAGCTAAAAATATACGGATAAAATCGGTCATTAGGGAATGATACTTAATCGGTCGGTTTTTCCAGATTTTGTCAAGTATTGCAAAGAATAATGAACAAAAATATAGTTTAATGCCATGGAGGAGCTACAGGGAAAATTCGAATCTGGGGGAATTGGACAATTTAGTTAAGAGGTACTAGTAGCGGGGCAAATTAGAAACCAATTATTTTTTGAAAACAAAAAATATTTTTTCAATGCGATGCGCCTCTTTTTGATTGGAGTTCACAGAATAAATCTTCAACACTATGTGTTCTTACACTGTTTATTTTTGACTGCCTTACAATTTGATTTTGCTGTTCTTAAATACAAAATTTTCATCTTAAACTATTTTGTTAGACAAACATATTTAAAGTAAACATGTTCGTGTTTTAATGATGCACATATTTTCAAAAACACATTTATGAATTGATCCTTAATCTGGATGTTTACGTATTATTATCTCAGACTAGTTGTTTGTCCTAATAGTAATGTAGTTGAAATATTTCTTTGTTTGTTGTTTACATAAGTTCTTGATCTAGGGAGAAAACATTTATCTTTTCTCTAAGCATTTATTTTGGATTGCTAATAATAAAACAATTTCTTATTCTGAGTCGTAAATTACTTAGCATGAGTCTACATACATTCTTATCATCTATGGGAAATTCCTCTATGAGAATTACTTATAAAATGTGTTCGCTAGTGTAAAGAATATGTTTATGTTTATTAGTGTTACAAATAGAGATAAGGAGAATATATTTACGCATGAGCATCGCTAACAGAGCGTCGCTAACTCGTGCAATTGCGGTTCAGTTCCATCCACAGACTTTATTTTGGCAAACGCTTAAAATATACCAAATTTGACTGATTTGATGCAACTGAATGAAATATATGAACCTAAGCATGTATGAGTTAAGCCGGTAATGGTTTAACCGTCTATTTATTTTTTTCAAATTTTATCAGGTATTGCTAAAACCGATGACACTATGGTTAGTATACGAGGCTATCGTTTGCATCATCGGGGGTTTAACCCCCTGATACAGCAACATACCTAACTTTGAACAGTAGTCACCTTTACGTGTCTGGTGTACGCTTCGAGTAGTCGAGTAATCGACAAGTCTTAAAATCCATTTCAAACTGTGATGTTCCGAATCGTCATTAAACGTAGATCACGTTGAGTGAGTCTAAATAGATAAATAAATAAAATAAAATAGAGTGCTTGTAAGCTCACGGAATCCGACATGCTTTCAATTTCAGATTCATGAGATGCAAGAGATTGTTTATTATTAGAAGCATCCAGATCTTTAAATCAGCCTCCTATATGGAGCAGCTTCTATCATGCTTCTGATAGACACGCGGAGGTACCAGTGGCGGGCTTATGTGACAACATCGACGATCATTAATATTCATAATTTATGATATCTGTATGAAGTATATCAAGTTGTAGCGAACGGAGTGACAATCTTTGTATACCTCTCATCCTATGGCAGGGAGTGGAAAATACAGGTGTTTATGGCTGTTGTAAAAAAGTACACCTTTAAAAGTCCCCTTCAATCGGTGTATTTGTTATATCACCTGTAGCAATAAAGCGACCAATATTGGTTACATTCGAGTTCAATTATAATTAGCAGGCATGATTCGGTTGGATCAAAAATAAATCTTATTGAACACCGGCCATATTGGAGGCATAACTTTTCATCGGAATTTTCTCATATTTTATAGTTATTTCCCCAAATATTCGAAAATTTTTTAGTTTTGTTTTCTCAATCCATAAAAATCAGCTGAGACCCATAGTTTGTAACACAGTTTAAGCTGTTCAATTTAAACCCTAATCAAGTTTGGACATAAATTCTATCAAAAAAATACGATGAATTTATCAATAAAAGATAAAATATTAATTCGGACATTGGCTTCAAAATAGGGTCCTTCCGCAATGATACATTTATACCATCGAATAATACAAACATTTTGCCAATTCGTTTTATGTAAAAAACTTTAGTTTATGACTCAAATTCTCTTTTATGTCTTCTGCTGACTTCCAAATGGAATTTCGAACACTTTGCAAAGCTTTTTCCCCTCTTTCGTTCCTTCCAGAACTTATATTGTTCTACGTTGCGCAAATTTCTTTTCTTTCTAAGCTATTACTAAACCAAAAAAATTACATATTTGTTCAACCAACTTTTGAAAATGTTTTCAGCTCTCCATATAAAAAGAATTGAATAAAATTAAAATTTAAGGTTGCGGCAAACAGTTTTTGACTCGTTGTTTATTATTATCAAAATAACGATAACAACTACCAGAAAATTTAACAATGTTTCATTTTTTTCAGAACTTTTCTCCCGGTCCATCAAACTTCATTAAATTTTTAACACTCCACCAAATAATTTTTTCATTGAAGCTACTCCTAACTGTGCTCTGAAATACCGCAGATCTCTTAACGAGATGGCTCAGATGGCATTTCAACATTCACATTATGTTGGTGCGAAGCCACCCAACCTTGCAGACTCCAGCCGAGTTGGAGTCCGTGAGCATGCCTCTAGCCACTTGCACGCTCCTTCTGCAAGATGGGAGATATTTAGCAGCAAGTGGTAGGTGAGCATCTGTCCAAGGCTTATACTGCCAATAAAATTTGTTTTTATATTTAACAATTTCCTTTTATATTTGGCTCTTTATGGTGTCACAAAATCAAGTTAAATTTACAAACAGCATTGCGATTTCATGCCATTGGTTTTAGGATGTTGTATAAACATGAAGTTTACGCTTACCTCTTTACTAAAAGACTTGTTACAAATAACATTTATACTTATCCTTTTTTATAAAGACTTGTTAAAAATGAATTTAAAATGAATTTTTCCATGAACATACCTAATACAAGATTAAATCAAATTGTGCTTTATACTACAGTTCTTGCCCCATTTGGGGTTAAGATATTGTGAAGATATTGTTCCTAACATAATTGTTCAGATAATGTTTAACGAAAGCCAAAAAATTACACTTGTGACTACCATAAATTGTAAAAACCAAAAGTTAGTTACTCTGCACAACTCCAGCGGTAAGCATCACAGCTTCCCAAATATACTTACATATATTGAATTGAAATTAAAAATTTTAATTTCTTTTATTTCCCAACCTACAACCAATTAATTTCTCAAATCTCTTGAGAAATTATTTGATTAAAAGGCGCCATAACATGCATCAGCAGGTCGACTTGCCTTCCCAGCGGCATAGAAGATTACCTCAAAACTAAAATACAGTCCACAACCTACTCTGGAAATTTCAAACCGGGTGCAGTGTCGATCATCTCATCAAATTAATTGCGGTAAGAACAACAACAGTCCATTGGCCCAGCTGCAATCAATCAGCTGCGACTCAAGCACCCAATTCTATTCATGGTCATCTTCTATTTCTAATTCTGTTTTTATTCAGATGTAATAAAAAAAATTGTGTTTAATAGAACTTACTTCATTGTTTAGAAATCGGTTTTTGTCCACCGGGCGAAGCACCGCTTGCAAACCAAATGTCAACGTCGAAAAAGTATGTACAAGTGATGGCGCTGGCCCAAAATCCACATCAAACAGTAACTATTTGTGATTGCCTTGTTATTTGGTACATATGTTTTTTAGATTTTCAGCCAAAATTGGGATTATATGGTCAATTAACTTTGAGCTCCCGGGTCAGTTGGATCTTGAACAGATGCAGGCACAAGTCACGATATAAAGTTCGCTAAGTGAAACTAGCGAAAGTCCAAATTCTGGTGATCAATGGTGTTGTGACTTGGCATGATAATTTAACATCAATTACTGAATAATAAACGATTCGTTTTACAGACGCCGCTATAACAGACTGTCAATTTTAACCCGCCCAATTTGAAAAACCTAAATTAATTTTTATGTTAAACAATTTCCATCTAAAACTTTACATTTTGAGCCATTTTTCACCGCCAAAACAAGTAAACCCACAAATAACTTAATGGTTTATGGTTAAATCCATAAATAATTTTAGGGTTTCATGTCGGTGATTTCAGAGCTTAAAATGAAATACATTTAACAGAGACGTGGTTGCTATTTGGAACTCGACTTTTGTCCAAAGCAAAAGTTTAGGTATTTATAGAAAAATATCGACGATTTATTCATTTATAAAGTCGATTGCATAGCGATGTCAACAAAGTATCGAAGCAAATGCGTCGATGCTGGAAATATCAGTTAACATAACAAAAATTACATATTTTGATTTATGTCACCATTTGTTTTGGGTCTTTTCAATGAAAATGTTTAAAGAAATTGTGTAAATAGCATACATTTGCGATAGAACAGAAGAACTAATACTACAAAATAATATTGGCATATAAGAGTCATTATTCTCTTCGTCAGCACGGTGCTAGGACAATAATTATTTAAGATTACTTGCTTGAAATGATTCACCATTTTGACGGTAGAAATAAGTCATAATGGAGAATCTAATGAGTTTCTTTTGTGAAAATATGTGCCTTATTGCCTTTTCAAATAAACCAACATGGTAATGTTAACAATAGACAAATCGTTCAATCCGTATGTTTTCCCGAATACTATTACTCACTCATTTTCTTACTATGGCAGCTGGTGTTTGTAATGACTAAAAAAAACTTTTGAAATTCTCGTCACTCATTTCTAGCATTAATTTGGTATCTGTTGTAGGACAAATATGTTGTGTTGCCTTGGGATTAACAAATGACATCATTCATATACAGGCAGTATCTGTTTTGAGTTCTTGTATCTGACCATAATGATATCGACACTAAAGTCCAGTTTTCTATAGTCAAAAGTATCGCACTACAAAGTATTGGTATCGCTAAAATAGTATAGTACCGCGTTATCCATTTTTTTTTATTTCAAAAGTAAAGTTAAACAAAACACACAGAAAGGTATGATTACAATGAAACTTTTATTTCATTATAATGCTTAGATGGTGCCATTATCTAATAAGTTCAATGCCATTTAAATGACAGTCTCTGGATTGGTTGCAACAGTGGATCCTTTCGAAATGGACTCCGACCACTTTTTTGCACATTTTAGGCGGCCAATAACTTAGTGAATGTCTAGTTTCAAATGCTCCAACGTTTGGGAATTATCCGCGTAAACAAGGTTTTGGACGTAGGACTACAAAAAAAGTGTAAAAGCGTCAAATTGCATGGTCAATAGACGTCACCAAAACGAGAAATTACGCTCTCTGAAATCTTACCATGTAATAAAGCCAAAATCGGTCGTTTTGCGTGGCCCGTGACACCACCTTGTTGAAACAACATATGGTCCAGGTTATAATCTTTAATTGCTGACCAAACAAAAAAAAAAAAAAAAAAAAACGGCCATAGCAGTAGAAACGAGTATTTTCGGCAGTGCATACATTGTGATGATACACAGGCCTGATCACACCTGTAACCCTTCCAATTTCTACATTTTTTTTCATAATCTTCCTAATTACTTCCACAGTAGGTCGGTTATGACGACCATAATCACCTCGTAATGCACGAGATGTGCTTACGTTTGAATTACCACTTTTGTAGTAAGTTTTAACTATTTTTATGCATTCTTCAGTTTTTAAACAATCCATATTCGAAAATGGCAAACTTTTCACTAAATAACAACACTTCAGGTGTTAGGTATTTAACAGCTGTCAGCTTTACCAGATTGGCGGTTTTGAAACCACTAAACGAATAACCATTGTAACAGCATAATATATAAGGTACAGTGCCTATTTGGAATGTGACGGTCAGTGTACGAGGTGTGTTCAAAACAAAAAAAGGTGAAATTTCAAATTTCGCGAGCTATGTACATACATTCGACTTTCGATTATTTTTTTTTATGTTGAGTGTACGTCTCGAAGTTATGTTGACGGTTTTATCCATACAGCATGTTTGGTAAGAGAAGTGTTTTTTGTGTTCGGCGATTTTATGCTATCAAAAAAAATGGATCAAAGAAGAACAATCTTGGGTACAGGAAAAAGTCGCAGGGGGCCAAGTCTAGTGAATACGGTGGCTAAAGCATGATAACGGTGTTCTTTTTGGCCAAATAATCTCTCACAAGCAACGATGAGTGAGCAGGTGCATTATCGTGATGCTAAAGCCAAGATTTTTTTCCACAGTTCCGGACTTTTTTTCGCTTCATGCCCAAAATTCTTGGAAAGATTGGATGGCATGAGCCAACCGCTATGCCGATAACCTCATATTAATAATAACGCCTCATTCTATGAGATGCAGAATCTCCTTTCGCAGCTCTGCTCTTGCTCACATTTTATATAAAACTTAAATGCAAACCTTTAAATTGCATTATCAACAGGTTCATTTACACCAATATTTTTTTTTTCATACGCCACAAAACAAAAATAGTTTCACACACTCACATTGTACTAATGTGGCAACATCACAATTTTATTTATTTGAAAAGTTTTTCTTTTCAACATTTCACAGGAAATCCAGCTTTTCAACAGGTATTTGTTCGCAAATGTTCCTTTTTTTCTTTATTCTTTTCAAATTGCTTGTTGTTTTTGTTGCCACATCCATACACTTAATGGTGGTTTCCAAATGCGTTTTGGCAACTGCCACTATCATCGTATCCCCTGCCATTGAAATGTTTCTTTTGCTATGAGTGGTATTGCTTTAGTTGTCTATTTTGCGGTTTCTGGTGAATTTTACACATTCATTCTTAGAAGAAAATCTCTCTCCCTCTCTCTCTCTATCTCTCTCTCTCTCTCTCTCTCTCTGTCTCTCTCTGTCTATGCCAATGAAAATAGATTTGAAACACATCAAGCGAAACCTTTTGGCAGTAGATTTCAATCTTGAAAAGAGCCAAATTGTACATAAATACGTGTGTATGTGAAAAGGATGTGGGCAGAAAAAAGAAAAATGTAATTGGATTAAATGGGAAATGTATTCACATCATAGGGTTTATGGTACATTTGAAGGAAACTGAAATAAATTGAATTCAACGAAAGCTATTTTTTAGTGTATTTGTCTCTTTAAGTCTTACTGAGGAAATGTATTTATTTGCAAGGAAACTGAAGGACATTTTTGATATATTTTCATTTAATTACAGTTTTTAATATAATTGCGTATACAATAAAAATATTTGTTATTGTTCGGAGATATTAGGATGTTACTATACCCTCTAGCTCAAAAAACGGCATGTTAGGGAAGGGACACAAATAAGATAACTTTAAATGTGAACTGATTTACATAAACCTTCTTCTAATGTCCTTCTGCTGTGGTACTGAAAAGTATGTGGAGTGGCAGAATGGACATGACAAATTAGTAGATTCTGTTAATAAGAATCTATTAATTTGTGGCGAATTAATATAAGTCAACCTAAGAGGGTCGGAAATACGGATTACTTTAATTCGCAGAATTAAGTTTAATAAAAGTTTGATGCTTGATGTATGTTTTATATAAATTTAATTCAACTGAATGAAACGTATTATTCTAGGAATATATGGAATAAATTTGGTATGGGATGTGCTGGGAATGGCGTAGTTATCCGGTCGACTTTCTCATACATATTTTACCAAGTATCATAAGTTTAAACAATTGACAGTCTATAAGGAATTACAGTGGGAAAATTAAATTTCGATAAATTGACCAATTTGTGTGAGACTTGCCCAAATGGGTGTAGCAGAGCAATCCACTTTCATTTTCGAAACTAAGTTCATCAACGACTTGCGCGAAATTTGTCTGAATTGAGCACAACTGCTTGAAATATGTGTAGTTCGAAATATGGGAGTTAAAATAATCAATCGCTTTCGAGGTACGAGAAAGAGCGTGGTTACCTAGTCAATTTTGCAAGTACTGCTGAGAATTATAAATTAAGTAACTTAACTAAATAGAAATTACGAGGGTAAGATCGAATTTTGAAAAATTGGTTAATTTGTGTGGTAGATTATAGAAACAGTGTAGCAAAACAATCCATTCTAGCAAAACCTTAATAAGTATCAAATAAGTATGGTGGAAAAACATTGAATGTACACATAATAGATCTGAATATTTATGTCAAACTGCAAATTTCTGTGAGAGGTACCAGATATTCGGTCGAATATTGGAAGTTTTATCAAGCACCATAAAATGTGATTGCCGCAATATATGAATTAGGAGTTCAATTTGTATGAGGGATGCCAGGAAGTGATATTGCCCATTTACAATGCTCGCCTACAATATAGCAATATATTAGTCCGTGTAAAGCTTCAAGAACTTGTAGAACGTTTTACTACGATTATAGCTTTTTTCACCCAGCCACCTCGGCAACGAGGTAATCGACTCAAGCCTGTTCTTTCCTGATGTTACATTTTTGGCCGTATCAAATGGTATATAGCTTTATTTCTTCGAAAGCCAGTAGCGTCTTTGCTTACAAAAGTAAACGAAGTGAAGCAAAGGTAACCAGGAGCAATCGGTGTTCAAAAAAACGATGTTCACGCAAGAGTTTGGGATGGGTCTCAGTTGTGCTCGCCGTATTTGTTTCTCATTAAACAATTGACCTAAATTATTAAATCGAGCACTTTTATATTATGCCAGGCCTAATACAATATCGAATCTGTCCAAAGGAGAAGACTCAAAACAAATAGTTCTTCCAGGCTTTAAAATACAAAGAGTATTTTAAAATGCAATTTCTTTTAGGACCTACACATTCAGGTTATATGATCTCTGCAGATTGTTTGAAATTAACCAGGGACCGTCGTCGAAACGAAATAAAATAAAAAAATATATTTAATTGGTTTCAGTTTCGGGAAAATACATTATAAATATACAAAATTTTTATTCTGCTTCCGGTAACCAAGTCAAAATTTTATTGAATTTTGTTTCTGTTTCCTACATTCAAAGCGAAATTAGAAACAATTTTTCAATTCAAAATTTTTCAATTAAAAAAAAAAAACAGGCAAAATTTTTGATTAGTTGTGAAAATTTCTGAAAGATTATTGCGCATTAAGAAAAAATATTATTATTCATTTATTTGAACCATCCAATATTTTTAATTAGTTGTGAAAATTTCTGAGAGAAAATGTAATAAATCAGAAAATTCAGTTGTAAATTCAGTTCCACGGCAGGCCTTTTTCTTTGTCAAAAAACGAAAATAGATTTGATTTAAATTCTGATGCAGATTAAATAATGAAATTGCATAAAACTATATTTTCGTCTTAGTTTCTTGAATGAAAATATATGTTTCGTTACATTTCGTTACATTTCAGAAAAGCGTAATCAATGTAGGTTTTAATTTCGTTTTACGTAAAATAACGAATCAATGTATGAAGTGAATTGTTGTTTCGAATTTGGATAACAATTGAAATTCGAAGCATTTCCATTGAAAATCAAAAATTCTATTTGAAATTTGAAACATATCAATTGAAAATCATAATTTCCTTATAAAATTCAAAAGACATCAATTCAAAATCAAAATTTCTATTTGAAATACAGAAGACATCAACTTAACATCAAAATTTCCATTTGAAATTTGAAGGAAATCAATTGAAATTAAAAAGACATTAATTGAAATTCGAAAGACATCAATTGAAATTCGAAACACATCAATTGAAATTCGAAACTCATCAATTGCAATTAAAAACTCATCAACTGAAATTCAAAAGGCATCAATTTAAATTCAAAACACAACAATTGAAATTCGAAGAAATAATTGGTAGATTCGACCGCAATACACTATATTCAATAATGATATTTTTTTGTGAGAATACTTTTAAGTAACCTATTATAGATTCAAAGAAAGAAAACTATTTAACTTCTTCAAAGAGATGCGATCAAATTGGAAAATTCAATAAAAAAATATAGACGAAGAGATTTTATTACTAAAAAATAAGGAGTTATAAATGTATTATAAGATATGTAAGTTCATAAGATTATAATAGTATAGTAAATGTTAATATCAAAAATGGAATTTGCATATTTTTTAACATTGTTACTATTGATATGTGATATATGTAAAAGCCATCGGTTAGACAGAAGGTAAATTTATTCCAACTGGAATATCTTCCAAAGCCAATGCCATTTATGGAACGTACTTAAATGCTGTATAGCTCGGCAACAATCGCCTACGATAATTGTCGACGATACTCTCCATATATGCCAATCTTTGCAGATAGCGCAATTCTTTTCGAACTCCATTATGTTTGAAATTGTAAATTAAAATAAAAATTTGCTATTAGTGAAAGTTTTGTGGGCAAAGTCAGCGCTTCCTAAGTTATGGACAGCTAATTTGAGTTTTCACAAAACAAATTTATTTTCACACTTTACAAAAAAAAAAATCGTAATTTTGTTGTTGCTCAGAACAATTTCGAACGCATTTTTTGTTATGATTGCTTTGAGTATATTTGAGTATATTTGGGAAAATTATTTTTAATTTTAGAAATAGAAGAGTGTTGACGAGTTTGGGTTTGAGAATTATCTTCACAGCTTCAATTAGTGTATGCTACTTACCGCCGACAATGTATATGGGTTAACCATGTTGTTGGTGTGCTTTAATAGCGACTATCCAATTACCTTTATGTTACCATTACAATTAAATTACCCATTGTACACGTTGAGGTGTAGAGCATGGTCGAACTAAACCTATATTTTGCCGAATTTTGAATATCAATTGATGTGTTTTGAATTTCAATTGATGTGTTTTGAATTTAAATTGATGTCTTTGAATTTCAAATAATGATGTGGGAATTTCAATTGATGAGTTCCGAATTTAAATTGATCTGTTTTGAATTTCAATTTATGCATTTTGAATTTCAATTCACATCTTTTGAAATTAAATTGATGTCTTTCGAATTTCAAGCGGAAATTTTGATTTTCATTTTCATCCCAGTGGCAGAGCTTGTGGAGGAACAGCTGCAATAATTAATGATCAGGTAAAGCACTTCCCTCTACGCGAATATAAAACTGATCACATACAAGCCACTTCAGTTGCACTAACTGGATTAAACATAATAGTTTCTTCCATATACTGCCCTCCCAAATATGTTATAAGCGAAGACCAGTTTTCACACTTTTTCTCTACTCTTGGCGACAAGTTTATAGCAGCCGGAGACTACAATGCTAAACATACCTTCTGGGGGTCTAGACTCGTCAACCCCAGGGGCAGGCAATTGCTGAATGCTATATCGAGTTCAGGCCTAAAAGTTTTGTCTGGAGGTGAACCAACATACTTGCCCACGGATCTCAATAAAACCCACGATCTCATAGATTTTGCAGTTATGAAGAGCATAACAAGAGAACACATCATCGTTACTCCTTCCCTCGACCTCTCATCAGACCACTCCCCCACAATTCTCACAGTATTTAACATTCCCTTGAACCCGGAAATCTCTTACCATTTTCCAAACAGGCATACAAATTGGTTGAGATACAAGATGTACATAAGCTCTCATCTGTGGCGAAACTTTTCTCTCAAAACACCGGATGAAATTCAGTCTGCCATCAACGTCCTCACTACCACAATGACAACTGCCGTAAACTTGGCAACTCCGCACAAGGTCTATGCCAAAACAAAAAATGACTCCTCATGTCATATTGAATCCCTAATCAAAGAGAAAAGGAAAGCGAGAAGACGATGGCAAAAGCACAGATCTCCCTACCTCAAAGCTTGTCTCGACCAGTGCAAGTCAAAACTGAGGTCAACTCTGGATGAAAAAAAAGAAATCTCCCAAGCCCGCTACTTATCTCGTCTGGGAGCCACACAAAACACTAACTGTATAAGGCCACAAGACAACTACAGCGTCCTATAACATAGGAGTCTCCAATACGGATGAAAGATGGAGGATGGACTTTCCTCAATCATGAAGCAAACCATGTAATACCCACGCACCAGTTTGGGTTTCGCAAGGGTCATGGAACGACAGAACAAGTACACCGCATAGTAACCCAGATCAGAAAAACATTCGAAGATCGGAAATATTGCTCAGCTCTCTTTATAGACATCTCCCAAGCCTTTGATAAAGTGTGGCATGAAGGCCTTATTCACAAAATAGTCTCTTTTCTACCGGCAAATACCCACAAGCTCCTGGAGAGCTATCTGAAGGATCGACCTTTTGTAGTAAAATCGAAAGACTCTGTTTCAACTCAAAGAAAAGTTTCAGCAGGAGTTCCGCAGGGCAGTATACTAGGCCCTATACTATATACCATCTACACCTCTGACATGCCTCTTCATTCCCTAATTCAAACCTCAACTTTCGCTGATGACACTGCATTCATGAGCACTACCACTTGCCCATTAATGGCTTCTAGACAACTGCAGTCTCATATACACACATTAGAATCTTGGCTCGAAAAGTGGAAGATAAAAGTAAATGCCACTAAGAGTATACAGGTTACATTCTCTCTTAGACAGAACAATTGCCCAGCCCTCACTATTAACGGTAGTACCATACCCGTTCATAACCATGTCAAATATTTGGGTATTCACCTTGACCGACGTCTCACCTGGAAAAATCACATTGACTCAAAAACCATACAATTGAAATTAAAAATGGCTCAACTCCACTGGCTTATTGGCTCCCAGTCTACTCTCAGTTTGGAAAATGAAATCACCATCTACAAAACCATATTGAAGCCAATATGGACATACGGCATCCAGTTGTGGGGAACGGCATCGGCTTCTAACATAAATAAGCTGCAGAGAAGACAGTCAAGAATATTGCGCCAAATTTGTGGTGTCCCATGGTATATTAGGAATGATAATATACACAAACATTTAAACATTCCTTATATTTCCGAGGAAATAAAAAAATTAAGCAGGTCATATGTATCGAAGTTGTCCTCCCACTCAAACCCACTCGCTCAAAACCTTCAAAATTTTCCCGGTCATATACGGCTAAAAAGAAAGGACACGCTAGACTTGGTCCGGTGATAAACAGTAAGATAAGATTAAGATAGGTTTAAGATTTGAATACATATTGTAAATTTCGAAAGAAAGAATGAAAAAAAAAATGAATGAAAAAAAAAAAAATTGATGTCCCTTGAATTTGAAATGTCAATTTTGATTTTCAATTGATGTCTTTTGAATTTCAAATGGAATTTTTGAATTTCAAATAGAATTTTCGAATTTCAGTGGAAATTCTTCGAATGTACTATAGTGTACTTTAATAAATTTGTGTACTTTAAATAAATTTACAACGTCTAAATTCAAACGAATCTGAACTTTCATGTAGGTCCCTGAAATTACCTCTACAACACAACGGGAAACAAATGCCAAAGGAAAGCTACTATTGAAGACTGATAACGAGAATTGTATGCGCTTCTGGAGTAAACAGTACCGAAATATGTTATTAATTTTTACTGAGATATCCATTTTATTGCGCAAATGCTAAATATGCATGATGATGCATAAATATGCATCGTGATTCCATTTTTTATTTAAAACTTAATTTAGAAGTTAATTTCCTCCGCAAATTATTTAGTATTGCCAGAGCAGTCTCCTTGGCAATTATCGCAATTCTCTCACCTCTTTACTGTTGACAAATTTGTCACCACCAGCCAACAATTTCTTTTTCACCAAATGCGGTCTTTTTCCATAATTTTGTCACCTAAACTCTGCAATAAATTAGCATCATATTCGCCCTTGATGGTTTTTTCTTTCTGAAGCTAATCAATAAAAATAATAAAAGACAGATGTCATGACATTGCCTGCAGATGGAACCGTCTCCGCCTTCTTTGGCTGTTCTTTTTTCTCAGGTGTGAAGTGGTGGAACCATGTCTCAACCATAGATATAAATCGACGCAAAAATTCGGCTTTGTTGCGGTGAAACATCACCAAACACTCTACTGAAACATCTTCATGGCTCTGTTTATGCTCTATTGAAAACAAGTGCGGCAAGCAACTTGCGCACAGCTTTCTAATCTTCAAATCTGCGGTTAATGTACGACGCACAGCAAATGCTTTTAGAAGACGATCATCCAATACCTTACAATTGGTCGGCCATTACGGTATTCGTTTGGGTAGATGGTACGACCTCGTTTAAACTCTGCTACCCAATATTTCGTAGTCACAAACAAAGGATCACACTTCCTCAGCGTGGAATCTAGCTCGTCTTTAATATTGATTGGACTGAGACCTTTGAAAGGCAAATATTGAATTATATACTGGTAACCAATTTTTTCCATGTTTACAAATTCACGGAGATCGATTACTTTTGATGGCTCAAATGAAAATACTGAACAACGTTTCGGCTTGAAACCTTAAACCTATGTTTTATAGGGTTTTCACCAAAACATCTGGCACCATTTATACGCCAGGTCGGCTAGTTCTGCGAACCTCTCGTAAGTGCCCCTTTCTTTCTTGTATAGATCCTAAATCAACGATTTTTATAATACTTCGAATGCACTTTTGGTTTTAGTTTATTTTTTTCTCTCAGTTTTATCTTTCGAAAAATACCATCAGCTTCATCCAGATGACACCAGATTTGAGCCACTTTAACCTTTTTTTAACAATGCGTTTTGAAAAAATCCCTCCTAACTGCGTTTTGACTCTGGAAGAATATTATGGACACCAATTTGCACGATTATAGCTCTAACCTTTTAAACTGGCCTGATTTCTTCGTTTTTATACAAATTTTTGATTGCAGGTATGGCCGCCTGGGCTAGGTGATGGTACCTAATTTTCCTTAAAAATACAAATGTTGAAAAATCACTTTTTTTCGCGCACCTACTCTATACTTTATGAGTATACCCCGAGATGTAACTATAGTCGTATATATGACAAGAAGGGTATTTTCCGAAATTTACTTTTAGTGGTAAAAAGGGTCAAATCACGTGTGATCGCCCGGATCAAGTGGCTATAGGCAGCGTCATGAAAATTGGCGTCCATGTTAGCATTCCGGAGTAGGTAAACATTACGGTAGGAATTAGTTGAAGGTCATTATTTTTGGGGTATAAATAGAATAAATCCGGTCAAATCCATTATGATTGCCCAGTACAAACAACTAGAGTTATAACTTAGAATAAATATGCAATAAGGGGATAAATTCGCGCCTTTAGAGGTAGAAAGAGGGTAAAAAGGGAATAAAATGGTATCACTGGCCATACTAAGCAGTTAAATCTACAGTAATGAAAATTGTAATGAATTACTTTACTGATGTTCCTTAGAGATTAGGCGCAAAGTAGAAATGGAATGCTTCGATATTCTTATTTTCTGAGGTAAAATAAGGGTGAGAGTATATGAAAATGGAATAGTTATACAATAAATGCTTGAAGCTAGATTTGTAATAATTGAAAGTGCAAATTCCACCTCTAGTATGACGAGCGGCAGGAAGAGATTTTTTCAAAATTAGTACTATTGAACAAAATTTGTAGGAAAGGAACAGAAATGGTACCATCACCTAATGCGAAAGAAAAAAGTTAAGGACATAAATATTATGATGCGCATTGTAAGATTTCGATGCACCGTTTTGTTGCAGATGTTGAAATTATTTTGTTAGAAATAGGACTGCGGGAGCCTTTGATCGCTAGCTTTAATCTCGTCCTTTTTCTTACAAAATGAACCTTGTTACGAAAATTTTATTATAGACTCCCTATTTATTGGATTACTAAAGGAAACTACTTTAAATTATTCAGATGCCTACCAAAATTAAGCTCCTTATGTAGCCATTCAATTAAAAAAAAACAAAACGTCAGCCTTCAAATTTACATGAAGTATCTCAAAGATGTTATGAGATACGTGCGCATCGATACCCTCCCTGTCCATTATCCAGTTTGCACTACGATTACCACATTATTGATTGAAAACACTTATATTTAATTAGTACTTCTTCATGATTCTCACTACATAGATTTATTCATATCATTATAAAATAAAAAAAATTAACTGTAATTGCATCAAATTACTAGAAACTGATTCAAGATAATCCGGTTATAAACCCGGTTACAAAATAAAAGAAATTTTAAGGTTACGCAAAGACGCAACGCAAAACAAATCACAAAATCGTTTTGCATTTCTTCTGTAGATTTTCTAACCTAGGGTAACATGTAATTAGAATTAATTCGTAAACGTAATTTTAAACCACCTCATATCACAGTGGGGTAGTTATGTTTTTGGACCATTATTCTACAGAAACATGGTTTTCTTACAAGGATCTTTTCAGCGATTTATCGCTGACAAGAGGAAAAAGTTATTAAATAAATGCTGTTTCTGAGGCTATTTGAGGCTATTACAATGCTAAACTTCATCTGGTTATCCGGCAAAAGAAATTCCCTTACGGAGGCTCCGTGTGGCCGTGGTATGAGGAATTACAAAAGAGAAGATTGGCTTATAATATTTTGTGGCAGATCTTAATGGTCCAGGTAGAACAGAGGCCACCAACAATGCCAAGGCACCTGCGAATGTTTAAAATGAAGATAGCTGCTGTTGGTTTTTCGATTAAAGTGAAATATACGAGTTAGTTACCTTCCCGTGATTGAGGACTTTTATTTTAAATACTACGGACAAATGTATGGACGTGGTTGACCTAAGGGAATTAGAGTTTCACTAATTGTTCAAATGCACCGTATGATGAGTTGTGCAGTGTACAATGTACACGCTTCTGTGCCAAGTTTAATTTTAATGAAAAATGAATGTACTAGAATTAAGAGTAAAAAGTTATTAACTTTTCGAATTACCTTCAGCAATATTTCTCACTTTGCTCGATTTTTTAACATTAAGTGTGTGATAATTAAGAAAAATGTTGATTTTTTGGTTTAACTATTTAACACTCTAAGAAGAACTTATCCGCTTGAGATGTAAAATTGAAAGGAAGTTTCTAGATCTCTTCACAATATGCGATGAACTTTACAATTGTCAAACAATGAATTTTCAGTTCATATGTCGCCATTACAAGGTTGTATATAAACACAACCGTAAACGTTTCCAAAACCGAAAACGTATCGGAAAACGCAACCAATACATGAACTTGTCCCCGATAAATCGGACATTACAACATTCTTCTTACAGAACAAGAAAGTCAAGAAAATGTGTAACGAAATTTTTACTTTTCGTGTTATTAAGGACAGAAAAGGGTCAAATGTAGCACCATAGCAGACAAAATAAGTGGATGCAGGTTGAAGTTATTAGTCGCCCCTAAAAAGAAAACTTTTCGATACTCGAGGTATTACAATGAGAAAAGGAGACACAGTTAGTAAAATCGTCAAGAATCATGAAATTGACTGTGTGAATTCAGCTATCAGCGAGGGCAAAGAATAGCAAGGAATTTGTAAAAATTCTGTGGGGAAAAAGTGAAAGAATGAGGACAAAAATTCTAAATTCCGAAAGGCACACTTTCAAAGGATCAAACAGTTAGATTGGACCCAAAAGTATTACTCTGCACTCGAATAAACAGTCGGAGTTAAAGTCATGAACTTGAAAATGTAAATGCCTTTGTCAACGCATGAGTGCAATGAGAGGAATTTTGGGAAAGTCTTATTTTTAGGAAGAAATGGTTAATAAAGAGTTAAAAAAATTGAGCCATCTCATAGAAAAATTACCGAAATTTAAATCATCTGCACTCTCTTTTTATATGGAACTTGCGAAATGTTAGGAAATATTTTGAAATTCATGCTTTTACGAATGAAAAATAAATGGGATAAAAATTATATTAACCATAGCTGAAAAGATAAACCTTAGGAATCACATTCCTCTTGCAGCCTACCCACACTTTAAGAACGAATTTTACGAAAATCACCTTTACAGGTAATGCCCATAATCGAGAGGAGATAAAAATGACGTCATCGTGTAGACTAAAGTGCTGCAGTGACGACAAAGTAAATTGTGTTGTCCGAAATTTGAGTTACTAAGTGCTCAATCGGGTGTGAGATGAAGTACAATGTGATCAAAATATTAAAGTCATAACCGTGATAAATGGCAAGAAGATTGTTTGGCTTAATTTTTTTTTATTGTATCTACGCGTACGAAATAGCAGGCTTTTGTTAGTACTCCATGCGCATCTCTATGCATTACCTCTCTCACCAAAAGTTTGTTGAAAGCAACTGCTCCTTTGTCAAAATATAGTAAATGCTGAGGCGCCATGTAAAAGGAATCATTGTCTAAATTGAACAATACAATTTATTTCGGTTGACCAAATGCAGAGGGATCTTTTGCCGTAAAATTATATAAGAATACAACTTTGCATAAACGGACTGTTCTAATGCAAATAAATGACTTGCATTTTTAAAAAGGGATTGACCCAAATTTTCCTGCATTTTGTTTCCGTACTGTTAATTTGTTGCAACCACTGCTACCATTTTGTTACACACAAAGAGACTACAAAAAACTCCCAGTTCATTTTTTCTGACCAGTTTCCTGTGTTGCTTCTCCATTATGTAAATTTCCCTGGCGTTAACATGATTATATTCATGTTTTTGCTGCACTTTCAACCATTGTATAATTACCAGAATTTCCTGATGATATTTTTGTTTTCATTTCTATTTATTCTACTTTTCCAGCAGAGGAACAAACAACTATTCGGAAGCAAAAAATACTATGATAATTACCAGCAGTTTTTCTTTAACAAAATTTCATAGAACACAAAGCAATTTTGTACAGCGTTCTTCTTTTTTTTTTTTTTTTTTTTTTTTTTGAAGGGAGCACATGGTGATAATTTTGCCCAGTGTTGTTATAAAAAGTGCGAGTTTTTGCATCTGGTTATTGTCATATCTTTACTTGAATGAGCTAAGTTATAAGGACTATAGTCGAATCATTTATTTCGCTTTTGACGTGACGTTCTAAGGATGAGCTGTGTCACACTGAACTGAAATTAGGTGGGCGTCAGTGGCAATTCTCGTCAGGATATGGGTCGATTTAAATGTTTATGGTTTCTAGTTGAAAATTTCTAATGAACTTTATTGCTATTAGTCCCATGTGCTTTCCAAACAGCTTTTATTAAGTTTGTAGTTTGTGATTTGCAGTTAAAACAGGCTATTCGGGGTTAAAACATGAAAAAAATGTGACGGAGTGTTGGTAAGATATCATTGAGATAACACGAGCAGCGTGGGTTTCAGCCCGACTTATTGTCTAGATAGTGTTGCTCCGTGTTTTATTACATAGACACCGGCTGATGCGACCAGCAAAAAACCGTTGTCTACACATCGGCCAATAAGTCCCTGGACAAACAGACAACGCCTCTTACTAAAAATCGATATTCTTTATACGAATTCATTTCATGATGTGATTATATCACAAACCATTAGAAAACCTTGAACATTATTTCTAACAATCGAAAGGAAAAAGTGCAGGGCACTTTTGTATCATTTGGAGAGCAGAACTAATGTAGAAATAACAGTCTGGTAAACTCGCTCACATATACGAGTATCTTCACCCAGGGTCCATTTGCGTTTGTGCAAAAGTATGCGACGGATTTGGAGCGGAATGATAAACTGATAGGTTGTTAATAAAAACCATCTGAATGAACACATAGCAAAAGAAGCAAGATTACAACTTGCCGGCGATTTTCACTTACAAAGTTTAGGGGAAACAATGATTTTTCAAAAATCGACAAATTCGTAAGAGGTGTGGCTAGTTGGTTCGTTTTCATTTACAAAACTGAGTTTGATGCTTGCTAATGATGCGTGCTAATTTAAACTTGATGCAATTGAATGAAAGGCACGAACATGATGGTATGTTGGTGTATAATTCACTGGTTTTTTGTGAACGTCCAAATCAAATGTCCACCACCACTGGAATTTGTGATGCGGCTATTAGAAGTTGGTCTTCGTGTCTTTAGATTTATTTTAACTTTTATTTATTTTAATTTAGTTTCTATTTGATGTTTTACAATATGATTTCAATTTTATTTTATTTTATTTTTCAATTCAATTCTTAATTTTCACAAATTTTATATTTTTATTTAGGCATCTGTCGCCATCAATGTTTCAATTATCAATAATAATGTAGCCATATCGTACGTATGAAGCAAGTTGTACGCAAACCATAAAGTGCTGCCAAGTCTTTTGCATTTACCACACAACTTACATCCAATGTAAGAAACAGGTATTTTGCATACATCTTACTTCAGTGTTACCAGACTGTATCCAGCGATGTTAAGAATCTTGCGCATGACAAATTAAAATAAAATGGCATAACAAACTAACGGTATAATCACACTAATGTTATAAGGTAATAACAAAGTATATAATGTTGTAAGGAGCAAAATAAAAAATAATTCATAATAATAAGAATGAAATGGCAAAATATAGTCTAAATGAAATATAATAAAAATATAAATCAAATAAAAATATTAATGAAATAAAAATATAAATGAAATCTATAACGGCACCTACTTTGTCGTAACAGTTGGTTAAATCAGGTAATTTGTATGGGAGCTGCCGAAAGGGCAGGGTTTTTGACTGGATGTTACAGCATTTTAGCAAGCATTGCAATTCAATGCAATTAACCAGAATTTAAGTTAGCAAGGAAGGTACTAAAATAGTGGTGGTAATGCCGTACATTTTCATTCTCTCAACTTAGTTTACCAATCGCATAATGTGTACCAAATTTGACTGAAGTTAGTACAATTTCTTGCAAAATATGAGGCTGAGTATACATGGCCAGACACTAGAAACGTAGTGGCTGGTTGGTCAATTTTTCTTAAGTTTTATCAATCATTATAAGTCAAGCCATTGAGCAAAAACCTAAATTACTGCAGCCTACTGGTTATAAACAATAGAAGAGCGATTGAAGTTCGAAAATTTGCATGAAAGGTATTAAAAGGGCAGGTCCATACCTGTCGGATTTCATTTGCAGAGCTAAATTTATGAAATGCATGATGTGTACCGAATGTGACTGAATTGTGTACAACTGCTCAATGGATAGAAAGCTAAGAATATGTGGACTAATTTAGTCACTTGTATATGAGATATCAGAAAGGGTGAATCTATATTGCTCGATAACAGTCCCCGGCTAAATCTGGCAAAATATTATACTAGAGTAAGTCGTACAAAATTGCACAAAGATTTACAACCGTTATTGTGTTTGCCAATCATCAAGCCAGGCAGACAGACATTGTTTAATCGACTTAGGAAGTCATGGGACACATATGGTCAAAGAATTCTTGGTACATATACAGTGATATATACATACCTCCATTCACTCGAGTAAACGTGAATGGATTGCCGATTATTTGACTACTCAAAGTATTCATAAGCATATCGGAGTCACCGCAGCTCAAAGATGGTTATATTCATATTAGTCGAGAGTACTTACCTACGTGGCAGGGTTAGCAGGAACTGGTTATTTGCATCTTCACAAAAATAGGGCTAGAAGTCTGTCATCATATACCGTCTCATATCTATTTATATGTCTACCGAATTTGATTTTTTGCTATTGAAGATATGTTGCAAATTACTGATCAAGAAATTATTAACAATGTGAAGTATAGTAAAGCAAACTCGGTTATTTTTCAGCAGACGGCTTTATTGATCTTAGCGTGTCGACGATAACAGCAGCAAAAAAAACAAATCGTACATTTAACAGTTTTTTTTTCGATAATGACAAAAATACATCGTAGGTGGCTGAAAATGTGAAGAGAGTTTAAGGTTTCGACACTGTAACAGCCAATCATGCGCAATTTTTGGAAGACCAATTGTCGAAAATGTCGATAGGATAATGGAAATCGTTATGTCCAACGGTCATGTAAGCACTGTTTCGATTGTCCAGCTAAAGTTTGCACAAAAACCGTTTGGAACAAATTGAATAAGACTGAATACAAAAAAGAAACCCGTCTTACAGGTTCGGAATTTCCATCTAGGAATTGCAGGTGAATCTGTCCATATTCAGTCCATTTCTGACTGACGTTGAAAAGTATTTCGCTTACGACAACGTTAAGTGAAAATAGTCGTTGTCGAAATGCGGAGAGCCAGCATTGTGGTCAAGCCAGTATTGACGATCGGGGATATTTTGCTGCGTGCAAGGAATTATATACTATGAGATGATCCTCTATGGCCACGTACTGTCACTCACGTCCTTTTGCATTGGCGCAAAAGTGTGCAGAGTGGTAGAAATAACTTGTTATAATTAACTAGTGCTATGAATTAAGCCATTACTGAATTAATGGACAATACTTTATTTACTACAATTGAATAAAAGATGTGAGTTCAGGAGTACGCGGCTGATTTGTAGGAAGGTAACGGAATTATCAGGTCTATCTGCTCCTTTTTTCCATTTTAGCAAGTTTTACAATTAAGCGTTATTAGCTCAAAGTTAAACTACAGTAGTTCACGAATTTTCTACAGTGGAAACATTTAATATCGCTAAGTAGAGAAACTTATAAGGGGGATATCCGAATTGACACTGGACCGCAGTTCATGTTTCATCATTAGAACTAAGTTTATTTAATACATCGATGCAACTTTATGAAAGAAATGTAGCTAAGAATGTATGGATTAAATTGGTCATTTGCATGGAAGGAACTAAAAGGGGACGGGGGTTATTTAGTCGAATTTTCTAAAATTTTCGAAAACACTTAAAGTGATGCAATGAACAAATAATTAAATTGTTGCACTCCACAAGTTGGGACTTACAGGGAAAATATTGAATTTCGGAATTTCGGTCAATTTATATGGACGTACTAAATCAGACGCTATTTTATTAATGTAGTAAAGTCCTACTGAATTTAGTGTAATAGTATAGAAAATGTGAACTTAACAACATATGTGAAAAACAATTATTCATATATGATATGTGAAGTGACGAAGTTAGACGATAGGTTTTCTTAAATGTTATCAAGAATTGGGGAGGAAAACTCACGCCTTAGAGGAAAAAAATGAGTTTTGGACAATTGGCCAATTATTTTACGAAAACGCATGACAATGCGATCCATTTTCATTCTATGAGACTTTCTCAGCATATTCTTTAAACTTACGAAATTCGAATTCCATGCAATCGTTTAGAAAATAAGCATTTGGAATCTATGTGTCAAATCGGTCATTTACTTATATAGGAGGTACCAGAGGCGGCATAATTAGCTGATCTATTCTGTTAGGTTTTGTGAATTAAGTGAACAAAAAATGATTCAGGTCGCTGCAGTATACTATAATAATTAGGAGTAAAAGGAAGCAATATAATAACAATATAATTTATATGGGACGTAACAGAAAGGGAGCGTCGATATAGCCCATTTACAATCACTGGGTACGATGTAGCAAAATATTAGGCCCTGCCAAGTTTTAAGAAACTTGATGAATATTTACAGCTGCTATCGTGTCAAACTGCCAACCAGACAGACAGACAACGCTTAGCCGGCTTAAAAAGTCATGAAATGCTTTTGGGAGAAAGATACTTCTCATCCTCGACATTTCCTTCTGGCTAAAAAATTTAAAGACATATTATTCAACGATAAATTAAATTAAATGATAAATAATATTAAACGCTTTTAAACGATATATCCCTTCATATACTCAGGTTTCTTGCATGCCAACTTACCCGAAGAAGTGTGAAAAATGGGTCCAGTAAGAAAAAAATTTCCGTCAAAGGGACTGAATGCAGCTTTTATCGTATTATCAATATCTTTTTAGCAATTGTGCCAATTTTTAATTAACTACAAGTTGTATATTGTTAACAGATACGAGAAAGGACCATTCCAGATTACGATCTTGTTAAATGTATAGAAATGTTTATACGAATTTTCACTGGAAAATGACCAAATACGATATAGCGGGTTATCCATTTTTCGTTTTCAAACGTAAAGTTAAATAAAACACACATAAAGCAATGATTTCGATGAAATTTGTATTTCATTATAATACTTGGATCATGTCATTACGTACGAAATACAGTGTCATTTAAATAAATGCCTCTGGATCAAATGGATCATTTTGAGAAAGTTGTTGACCAATTTTTCGCACATTTTGGACGGTATCTCGGTAATAATGGTTAATGTTGGTTTCCAAATGCTCCAACGTTTGGGAATTAGACGCGTAAATACGGTCTTGGGCGTAGCCCCACAAAAGAAAGCGGCGATCATTGTATGATATCGGTGGCAAATTGATGTCGCCAAAATGAGAAATTACGATTTCTGGGAACTTCTCGTGCAAAAAAGCCAAGATAGGTCATGTTGTGTGGCTTGTAGCACCATCTTGGTGAAACTGAATATCATCCCGTTCGTAATTTTTAATTGCAGACCAAAAAAAAGTTGTTCGCCATACGGCAATAGCGCTCTGAATTGAAATTCGGATTATCCGCCACACTTTCACTGACAAAAGCGATAGAAGCGAGTATTTTCGGCAATGCGTACATTAAAATGATACACAGGCCTGACTACATCTGTGATGCCTCCAGTCTCTTATAATTTCTTTATATTCTTGCTAATTCCTTACACAGCAGGTCAATAATGACGATCATAATCATAACGCTTTTTTCGATTGTCAAAGGATCTATAGTTGTGAGTGGCAAACCTTTCACTAAATAAGTAACACTTCAGATGACAGGTATTTAATATCTGACAGCCTTGCCAGACCGGCGGCTTTGAAACCACTAAATGGATAAGTCTGTGCTATGCATGAGAAGAATCTGTTTTTTGACAGAAAAATTTTTCAATGCTGTGGCATGCAAGCCACAATGGTGGGCGTATAGATTTACAATTTCTCTTCATTTGTTTACGCCACTTTCTCAATGGGCACTGCTACACGTTCAATATATATTGTGATATTTGGACCGCGATCCATTTTAATGGATTGATGGATCACGAGCGTATGCTACATGTTCAATATTTATCACGTCAGTATATGTATTTACGTTTTTTGTGCAGTGCCGATCGGTTATTAAAAAAATGTCGCGAGAAAACCAAAAAAAAATCCTGTTTAGCTATTTTGCTTGCTTAATAATAATAACATTTTTACTTTTTATTTGTTAATTTTTTTGCACTGCGTCTTTTATTTTATGTTTTATTTCACTTCTTATTAACGTATCGCAATCTAATACCATGAAAATGCTACACGTTCAATATTTATCACGCGATTCACGATCCGCGATCTGGATTTCATAATTTAGGCCATTCTGCGATATGGATCGCGATCCATCAATACCGCATGCTACACGTTCAATAAAAATCGCGATATTGGATCGCGTTCAATATATATTGAACGTGTAGCAGTGCCCAATGGAATTTATCATTCTTATTTGGTTTTGTACGTATGAATACGAATACATTAACTCCTCGTGTTGTTCATACGTGTATTTATTATTCATACGCCTATCATGAACTTATTGCAAATCAATTTATTGATTGGAAATACTAATCAAAGCTTTTCTATTCATCGTACTTGGTGCGATTTCCTATTTCCATTAATTTGTCTGTAATGAACTGTAATGAACACTAAACGAAATTCTGTTATTGAAACTTTTGCAGCAATGCATAAAAAAAAATAATATATCGTGCTCGTTTATGGTGTATGACTGTTATGTTATCTATTCACATAATAGCTTATGGAGAGTAAGATTCCATCAGGGTCTTTCCGAAGAAGATTGCTCTGGCAATCATTGAAATCATGATGCAAGTGGCGATTTTGCAGTTAGTGAACATAGACCAAGAACTGCTGATCGCTAACTGTGGTATCAATTCACAATCTCAATTTTTTCCTCTGTGATTATAGTAGGATGAGCTGACCACTTTATCTCATGTAAAATGTAGAATTGGACAAAAATATGTTGTCCGCACTTAACTCAGAATTGATAATTTTAATAATTTTAGCAATTCGCACCATTCTGTTCCTCCTGGTATAAGACTGTATGTGGACTTCTACACCGATGGCTCAAAATTTAATAATCAGGCAGGTTTCGGAGTCTACTCCAAAGACCTGGAGCTAAGTAAAGCGAGAAGGTTACATGACTACTTATCAGGACGAAATTTTGGTCATTAAGGAAGTGGCAGAATGGCTGAGACATAACGTCCTACCCACGGTGGGGTTTAGCATATTCTCTGACAGTCAAGCTGACATTAAATCTCTGGATTCTGTCTTCCTGAACTCAACATCAGCCCTGAAATGCCGCAGATTTCTTAACGGAATGGCTCAGCATTTCAGCACTCACCTTATGTGGGTGCCGGGCAATAGGGACATACTCGTATTATGAAACTGCAGGACAGACGAACTGGCAAGACTACGAATAACCTTACAGACTCCAGTCGAGTTGGAGTCCGTGGGCATGCCTCTAGCTACTTGCAAGCTCCCACTGCGAAATAGAGCATATTTAGCAGCAAATGGTAAGTGGATGTCTGTCCGAGTCCGTAATCAATCCAGACAGGTTTGGCGTTGCCTAGATCTGAAGCGTTCACACACCGCTGTCGCTATCAAGGCCCGACGTCTCATTCCTTGTGTCCGTCTTGACGGGACACTGTCTGATTGGAAGATGTTCAGGAGATTGAAGGTTGCGACTAGTGACTTTTACAGGAGTTGTATGGATGAGGAGGAGTTTAGGGAACACCTTCTCTGCAATTGCCCTGCCATGGCGAACAGGTGGGGATTAACACTGGGCTCTTATTTCTTTAGGGAACTAGGTGATCTGGACGATATGGACATTGTCCGACTTAAGAGCTTCTTGAGGCGCCCAGGATGGTTCAACGGGGGAAACTAGGAACATCCATACTTCCATTTTCCGTGGTATCACAATAGACTATATAATCTTAGTGAGTCTGTTTATTCAGACTGCCACACTGACTTAACCTAACCGCTAACCGTATTAATTTCGCCAATCAAGTTTTTGTCACTTTTTTATAACTGAAACTTGACACTTCTTTATAACTGTTATGAAATTAGGCGAAAATTTAATATTAAATATTAAAAACAGTAAATTATTAAAACCTCATGACCCATATCCGTTAGGTTTCAGCGGAACGACATAATAGGTCATAGGATGAATACAGTCCGCGCAACCATAATATGTTCAAGCATTTTGGTAGAGATAACTGTGAACTGCAACAACGGGAGGAGGGGGCTGTGGCATTATTTTAATTTTAAACTCAATCATTCCAAAGAATAGAGCATCAAAAATGAATGCAAAATATATTTCGTTTTGTTTTTAATCAGCAAAAAATGTACAAAAAATGCTCCACCAGAATATGTTCAAGAGCGTAAATGATAGATAATTGAATTATTTTTTAAAAGCTTGTCGGAAAAATAAGTATTACCAGTTTATACGTCTAAGTTAATTTGACTAACGATTATGGGTCGCGCTAAAGTTCTTAGCACTGAAGAAAAAACGAAGATTCTAGTGCTACCCAATGAAAACCTTACAGTCAAATTGCTGAAAAGGTAGAACGAAGCCAAAATGTAGTAGCCAAAATTTTAAGAAATAAGGAGAGCTATGGAATGAACATGAAGGGATGTACCCATGCTGCCACATCGTCTGCAAATCGTAGGGCCATCCTCAGGGCTGCCTCCAACTTTTTCTGATTCTGTACCAAAAATTAAGGCTAAAATGGATGCGGCTGCTAGTCTTTCTAAAGTAAGGCGAGTAATTAAAGGAGCCGAGTACTTAAAAAGAAAAAAAATTGTAGAAAAAAACTTCATTAAATCCCTATCGGAGGGAAAAACGAGTAAACTTTGCTAAGCAACACATGACTTGGAACAAGGAGTGACATTCGGTCGTATTCTCCGATGAGAAGAAGTTTAATCTTGATGGTCCGGATGGATATAACTTTTATTTCCATGATCTAAGAAAAGAACAATTACATTTAAACCGTCGACATAGCCGCAAAGGAGGAGTAATGGCGTGGGGAGCAATTTCCTACTATGGCCAAGTCGATTTACAATTTTTAACGACAAAAATGAATGCTAATTGCTACAAAGGAGTACTCCAAAAGGCTTTTCCAGATGTTTCCAACATTTTCGAACCCTTGCAATGGACGTTAAAATAAGATAATGCTCCTATCCACAATGCAAGGGCTGTAAAATCATGGATAAGCGAGCAAAACATCAATGTCTTGGAGTGGCCACCGTACTGGCCAGATCTTAACATCATCGAGAACATGTTGGGATGGCTTGTAAGAAAAGTGTATGAATCCGGTCGACAATCTGATGATAAAGCCACTTTAATTTTGGTGATGAAAGAGGCTTGGAATGAGATTAACTTAGAACATATACAAATCTATGCCTAAAGGGAGTTATGAGATAATGTCAAACAAAGGCGGAAGTATAAGTTATTAATTTCAGCTAAGCTCACTGTTAAAATAAAAATAAATATTAACAAAATATCTTTTTACAATAAAAATTACTACTGTTTTATTTGAGCCTGTTCTGCTCAATCTACAAAAGTAGTTTCCACAGTGGTACGGCAAATATTTTCCACTATTCTTAAAAACGTTTGCATGCAACATAAAAATAATGGCACAGCCCTCTCCACCCGTTATTGTTGCAGCACTTTGCAGTTATTTCCGCCAAAGTGCCTGAACCTATTCTGATGGCGCGGACTGTATTCGTATACACCTGTACAACATTTCTCTATTAGCTTCCGTCCTCTCTCTTGTTATTGCCTATACGAGGGCATGATAACTATTTAACTAGATCTTATCACTCATACGTCATTTATTGATTAAATACAAATTAATGTAATGATGAACACAGCTAATAAAAAGTTTTCTGTTTACCTGACACCTGATACAGTTTGTTATTCTAATTAATTCGCATAATGAGTTTTTTTTTTTTGTAAGCACAGTTAGTGTTGCATTATTTTTATTGACACAAAAAAGGAAAAGTAATTAATTCTCTTTATTGAACAATAAACTAAACTAACAAAAACTATGAAATAATGGCAGTTTCAACTAAAATAAAAAGTTATCACTCTAAAGTTAGTTGCAGTTGGATTTAGTAGGTCGAAGATGAGATATGGAGATACATCATACAAACACTTGCTTTACATTAATGGGTTTTATCACAGCCAATTTGAAGTTGTCTTAACGTGAGTCAGTTTATTTTAGATTACATGATATTGGTGTTTTGATTACATAAAAAACGCATGATTTCCTTTTACACTTTACAAGTCACTTCCAAGAGAGAATGTCTATAAACGAATCCTACAGCAGAAAATGGATCGCTTTATTAATATTTTGCTCTGCATTAAAGCATTTACTTCTATATATAATCATGGGGTTAATAATGTAAACGTTTATTTTGGTATCTTGGAAATAACAAGACCCCAAAAGCAATTTTTATACCTTCACCCGAAGGAGAAGATTGGTAAAACAAAAACGTATCATTCAAAAAGAGGTGTCTAAAAGACTTAGTTTCTTTTGACCACATGTTTTTCATAAATTTCTAAGACGATGTGGCGCTGTCGGTATCTCTGGCTGGCTCTATGATAGACTCATTGCCTGTACTACATTTTTATGAAACTTGTTCAAACTTGGCACAGCCCAATATGTTGTCATATCGAAACGGAGATTGTAAGGGTTATCCATTTAGTGGTTTTCAAACTACCGGTCTAGCAAGATTGTCAGGTGTTAAGTACCTGTCATCTGAAGTGTTGTTTATTTAATGTAAGGTTTGCCATTTACGAATATGGATCTTCTAACCGTAACCGAAGAATGCGTAAAAATAATTAAAACTTGCTACAAATTGGTGATTCAAATGCGGACTTCGAATTGAAGCTCATTTCTCACTCGGTGGTTACATCAACAAGCAAAATTGCCACATGTTGGGCTTGGAGAAGCCAGGACTGACTGTGGAAACAGCCCGGAGAAAGGGAATGTTCAGTGCGCATTATGATCTGAAGATGTCAGTGGATCGTATTTTTTTGAAAACTGCCTTAAAATGATTCATTGCTGCAACCAGTCCAGAGGCGGTCATTTAAATGATATTGTATTTCGTACATAATGGCGAGGTCCAAGCACTGTAATGAAATAAAAGTTATATTGAAATCATAGCTTTGTGTGTATTTTACTTAACTTTATTTGAAAACAGAAAATTGATAACCCTATAAATGGGCTATATTATATCGCTCTTTTTGGAAGCTTCCTACATGTCTTAATTCACTGACTGCCGCAAAATAGATTCTTTTCCAATTCTTATATTGCTTGACAAAACTTTAAACAAATTAGTATGCCTCTTCTGGGATCGCCTAACTTATAAATTGAGCGATTTTTCGAAATTAAATCTTCCCTTTGCAATTTTTAATTAACAAGCTATAATGGCAGTAAAAATTTTTTATCCACTGAATTGACTGATAATTCGCTGTAAAATTTGACACAAATCGATCAAGCAGACGCTCTCATTCTAGCACTTTCCATTCAAGCGACCGATAAAATCTATACATTATGAAGTATTTAGTATGTGTTTGTCATATTTGGCGCACATCAGACGTCTGGCAAAAAACTTCAGAGAATGAAAATAGAGGGCATCGTCATATCTCTTTTGCTATTTCCATACACATTGATCGATTTATAGAAATTCAATTTTTTCTTCGAAAAAGCTAATACGTAGACTACATGAAACAACATTTTTGTCAATATTATTATGTTGTAGTGATTGGTAATATATGGAAAAATACGCTGGAAACGCTGTTCACCCTCCCAAACTAATTACATAATTCAACTTGTATGTATTCATATATTCAATGTCCTTCATCCAATTGTACTAAATTTAGCGCAATGTAGAAAGCATTTAGATTTTATTAAACATAGTTCCGCTAATGAAACTGTCATGCATTGTAGGTCCAAATAGGTTACCTCATGTACAAATTGTATAATATTGTAAATTACATAATTTCCAACCAGATGCAGTGAGTTATAAGAATAATTACGTTCTGTAAGATATGAGGTTTATTCTTCTGTCGAGCGGTAATTGACAGCACTGGTTGATAAGAACCTATCGTTGTGACACGCCCCTTTTTGCGCTCCGCACACTTCTGCACTAATGCAGTTCGCCCGAAAAGAATTTTCGCACCAGTTGGTGATACATAAATCACTTTATATCAAAACTTATACCGCAATTTTTTAACACGCATTTTAACAAAATTTGTTATACTATTTCGATGGAAGGCCATGGGGAAGTGTACGTAAATATATCAAAGTTTAACCGAATAAAATTTCTACATAGCATAGGTATAACGAGTAAATCACTAGATCAGTCATTTAATATAAACAAATAAATTTACAGATTAACAGAAACTAATAAAAAGTTTGTTATTTCAATTAATTTGCGTATAATAAACTTTATAGGAGTTCAAAAGCATTAACAACCACAGAAAAAAAAGGGAATGTATTTCTATTTATTGAAATTGCTAAAGTCGAAAAAAGGAATCATCAAATACTGGCAGTTTTAATTAACATAAAAAGTTATTACTACAGTGTTGGTAGCAGATATTTTTACGAGGTTAGAGATGAGAAATATCTATGCTTCATACAAACATTTGAAATGCATGAATGGGTTATAGCATACTCAGTTCGCAATCATCTCAGCTTGAGCTAATTTATATTCTATTACTTGTAGATATAACATGAAACAAAACGAATTTCCTATACTGATGTCGATAATTAAATGCTGCCTGACTACTGGTATCTCAATAAAGTTGTCTCGTACAGAAATGTGAAATGAGATTCTATAAGAGAATATTTCTATTAGATTCCCCGTGGATAAAATCGCTTGTTTCATTGATGTCATGACCATTGTATTTGCTTCACCAAGCAATCCTTTGAATAAGAAATCAAAGCCGATTTCCTTTCATTAACTCTTCCGAAAAGTTTAAATGTATTCAGGTAGAAAAATCGATGGTTTAATCAAAACTTGTCGCAACAGCACTTCGCAATATCGTGGCAGTAAAATGTTTATATTTGGCGCAACAACTTGTTCGCGTATTAAAACCCACATTGTGCCAAATGTCGAATTGTCTGCCGTAGAAAAAAAATTGAGTTTAAACTGAAATTCTATTAATAGATAGATTTCGTGTAAAATTTGTTTACAATGAAAACCAATACTTTCCCTTTTATTTTAGATTGCATCTTAGTTGCGTCTCCAATCCTTATGCTTGGGACTGCTTAATGCATTTGCCCTGCTTCCATAACACAGACAAATAATTGGCAACGGTATATGTGGCGATATTCGTCCACGCGCCAAATATACACACATAGTTTTAAATTGACCCTGTAAACATGAAGGATTTCGTTATTATTTTCAGCTCTCAAGCTTGGTTCTTTCGGTTTTTATTCCAAATGACCAACATAATTGGAAAATATTCATAAATTATAAAAAATGTAGGTTTCGAATGGGAATCGTTTCTCCTGTCAAAAATCTATTAAAAAAATAAATTTGTTCTCCCAAATTTTTCTCTCTTTTTAAAAAAATAAGGAAAAGAAAACCATTTCTTCAAAACTACAATCTGTATCTTTTTCTAGCAAATACTAAACTTACAAATTTGGTACTGCATCAATATTTTTCACTTGCTTAATTTCAATATGGCATAAAAATGGGCACTATTATTGCTTGTCTAGCCATTTAAATATCGGACTCAGATAGATATTGATATTCAATACCGGGAAGACGGAGACATTTTCCGTAATGGGTCGTATGTTTAGAAAAAAATTGAGACTCAGAGATTTCAGATCAAATAAATTCATTTGTTTGATAACACCGTGAACTGAATTTTAATTTTTATAGGCATGCTGGGACGCTAGAAGTCCATTTATAGGTACATTTATTTTTGTTCAAAAATATATTTTTTTTATTCATTCAAACCTATAGGGTGATTTTTTAAGATTTAAGTTTTTCAGGTTGGCAGCATTGGTTGATGATGGCGTCCAAACGTTATCTGTCAAAGTGAAAACTGTATAGTATAATCTGCCATTTCACCATGGAATGACGGATGACCTACCACAACGTCTAATTTTTGGTGAATGGGCCTTACTAAAGCTCAATGAGAATCTGCTGTTTTATCGAAAAATTGTGTTCAGCGATGAGGTTCATTTATTGCTGAACGGATACGTAAAATACTGATGCGTCGCGGAAAACGACAGTCTGTCTGGAAGAGACGTTACCGTCAACGGCGAAAGATATCGAGCCATGATACACAATTTTTTTTTGCCCCAATTGGCTGGGTTGAGCTTGGTTGACATGTGGTTTAATCACGACTGTGCAACATGCCACACTGCTCGTGAAACAATGGATATGTTGAGGGATGAATTTGGTGATTTGGTCCTATGAGTTGGTCCAAAAGACTTTGCAATTTAACGCCTTACAGGATAACATAACACGCGCTATTCGTGGAATACAGGCTGAAATGCTCGAAAAAGTGTCGAAAAGTTCTTCCGAATGGACATTTTGAGACGGAGCTGCGGACAACAATTAAATGGCAAAGACCAATTTATCGATTCCAATAAAAAAAAATAATATATTTTGCAAATTTGAGTATTTATTTGATTAAAAAAAAAACTACGATTAAAAGATCACCCTTTATTTCATTAAATTCAAATAGTTTCCTTTGATTTATACCAACATTCTTCCCAATTCTCAAAGCATGCCAAATAGCCGTCCTCCGGTGTAACCTTCAGGGTGTGATTATATTGACGTTAAAATTCTCATTTGATTCAAAGCTATGTCCAAGGGTTTAGGAAATAGCCAGAAATCATGGGACTTGGTTGCATTTTTGTCGAAAATTTCTCGAAGATCCAATGAGCTAAGAGCAGTCTACCAGCAAATCTTACCTGTTTCTACGGATAGATGCGCCAATCTCAAGTAACGTTCCTTGTTGCCACTTTAGCTCAAAGGAAGAAGCTCATAATGAAACACCATGAATACCACAAAGATCGAAGAAAACTGTTAGCATAATTTTGATTTTTAACCGACTTGGCTTGATCTTTTCGACCATGCAATATCATTGGCATGACAACTGCTCCTATTGAGTTACTGTTTGTTCTTAGATATTGGGTTTCATAATATAAAGATGAACAGATGTTGAGAAGTAGAATGGTTGTGGGCTCAATTGGTGATAAATATGATGTTGATTTTCACCCTACGTGAAAGAAAGTCATGCAGTAAAACTTGCCATTGATAACTTACAAACATTTTTGATCTGTTTTATGGTCTCTGTGAGTAAAATACGTACGAACAGAATATAATTGATTGATTTGGTATCTTGACTCGTTCATTCATAAATGTGGAACAGATAATGAGTCAATTATGTAAATGAGATACTTAGTGGATTTTCAAGTACTTTTGAGGTGTTACAACACAAAATTTTTAGTATAGATTAGCTCTAGCTTTCCAAATATCTTCAATTATAATTTATGCCAGTATAATGATTTTGTAAACCTAATTAACTTTACTATATTGTCTCTAGATTTCTGGACAGTATGTTATACAATTGTGGCATAATAGGTATATTTTTGGGGCATGTCTCGACCCAGCTGAACTAAACCTTATATGATAGAATACTCGTACTTTAAATAAAAATTTTTTAATCTCAAAAACATGACATTTCCTGTGTGTTCGTTCCGATTTCAGCGATATCTTATTAAGATTTCTTCGCCATATTATTTAATTGCACTTCTCAGGGGTCTTAAAAATGTGAATTTAATAAATTTTTTTAAACACTTTTTTATACCCTCACCCTGAGTTACGAAGATGTGTATAATTTGATAAGGCTGGCTGGCGGACACGAAAGCGGTCGCCAATATTTACTAAACTTGTCAAAGCTTGACACAACTTAATATATTGCTAGATGGTAGACGCTAATTGTAAGTAACCTGTATCGATTCATCGCTTCTGATAACTCCTATACAAATTGACCATATTCTAGAAATTCAGTTTTCCTCTGTAAATTCACATTCGTAAACTGCATTCGCATTGCATTCGTTTATAATGCTTGGTAGAATTTGAAAAAAATCGACCCACTAATCACGTTACTTCTGTTCGCTCCTATACAAATAGCGTATTTAACCAATATATTATATAGTTTAGTTTATATCTGCTGCATTGCAGCCCAATATTTTGTGAAATTTGACACACACTGAGCATTCTCTAAAGTAAGATTTCAAAATGAAAATGGACAGAAGATGTGTGCAACCCTTCTGGTACCAAAATTCAGTCGTTCCTTTGTAGTTTCTAATTAGTAAGCTGTAGTAGTCTAGAATATACTGTATTACGTTGTTTTATAATCCTCTGTAAAATAGGAGAAAAATCGATCATGTAACAGCGTCCTTTCTGATAACTCCCATAAAAAATTGCTGACTTAATGCACATATTCTTAGCTTTGTATATTTCAAATCAAATTCTGCCAAATTTTGCACATATTATGCATTCGGTTACTGGGTTCTAAGAATAAAAGTGAGAGACGTTGCCATGCCAATTCTGGCACCTCCCATATAAATTGACACATTTATCGCTAATTTTCCCCCTAATTAATAACCTGAAGTTAATTAAATTCTTGCTAATTATATAGCGTTACACTGCTGGGCAAAATATGAAAATATCGTCAGAGAAACCACAGTCTCTCTGGTACTTTCAATGCAAATTACTTAATTTTTAGTTAAATATACCTAAATTCGTATCTTTCCTTTAATTGCACTATATTCAGTATAAATAAGAGCGTATGAAGCGTTTAGCATTAGCACTTAATACTTAAGTTAGCACGCTTGAATTTGGTCGACTTACCAAACCCAGTGATCTCTCTATACAGTTTGAAACTAAACTACTTCGCTCGTTTATTATTATTTTTCAGAATATTTTTTGATAAGTGAGTAAATAAGTAAACTTACAGCGTTTATACTTACTTATAATTAAATTACTTAATACTCAATTTGTACTTCAAAAAATGTACTTAATTTGAATTGAAAATCAGTGTACAATATGTATGCAATCGTGAACTGCTGTTGTTTAACTATGCTATAAAATTTACTTGTTACCTATTGTGAATTGATTAATGAATTGTAAAAAGATAAATTGTAAAGTGACAAGTTAGTATGCCAAAAACGGCTCATCTTTGCATCACATCACTGCGAGTAGTCATTTTTTACCCTCATCTCGAATTCTACATTAAAATTACTTATTATAACGTGAACATAACTTCTTTTGTTCATCAATTCTTTCATAAGCAGTCTGTAGTAGGGTATAACCTGCTATCCTCAAAGATCTCTCCACTATTTCTAATTCTTTGGGAAGTGATCCCTCGTTTTCCCTTCCTACCTAAGTCCTAATACAATTTCTCAATGTACGACAGATTGTAAGAATCTAATGCTATCCTACAGCTAACCCTCTACCGCAAACAGGTAAAATCTGCCTTTATAAAGGATACAGTCCACATTATAACAACCACAAGTTCGCTGAAGATCGATTGGAATCCACGTCAACCACTATCATCAAACTCTCTCCAAACGCTAACACCAATCGGTCCCTCCTTCCTTAGCAAAAACGCTAACGTTTGAACAAGTATCTATCAAGTCCTTTCTGCAACCACTACCACTTTGTGGTATTGGGTCATTGGCTGAAAATATGTGTAAGTCAGTTGACCTCACCGAAATTTCTACATAAGTTTGAACGCCTCTTAAGAGGCTACAATAGCTCGGCCAAGAAAATGGTGACAACCTCTGAATTAGGGAGAGTGTCTAGTCTTTTTCTTACAAAGATCGCCAGCTTTTATTTCATTTAGACAGCTTCATATTCTTGAACTCAAAAATGTGGCGATTCATAACAATCCTAAAATATGGACTCAATTTTTCAATTTGAAATATTCTATTGTCTGACTTCTCGCTGATCTGCAGGTAGACAAATGTTTGATAAGACCTTACACTCGACTTAAGTCACATTCATAAAATATTTTAAATTAATTAATCAATGAAATCATCCACTGCATGGCATGCTCATCTAAAATTTTTAGAAAAAAATCAAAATCTGCATATTAAAATCTCTGAGAAACAATTTCCAAATTTTGTAATCTTTAAAGTTGCATTGTGACGGACTTTTAAATCGTTTCGAGTGGGAAGCAGCAATGAATTGGAAATGGATTAGCTGATACGAAATTATATAAGCGAGTAAAAGAGGTTAACTAATGTGTAGTTAATAATAGGCAAACGGCATTAATTTTTATAAAGATCAAGAATATAGCGGGTTAGCCGTTTTTCGGGTTTAAAAGTAAAGTTAAGTATGCTTAATATTCTTGAACATAGTTATTATGTACGAAATACAATGTCATTTAAATCAGCGCCTCTGGAATGATTGTAGCAGCGGATCATTTTGAGATGGTTTCCGCCCACTTTTCCGCACATCTTGTGCGGTATCTAGGCGATAACTTGACGAATGTTGGATTTGAAATGTTCCAACGTTTGGGGATTATTAGCATAAACACGGCCTTCGACTAAGCCCCACAAAAGAAGTCTTACGTCGTTAAATCGCATGATCTTGGTGGCAAATTTACGTCGGCAAATCGTGAAATAATTATTTCTGGAAACTTCTCTTGCAATGAAGCTAATATCGGTCGTTGTGACTCGTGGCACTGTCTTGTTGAAACCATATATTGTTCAGCTCATAACTTTCAATTGCGGGCCAAAAAAAAGTCGGTTATCTTATGGCCATAGCGCTCTAAATTGACGGTACCGGTTTCTCCAGCAACATTTTCGAAAAAGTGATATTTTCAGCCACATCTGTAACGCTTTCAGTCTCTTCAAATTTCTTTATAAACTTGCCAATTCCTTGCACTGTAGGTCGATTATGACGACCATTATCATAACCATAATCATAATTTATAGTAAGTTTCGACTATTTTTACGCTTTCTTCGGTTGGTAAACGATCCATATTCGTAAATGACAAATCTTTCACTAAATAAATAATACTTCAGATAGCAGGTACATAACAGCTGACAGCCTTGCCAGACCGCCGGGTTTGAAACTTCCTCTAAATGGGTAACTCTGTTTTATAGAAATTATTTTAAATTTTATTATCAAATTATTTTATTATTATTTTAAATTGTTATATGTGGAAATGGTATATAAATCATCCAATTGGTTAAAAATTATGGATTTTAAGTTGATTTTTCCTCCATTTAGCGACAGAGTACAGAGATGATGAAACCAAATAAGAACTTCATAGGTGTCTAGAAGAAACATACAGCTGCCTCTGCAACTACGTTAAAATTGCTCTGGGTACTGTGAATGCCACAATAGGAAAATAACAGGCCAATAGATGGAAACTTCACCCCTGATTAAAACATGAGACATCAGTGGTAATGGAGGGAGGATTGATTCTAATGTGGTAGCTTCTAATAACAGTAGGTGAGAGAATATTATATATCGCTTCCCCTTATGTTAATGCAACTTTATACACACTTGAACAAGTTTTCGAAACTTAATCTTTGATCTGCTAACCACATTGTGGCAGTAGTAAACATTGGTCTTTAAAGGACATGTCCTTAACCTAAAGAATTTAGTCTGAATGAATTTGATTCTTTCCATTCGAGTAACTTTGGAAAACTAACATACGATATTTGCTTGCTTTAATTCACTTGTATTATCTCAAAAATCTGAACACTGCATATGACCATGATAAACACTTCATTTGTGAGAAATCCTTTGTTGGGAATAGGAGAAACACTTTTGTGTTTTTGCAAGAAGGAAAGAAAAAACAAGGCAAAACATTATACTGACAACCATGGTTAAGTATGGAGGTAGCATAATAAGTTAGGTAAAAAAGGAAAGAAATGAATTTAAATTATTAGATAAATTTTGGCTTAGTTAACATATGAGTAGTGTTTGTGGTCCTGATGTTGTAAAAGCCAATCAAGCGCAATTTTGGTTTCATCGATTTCGTTCAATTTTAATGTTAAATGAGCGCAACGCTTTGGAAGTCCAGTTGTCAAAAATGTCGATAGTAAGCAATGATTTGCCACTGACAACATGCACCGCTGTGACCAAGTAAAGATTGAAAGTCAGGAACATTTTACTGTGTGTTTGGTGAAGTTGGCAGAAAAAAATCTACTATGTGCTGGTAGCCTATGATCAAAGTCTTAACTTGGATCCGCACTATCAATAATTCGACTGTCTGAAAGAGGCAATCGCCAAAAAGCGACTAGGTTTTGTCAAAAAGCAAGGAGTTGTGTGCCATCAGGGCAATGCCAGAAGCATTGGGAGTGTGGTTGCGAGGTTTCTATGCATCCGTCTTTGAGAAGAATATTTCTTACGAATAGATTTTAAAAAAATCGTTTGTCGGTGTACAAAAGTCCAAATGTTCCAGACTTTGATTTTGTTCATCTTGCTATTTGGTCCAGTACGCTTTGTTATGATACAAGTGAGAGAAAAATACTCCAAAAAATATATGGGCTCATAACCGGGCTCATACCGACGTCATATGAACAATGCACTATGTTGACTTTATATCGACATGAATGTGATCAAGCGCATCAAAAGATTGAGTTATGCTATGTGGATGAACCCATGCTACAGTATGAAAAGTGTTCGAATTCAATGGGCGTGACGGATGAGGATGACCAATACTCTTTTGGAAGGATCGGATTTTTGAAATAATGTCAAAACTTGGTGTGCCGAATAGCAAAGGAATCGCACCAGGCTAAAGCATTTAAGATAAGATATTTCTAAGGCTACCTAAGTAAGTAAAAGATACATTATTACAGCTTTAAAATTAATTGTAATATTCACTACGCTTGAGATTTTACTAGTAGCATTGCAACAATTTATGTCTTATTTTATGAGAGGTAATTCGTTTAGTGTTTGTATTACATTTTTAGCTGAAAAAGATAGTAAAAAACCTGTTTTAAATGTAAGGAAATTGGGATAATAATAACTTCTTTCATCTCCGTAACGAAGATTGAGAAGATAGTTATATCCACAAGTTTCTTATTAATTTATAGTTGGAGCATCTGTTTCGATCTTCAAAGCTTTTGGTGAGATTATAAAATTTATATTTTACTCAAGCATTTCATTATGAAATTGCAGATAACATTTGAATTGGCTTAGACCAATTAATTTGTATAAAAGGTGCCAGAAAATATTCGGAAATACGACCAATTTTTATCCTCAGACCTCTATTTGGTCAAGCACTTGTTGTGTGTCAAATTTTATCGAATTTAGTGAAAATGAGTGAGATATGTGAGTCACGTGCATATTTGGGTTAAAATTATTATTGGTATTGGTGGTACAAAATGTGGCGTGTTTATTCTGCTAATTTTTCTAAATTCTGCCAAGCATTGCGTGGCCTACTAATTCCAAATTATATTGGGTATGCAACTAAGTTCCCGCTGTTTGCAAGTAGATGGCGACAGCTGTAAGTGCTAGTCGATTCTGATATAACATGACCGTCATAAGCTAAGATTAGGCGTATGGTAAACGTGCCGCCTGGACACAATAGTGATTTTATTTTGACGTCACGTTCTTTTGGTTGTGTGAATATGTATGATTTTGTGCCAAATAATCGTCATGTGCAGAAAGTACACATATTTTGACAGAATAAAGCGCTGTTTTGACAGAGTTGTACGATTTGTGTATGGACTTCATATTTGCGATCACGTTTCATCTTCAGTATTTGACTTTTTATGTCGTTCTTTTTTTTTTTAAAGTTATGAAAAATAGTACACATGAATATTTATTGCCGAAATTTAACTTTGCTGTTTCTTTACGAATACACTCTCTAATCTATTCTAATTTCAGTTCAATGTAATGCAAAAATCGTTTAGAGTTCGCGCATGTAGACTCTGGAATTCTAATGTACCATATAATGAGATTTTTCATACTCTTTTAATGAATGTAAATCGATTGTTCTATCGCACATATAAAATGGTTCACCTCAAAATGGATTTTTCCTCTATTGGCTTCGACTACTGTTATTGGGGATCAGTTTTACATTCCTGTCATTGCTAATGGCTAAATAGATTTTTATTATGAATATTAACATTGCTTGTTTCATACTTACTACTATGTAATCACTATTGGCCTACAAAGGACTTAACGGTTACGTATAAATGAATAAAACTGAAATTGAAATTAAATTATTGAATTCCATAATTGTATAGGACGAACTTGGAAAGATTGTTGCATTATTAGCGTTCATGCCTGCGGAGTTCGTAAAATATTGGTTCTTCAATTTCACCCAAATACAAGTTTTTGCCAAAATTTTATAGTTTTGTAGAAAAACAAAATAGTTCTAAGGCCAACGAAGTTTTCAAACGTATGTAGGAACGGGTGTTTACTACAGACAAACGTATAGTGAATGTGTAATGCACAGACAGTAGGGTACACACATTTCATTTGTTTATTGTCTAACTGTTGTTCGCCAAAACATCAGCGACCGACATGTGGTGACGAAAATAATCTAAGTATTTTTTTTTTTTTTTTGATTGAACATTGTACGTATATAGTTGGAGTTATAAACGAGGTAAAGAGTGTTTCTGGAGTATAATTTGTAGCAAATATAAATATACAGTGGTATATACAGTAGAGTGAAGCCGGTATATGCAATTTGTTTTCTCATATATAGAAGTAGACGGTAAAGTGGAGACATCAACTTGTTGTATATAGACGGTAAAGTAATAAAACTTAACGTAAAAGTAGAGAAAAAAAAGAACCTTTGAAGAAAAACAGTTATAATTATTTTTCGGAACACTGGGAAAAATAACTGTACACTATTTTGTTCAAACACTCATTGCCTTCGTTAATATTGTACAAATTAATCATTAATTTTAGCAACTAAGATTTTAGTTATTTCCATTTATAACTTTTAAGCTGGAATATATAGAGAGTATTTAGAATTTTCGTAGTTGATCTCTAAAAATAAGTGGAAAAACATGGAGTTGAAAGACATACTGACGTCGACGGTAGATGAATTGAAGTTAAAAACGGACGAGTTAGGTTTGTCTAATTTGGGGACAAAGACTGAACTGCAAGAAAGGTTAATAAAGCACATACAATCTGCACTTGACAATACGAGCAGCCCTGACACAGACTTGTGGGTGCAGATCATCGATTCACTTTGCAGGATATTGAAGATTCGCTGTCCAAATTTTGTGGAGAAGGTTTCCCCGATGTAGAAACATGGATTACGGAATTTGAAGAATGTGCCCACATCGTTAAATGAGATAAATTACAGAAGTATATTTACGCCAAACAACTTTTGAATGGTGCGGCCAAATCTTTCGTCCGAAGCCAATCAGGCGTAAGAAATTGGGACATCCTCAAAATAGCTTTAAGAAAGGAGTTAGGGCAAAATATTTCAGCTATATCAATGCACAAAAAATTGAAAAGTCGCAAAAAGAGAAACGACGAATCGTACCGGCAATACCTATACAGTTTGATGGAGCTTGGTGGTCCTATAAATTTAGACGATACCAGTATTATAGAGTACTTCGCAGATGATATACCTGACTCAAAACTAAATAAAGCAGTTCTTTATCAGGCACGTTCAATCGACGAACTAAAACATCAAATAGCTGCATACGAAAAAATCCGTTCACCAGAAAAATCATCAATTGTTAAAAGCGCAGGAACAGTGAAATCTGAAACGGCCAAAAATGTATTACCACGAAGATGCTTCAAATGTGGAGATGAAGGTCATATTTCCAAAGAGTGTGGGTCTCAGGATGTAAAATGTTTTAAATGCAGGGGTTTTGGTCATAAGTCCTTTGAGTGTGGCAAAGAAATTAAGAGGGAGGACAAAGCTAAAGAACGTAATAATGTTGTTCACACCCTAACTGATAATCACCCTGCTCCACCGCGGAGAATTTTCAAAGATATCACTATCTATGGAAAATCAATTTCAGCAATAGTTGATACCGGAAGTGACATTAGCATACTACGGTACGATACACTTTTCAACTTGACTGATGGGACGTTGGAAAACAATAAGAAAACTCTGACAGGTATCGGGAACAAGCAAATTACAACTTTGGGTAGCATTAAAATCAAAGTAAAAGTGGATGCGATGGAGATTGATATAAATTTTCATGTTGTACGAGAGGTAGATATTGTGTATGCTGTAGTTATTGGTAACGATGTTCTCAGCCACGTTAACCTGGTAATCGATGCAAAAGGTGCGCGCTTCTCGAAGAAAATTCCGGAAATTAACCTTTTTGAAATGAGGATATACAAATCAGACGAAGAATCAATCCAATCTGACGATATGCCAGCGCTGAATTTAAATGATCAACACACGATAGCAGAGGAACATACTGACTTTTTGGAAGCCAATCCAATAGCAGAACTGAAAAGTACGATGGAAGATATTGTTTTATCCGTGGTCGATAAAAACAGTCAAGCGGTCGAAATTGCAGTGGACCATCTGAAACCAGAGTTTAAACACCAAATTAAACGTGCAGTTGATTCATACAAACCATGGAAGCCAGCGACTTATCCCGTTGAAATGAAAATAGTATTTAACGATGAGAAACCCGTGGCCAGCCGACCAAGAAGATTGTCTTATGTAGACCAGCAAACTGTCGAAAAACAAATAAAGGAGTGGATAAAAGATGGGATTGTGAAGCCAAGTTTTTCGGAATACTCATCTCCTGTCGTTTTAGTTTCGAAAAAGATGGAACTAAAAGACTTTGTTGCGACTATCGACGCCTAAATGAGAAAATAGTGTGGGATCCATTTCCAATGGTTTTAATCGATGACGTGCTTCAGAGATTGCAAGCTGCTAAATTATATACGACGCTCGACCTAAAAAACGGTTTTTTTTTCATGTCCCCAGTGAGAAGGATTCCACTAAATACACAGCATTCGTAACTCATAATGGGCAATACGAATTCCTTCATGTCCCGTTTGGAATCACAAATTCTCCCGCAGTCTTCTGCCGTTACATTTCTGCAGTATTTTTTGATTTAATTAGAGATGGGACTCTAGTGATATATATGCATGACATAGTTATTCCGTTGATGAACGAAGAGGAGGGAATTGAAAAGTTCAATAGATTCTTGAATGTCGCGTCGTCAAACGGACTTAAAATTAAATGGAGTAAATGCCAATTTCTGCAGAGTCGTATTAATTTTCTAGGATATATTGTTGAAGATTCAAACATAGCGCCGTCGAAAGAGAAGATTTCAGCTGTTACAAATTTCCCTATACCCAGCACCAGTAAAGCTGCAGAAAGATTTTTGGGTTTGACATCATATCTCCGTCGTTTTATTCCAAATTATGCCATGGTCGCCAAACCATTGTCAGATATGTTACGAAAGAATGCCAAATTTCAAATAGGTGACGAACAATTGTTAGCTTTCGAACAATTGAAAACTAGTTTGACGGGAAATATCGTATTAAGACTCTACAATCCTAAAGCTGTAACTGAAATTCATACCGACGCTAGTATGTATGGATATGGAGGTGTATTATTGCAAAAGGATTCAGAAGATTTTCAGCTCCACCCAGTAGAGTATATGAGCAGGAAAACTACGTCATCAGAGGAAAAATACCATTCGTACGAACTGGAGGTGTTAGCCATTGTTAAAGCTCTTAAAAAGTGGAGGATTTACGTCATGGGTCTCAAGTTTAAAATTGTCACCGATTGCAATGCTTTTGCAATGACCATGCGTAAACAAGATGTGCCTTTAAGAGTGTCAAGATGGGCATTATTTCTCCAAGAATTTGACTATGCGACTGAATATCGACCGGGAACAAGAATGAGGCATGTTGACGCCTTAAGTCGTGCTCATTGTTTAATGATTCAAGACACCTTGCAACATCGTATAAAAGAAGCACAGCAGACCGATGATTGGACGAGAGCCGTTCAAAAGGTTTTAGAGAATTCATTATATGAATTATATGAGATACGATATTCTACACAAAGATACGAATAAAGAGCTGATCGTTATTCCTTTTAGCATGGAAAAGGAAATCATTGAGATGGCTCATCGGCAAGCTCATTTCGTTGTAAAGAAAACGAAAGATTTAGTTGAGAAACATTTTTTCATCCCTAACCTTGAAGTCAAAACCGATTCTGTCATCAAGAGTTGTGTAGAGTGCATTGTAATCGAGGCGAAGAAAGGCAAAAAAGAAGGACAACTCAGCCCAATAGATAAGGCAAGTAAGCCGCTTATGACTTTCCATCTAGACCACGTTGGACCAATGGATACAACGAAGAAAATGTACAACCACATCCTCGTCGTTGTTGACGCATTTTCGAAATTCGTATGGCTGTATCCAACAAAAAGCACAGGGACCGATGAAGTTGTTGACAAGCTACAAAAGCAAGCCGCGATTTTTGGAAATCCACTAAGATTTATCACTGATCGGGGTACCGCATTTACGTCGAGTCATTTTAAAGAGTACTGTGAGAGCGAGAGTATCCAACACCTACTAATTGCAAATGGGGTGCCACGAGGAAACGGCCAAGTAGAGCGTGTACATCAAGTGGTGGTACCCATGTTAGCCAAAATGTGTGTACAAAATCCTTGCAGCTGGTACAAACATGTTGATCGTGTACAACAAATTGTAAACAACACACCAAACAGAAATACTCAAAATACCCCCTTCAAGATACTTACTGAGCTCGAAATGAAAACTAAATACGACGCAGCACTCGAAGCTCTTTTAAGAGAACTTTCAATCGAAGAACTCCATGAAGAACAAGATCGGGTCCGAGAAGAAGCTCGTGCTAATATATGCAAAATTCAAGCGGAAAACAAAAAAAAGTTTTGATCGGAAGAGAATCCCTAGCATACAATATAAAGTCGGAGACTTAGTCGCCATTAAGCGTACACAGTATGGCGTAGGAATAAAACTCAGGCCGAAATTTTTAGGACCTTATAAAGTTACAGAAAAGTTAAACCATGACAGATATAAGGTAACAAAAGCGAAGGAAGGAACAAGAAGATGCACCACAGTCGCTGAATTTATGAAGCCGTGGAGTCCGTATTCGGGGTCGAAGACAAGTCAGGATAGCCGAATGTAGGAACGGGTGTTTACTACAGACAAACGTATAGTGAATGTGTAATGCACAGACAGTAGGGTACACACATTTCATTTGTTTATTGTCCAACTGCTGTTCGCCAAAACATCAGCGACCGACACTGCATGCATATCAGACGATAGTTAGAAAGAAGAACAGTAGACAAGATGTTGGAGAGAACACATGAGAACAGAGAGTTGAGAAGTGACGGTAGACGAATAAAGAAGTACAAGAGCGCGTTTACGAGATCATTTTAAGAAAACAGAACAATTAACTTTTGTATTTATTACATCATTAAGATGTGTTAAAATACTAAGTACAGAATGTACAATACTTTAAACCATAATTGTGAACTCTATTTAATAAATTACTGAATTATATTAAACCGCGTTTTAATACAATAATTGGAAGGCATCCCACATGTATATTCCAAAAACTCAATGATTTATGGTGTTTTAATTTATAAACAAAACAAACTAAACATTTAAAGCATATTTTTAATCGCTCTACTTGTTCCACAATAAAATTCTAACCCATAAATAACGTATGACGTCGACATTGTCCTTGCGATATGTTTTCATATTTTTAGCAGAAGAGACACATTTACATTTGTTATACAAACTGGGTAGCGAGAATGTAATTTAGAAGCTAACTGCCTGATATGGCTTTCAAATTTGAGAGTGTTGTAAATATTAAATCTTAATATTTTTATGGTGCTAACATTATCAATAATTTAAGCGTTTAATATGAATGAAGCAGACCTGCTAGGGATTAAGTTAAAAATTAATGCATTTGATTTAGACGGGCTTAAATGTATAACATCATTTTTGCACCAGTAACTTATATATATTAACTTATTACGTACACAATTTTGGAAGTTATCAAAAGAATCCTTATTCTCACAACTCAGGAGTTGCAAATCATCAGCATATAAATGAGCTAGTATGCTATGATCTTCCACGTATTCTTTGTATTTCTACTATAGCATGAAATGTAAAAAACAAATCGTTGAGGTCTACGCAGCCACGAGAATAAAATCTTCGAGCTCTCCAGTAAAACATGTATTTTGTGGTGGGCCTAATGTATTGATTGTAGTTCTCAGAGCATAGAATTAGAAGAAGCAGAAAATGAATTGAACGCTCCGGCAAAAAAATCATTGCTCCAGCACTCCTACAAAATCGTTCTACCTCCTTGACGTATTCCTGGTTAATCTCCTGCTTTTACCGCATTGAGATTTGACCATTTAATTGAAAAAGGTTGATAATAAGAGTTGGAGTTTAAAAAACAAAAAATAATTTTTTTTTATCTTAATTTTTTCAAGCAGTTAGTCCCTAATTTCTCAATTTAACATTCTGTACGAAATGCTCCTTTTAACATCAACAAGCGATATATGGTAATGCCGTCATTTGCCATACTATCCTCTTACACTGCATATCCTTTTATGCTGTTGTTCTACTTTGATTTTTCCACAGAGAGCTTTTAGAGGCATATCATGTTGTTATGCTTCCTCTATATAGTTCTCCACAACTATAAAGTGCCTGCTAGTCATGAGTAGACTTTGTAGTAAAATGTTCTTGGGTATTTCGCATTAGTTTATTTTCTACAAATCAACTGTTGCTCTGTGCTGACGTCTGTCTTTGTGGGTTAGTGCGTTCATTCTATTTACACAGCAACGTTTCCCAGCATGGTATTATTCCATTTCAAAACGATGGTAAATAAATGACAATCTGTTCGATTTCCTTTTCTATCAAAGGAAATGAGTTGACAAAGATTTCTAAAATGTAAATTAGCTTTGTCCCATTTGACACAGCTTAGCTCAATGATATGCAAAACAATTTCTTAACTAATATTTGATACTTGCTGCAAAATGTTTAGGTCACAGTGATGCTAAAGCAAATTGTGTGAATGCAATTCGATATACCTGGATATTGCAAAAAATACTAAATATAAAATAAATAAAATAAATATTAAAATACTAAAATCCATTTAAATTTTGTTAACAAGTAGCTTAGCTATATGACAGGGAAAATGATGAATCATGATTTTCCACCTGTTTCCCAAAACTTTACGCCAAAACTAATTATACATCAGGATCATTATCGTCGGTAGATTTCTTCAAAAATTATTTTCTATTAGGATATGTTATGATGGAGGTGAAATTGAGAAATAAAAACTGGTACTTAAATAAAGGGTTGTCTATTTGCTGGTTTCAAAACCGCCGGCCTGGCAAAGCTGGCAACTGTTAAATACCTGAATTTCTGAAGTATTATTTATTTAGTGAAAGATTTGTCATTTACGAATATGGATCGTTTAACAACCGAAGAACGCGTAAAATTAAAATTTACTACAAACGTGGTGATTTAGACGTGAGCTTTCAATCAAACAAAATTTTCTTTAACAATGAAGGTAATTTCTGGCTCGGTGGTTACGTCAACAAGCAAAAGTGTTGCATATGGAGCTCGGTGAATTCAGAAATGATTGTGGAAAAGCTGCTGCATCCGGAAAAAGTTGCTGTTTGTTGCGCATGATGGTTCGGAGGAGACATTAGAGGAACCATTACCATCGATTCAGGGCAGTATAGCTGTGTGATATCCGACTTTTTTTTGCAGATTGTGAACTGGTTGATCTGGTTACAAACTGTTTGAAAGCCAACGTCTGAATCACCGCTTCTATAGTAAGTTTCCACCACTTTTACGCGTTCTTCCGTCGTTAAACGATCCATATTCGTAAATGGCAAACCTTTGACTAGAAAAACAACACTTTAGATGACAGGTATTTAACAGCTGACAGCCATGCCGGCCTGACAGTTTTGAAACCACTAAACAGATAACCCTGTACTCAGCTCCTGAACAATTGAAATTGTGCTTATATGATGGTCGAAATTGACGATTTCCACTAGTCAATAGACATTTTCGACAATTGGCTCCTAGAGCGTGGTGCATCTTTGACATCAAAATTACCGGAACAGAATCGGGAAAACCGAAATTTTACGTGCTTGACTATTACAGGACCAGGATTACAAACATTATTTACTTTTTTGACTCTTTTATAGAAGAAAAGCTACAAAATATGACGTATTCTCTGTTTGATGATGTTCATATTTGACGTGCGCTCAAACAATGAGTCTATAGAGCAGAACACTGTCTGAGTAGTTTTTTGCGTATGAAATCCTGTACTTCTAATGTTGCCTAACGTAACCCGATCGCACTTATATAAAGCGAAATGTCGATTACTAAATTTATCTATTGGCAAAATAATGTATTTCGTTTTACTTATATTTTTAGTTGTAGTTTTTTCAAAACTGTGTGTTTGTGGTTTGTGATTAATGGAATTTTCCAAAAATAATAACTGCAGAATGTTACTATGACCAAAATGTTAAACTAATTCTAATTTTTTATTTTTTTTTTTAAATCCTTGTTTAATCACTAACACCTATTTCGTCATTAGCATTAATTGGAATTATTCAAATGGGGCCGAAAATATCAGTTAAAATGGAGGTGGGTTAGCCGATGACATAACTAAGACCAGTAATAGTTAGTTGTTTCTGAGCATCAAATCTCGAATTTGTTATAGGTCATTTTCATCGATAGAGCTTTATTATCGTCTGGAGTGCTCTTCGTCTTGACTTTGTTCTCGGCCTTCTTGGAACTCATTATGCAACTATTCGACAAGGTCTGTTTACCGAAGACTTTCCGTAATATTATAAAGGTTTACGTAACAGAAATTTCATTTAGTAAACAAAATTTAATGCACTTCCTTTGCTCCACAGAAGTATGTGTTGTAAAAATTGCCGATATCCCTCCTTACGTTGTACACTAAATGAATTTGTGATGTAAATTTCGACGTAGGTATCTTATACGGTGCTGCCATTTAAGATAAGTTATGATCATTACATAAAATTTATTAGCAGGCAAGCTGGCTTTTCGAAAGGCGTAGAAAATAGAAACAAATATAAAGTAATCAGTAATTTTTCATAGATTTAACAGTAGATATCTCAATTTGCAAATACAGAAAATAGTTTTGGAATCGTAAAGCTAGGATTTGGACGAATTTCTTTCTCGATTTCTTCTCCTTCTTAAATGGCGAATGGAATAGAAATCCTTATCTATTATACGTCGTCCGTAAAAATAATTCCAAGCGCTTCGATCTTCTGCGCTTCCCCTCCAATGCGTCACACCAAGCTTCGACAGTACTCGAAAAGCCTGGTCCTGCAATCGCTGTATATTTATGCGTTTGACCACGTCGATGTTGGCATAGAAGATCATACTGCGCATTGATTTCCTATGTTTGGGCAAGTATTCTCAGGTAATGCCATCAGACATCCGTTTGATGGTAGCTAAAGTGAGAAGGCGACTAGTTGAGAAACCTAAATGACATGCTAACAAGATGCCGATGCGTCTTAGGCGTCTTCTGTTACTAAAACTCAACTCACTAGCTTAGTGGTCGTTGGCCGCGTCAAGACTAGCATCAGATGCAGTAGCTTGACAAACCTCTCATCTTAAATAAAATTATCATGAAAACGCCGAAGAAAATAAAGAAATATATTGCAAACGCCAAAAATTCACGATTTGTCAAGTTTTTACTCTAAGTTTTTAATCAAAAATGTTATATTACTTATCCGCAATTAAATATCAACATTTTCTATGAACACATTCACGTCAGTGCCTCTGATTCCCACTACTTAATGCTCCAACAAAATAATGCATATAAAGCGTAAATTTCATTACAATGAGAAACAGACATCCTGATGTATTTTGTGGACGGAAAATTTAATTTTATCCTCAAATAGTACTTTTCGTCATTGTTCTATGAGCACCAAGGTTGTATGAAAGCGCAAATGAGTTAACTATTCATTGTACTCGAGTTTTTGTATTCGAAATGAAAAACAATTCACGGGTATAACTACCGATGGTGTGAAATATCATATTACAGTTTAAATCACAAACTAATTTTTTTGCCAACAAATCTCTCCTCTATGTCTTTATCAACTGCTCCAGTTTGATTCCTTTGGGAATTAAAATATAACAAAGGCTTGAAATAATAATGGATTTAGAGTATAATGAAAATAAAAAGAACTCAAATCATAATTAATTCAAAGGAACATAAGGTTACATTTCTCATTCAGGTCGAACTAGAATAAAAAATTTGTGATGTATTAAATGATCACAAAAATGCCAATCGGTGTAAGGGAATTCATACTGATAATTTTTTAAATAATAAATAGTATTTAAACCACTCATCTCACACAATTCTGATAGTGCAAAGCAGTGGAAAAATGCGAGTATTAAAAATTATGAGTCAGGGCCCGCCAATCCCGTTGCCGCTTCCTTTCAAACTCACAAATGATGACATTAGGCGTTAGGGCTTTCCTTCCCTCAGCAGACCTTAAAGACGCACTTTACTTATAAGAGCTCTTATCCATGTACTGGTTTCAAAGTCGCCGGTCTGGCAAGGCGTTAAATATCTGTCATCTGAAGAGTTTCTTATTCAATATGTACGCTTAATAACCCAATATCGCGTAAAATGGTTACAACTTACTACAAAAGTGGTGATTCAAAGGAGGGCACTTTTCATGCATTATGGGGCGATTATGGACGTCATAATCAACCTATGTTATACATAGGTGTACACGTGTTGCCGAAAATATTGCTTCTAATATTGAAAGTGTGGCGGATAATCCGTAAGTTCAGTAATTCTCAGCAATTGGGTCTATCTCACTGTTCATTACGGCGTATTTAGCACTTGGATTTGCATCTCCATACATACAAAGTCCAATTACAATGAAAAATTAATGTCGACTGATCATTCACAATGCCGTAAATATGCTGATTGGGTGGTACAGCAACAGTCTTTCGTTGTTGATTTTCTAAACAAAATTTTTTTCAGCGATGAAGCTCATTTCTTGCTGGGTGGCTCCGTCAGCAAGCAACATTGTGTTATACAGAACTCGAAGAATCCAAAATTGATTGCGGAAAAGCCATTGTACCCGGAAAAGTGACTGTTTCGTGAGCATTATAATGATGCTGGAGGAGCCGAATTTTTTACCTACAATTGAATATTATAAACTGGAAGATATGTAGTTTTAAAAAGACGGCGCCACGAGTCACACAATACGATCGATTTTGGCTTTATTGCGTAACAAGTTTCCAGAAACGTAATGTCACGTAATTTTTGGTGGCGTTAATTGGCCATCAAGATCATGCAATTTGTCGCCGATAAACTATTTTATGCGGCTGCTACGTCGAAGACCGTGTTTACGCGCATAATCACCAAATGTTGTAGCAGTTAAAAACCAATTCACGTCAAGTTACGGCCGAAATACCGGCCGAAATGTGCGTAAAAGTGGTCGAAAACTCTCTCAAAAGGATCCATTGCTGCATCCAATTCAGAGATGGTAATTTAAATGGCAATTTATTTCGTACATAAAAAAAGTTTGATCGAAATCATACCTTTATACGTGTTTTATTTAACTTTACTTTTGAAACCCCAAAATAGATAACCCGTTACCTTAAACTCAGTACCTCAATCATTATACTTTCAGAGTCTAATGTCAGTTCACAGAGAGCGCTTTAAAGAGGAAACCGCAGAAAGTGTAGTAAAGTGCAATATGAACGGATATAAAAAAAAACCGAGAATGCAATAAAGAAATAATTGCAATAATTTTATTGTCTTTAATGAAAACCATCAAGAAGCAGCCAAAAAGTAATGAAATTTCGCCGAAATGAGAAAATAAGCACAACATTTTTTTTTGTTGCGTGCGAAACCTTTTACCATCAAGCGCCTGGTCAGATTCTTTATTACTTTTTACCTTGAAATAAATTCATTACAGATATAACGTTTCAACGAAATTGAATTGCCAATGAAGACAAAATTGTATTCTCTTTTCTTGGTTTTCATTTACACAGATTTACTATTTTAATTAAGCCGTGAAACAAAGCACGTGTATGGTTAAGGTGCAAAGCTTTATAATTTTAAATTGATGAAGAATGAAGGTTAGCTAAGGCAAAGGCATTGGATATGGATATGGGGAATATACGAAAACGAATACCTATCACGGATTGAATTGCCGTTGTAAATAGACAAGGAGAGAAAGTAATAATATGTATTAAATATTTTAGTGGATGGCCTAGAGACGATATTAAAAAAAATATTTTTTGAATAAACTACACAGACAAAGGTTGTGATATTGAGTTTGAAAGTTTTCAGCCTGGGTTACCAAAAAATTTTCCAAGCTTCTTCTTACAAATGTTAATCAGTTAGGATGCAAATTTTGCAATATTTAGGAATGTAAGAAAACTGGAAAGAAAAGTCATGTTTGCAGTAGCAATTTATCTGTTTAGATTAGAGAGATATTTGAGTCTATTTGAAAGTTGTATTTTTCACCTTAAATTTGAAAGGCTAAAAAATTAAGACGGCCACACACAGGGTTGCCCATATTCGACGGACCCATTTGGCAACGCCATAACTTTTGACAGAGATGTCAGATCGCTTAATGACATACCGCGTTTGAAGCGTTAGTCCAAGCAGATTTTTACCATGGAACAATACACGCCACGCGAGCGCTCTGAAATAGTTGAAATTTACATTCAACAGAAGAAGTCAATTGTGAAAACTCAACGTGCTTTTAAAATATTAAAAAATGTGAGAAGTGCGCCTTCTAAGAACACCATTAAGCGTTTATACGAAAAATTTTCGACTGGTGAGGCTCTTTCTAATCCGAAGAGGCCAAATAAAAGTCGACCAAGGCGATCGGCCGAGAATATCGCTGCCGTACGAGCCAGTGTTGAGAGGTCCCCAAGAACATCCCAAAAACGCCGTTCTCAGCAGTTGGGCATGGCTCGGTCCACTTTACAACGGATTATTCGCGTTGATTTGCATTTGTTCCCGTACAAAATTCAATTGACGCAAAGATTGTTGCCTGCGGACAAGCCTCGTCGATTGGAATGGGCCCAACGAGTCATCGAAATGGCCGATGATGACGAGCAATTTTGGAACAAAATTATCATGTCCGATGAAGCCCATTTCACATTGAATGGGACCGTAAATAAGCAAAATTGCCGTATTTACGCCACTGAAAATCCTCAGGAGATTCAAGAATTGCCTCTTCATGACGAAAAAGTCACAGTTTGGTGCGGCGTTAGTGCGAAAACGGTCATTGGGCCGTTTTTCTTCCAAAACGAAAATGGCCATGCTGTTACCATCAACCAGGAGCGTTATCGCGACATGATGACCAATTTTGTGATGCCAATTATTCGTCGAAAGCGTATGAGGCAGTTCTGGTTTCAACAAGACGGCGCTCCACCGCACACAAGTCGCATAACAATCGATTTTCTGAAGAATTTGTTTCCGGGCCGTTTGATGTCGAAAAGTGGTGATTTGGACTGGCCACCGCGTTCGCCCGATTTGACGCCCGCTGACTTCTTCTTGTGGGGACATTTGAAGTCAAAGGTTTACGTTAAAAAGCCAAGGACCGTAGAAGGGCTCAAGGACAACATTCGTGAGGAAATAGCCGCTATTCCGGCCGAAATGTTGGCGAAAACGATGGAAAATGCTGCAAAAAGGGCACAATACGCCATCAACGCCAGAGGCGGCCATTTGAGAGATATCATATTCAAAAATTGATGTAAACAAATCTACTTGGAACAAAATAAATGAATAAGATTGCCAACCGCCAAATTTTTATTTTTTTCTTTGATTTTTTTTTTAAAAACATGGGTCCGTCGAATATGGGCAACCCTGTATATTCAAACAGCAGCTTTTTGTTTTTGTGTTGCTGCAAAAAATATTCTTAACTGAAGTTAAATAACAAAAAGAAAATTTAAATTTAAGTCCTCAGTTTTGGGAAATGTATAGGTGAGTAACTAAGTTCCCGCTGTTTGCCAATAGATGGCGTCAGCTGTTAGCGCTAGTCGATTCTACCATAACCTAAACGTCAAGAGCCAAGCTTAGGCATATGATAAACACAATAGTGATTTTCTTTTGACGTCATATTCATTTGGTTGTGTGATTATGTAAGATTTTGTGCCGAATAATCGTCATATGCGGGAAGTATTGATTTTCTTCTTTCAATCGAAGAAAACGGCGGCTAAAGCTCATCGAAAGCAAACAAAGCAGTGGGCTGGAATGGGAGAATCGTGTCCAAAAAGGCGAACACGGCTTCATCTGCATGCAAGGTTATGGCGTTTCTTTTTTGGGACGCGCGTGCGATTTTTTCGTTTTTTATTGATTATTTTCAGGAAGGGAAAACCATTAACGGTGAATATTATGCTAATTTATTGCAGCGTTTTAGTGATGAAATTAAGGAAAAAAAACACATTTGGCAAAAAAGAAAGTGTTGTTGCTTCAAAACAATGCTACTTCAGTGAATTAAAGTTCGAATTACTTCATCACGCACCTTATTTGCCAGATTTTGCTCCCTCTGACTATTTTCTATTACCAAATTTGGGAAAAGATTTGCCATGAATAAAGGGGTGAAGTCTACGGTTGATGGCTATTTGGAGGAGTTTTCAGCTTTTACTATAAACTGTTCTTACTAGAAGATATTGAATATCGCTGGAAAAAGTGTATCGAGCTAAATGGAGGTTGAAAAATAAAGATAATTTTTCCCAACTTTTTTGTGTATTCTTTGGTAGGTCGACTAGTTTTGGACCGCTCTCGTAAATCAGGAAGATGGAGCTGAAAATGTTTTGTTTTTTGTCGATAGGATAGAATTTATTCATAAGATATTGATAATTTCTAATGAAAGTCATTAAAATTATTAATGCATCCATTGATTTCCGCTTTTTTGTCAGCATTTCTTATGAGAATCATTAATATAATAATATTAATATATCCATTGATTTTCGCTTTTTAATCAGATGACTTTTTGCAGCCTCTTTGACTGTTTATCAAGTTCCTAATATCACAAGGAACCTACGATTTTTACCTTTCAGAAATCAATCGAAATGCAGCGTATACTAACTTTGGATAGAATCTGCAGTGAGCAGGGCATCACATAGTACGACTCTTTTGTTAAGTACGCCTTTCTAGACTTGAAATATGCTGGGCAGCAAAAAAGCATAACTAAGGAAATATAATTACTGATCTCAATCATTGTCATTCCAATAAAGCTCTCTCATTAAAAATTCATAGCGAAAAACTTACAAATTACGGTTTTGATTTAATCACACAGCTGTCAATGGCGGCTTTGTCATTCTCGCAAAATAGGAACCCCAAAAAACTGTACACTTCCATTTTTGTACAGTTTTGTTGCGGTTGAGAATTGGTACGAGTACAAAGTTTCGCGTCACCCCTTTTTCCAATCAATCATTTTTCTTGTCAGCCGTAGTTTAAAAACAAACCCAGTTAAGTCCGCTGATTGATTTGGGGAAAAAATGTTGGTGCTTTTGGTAAAATGAAAAACAACCATGTTCATGTCATGTATTTGTGTCATGAGATCGCTAGCCCAACACCAACAAGGAAAAGGTCGTTAGAGAAAAATGATAGAAAATATTATAGCTAAGATGCAATTATATTATCTACCATTTCGCTTTAGCAAAGTTGTGCTTTCAGCTGAGCTACAAAAATTGTAGGTGCCATAGAAAAAATTGTTTCCTAACCTGACGACAAGAATATAAAAATATGCTCACTTGAGCATACGTTTCATTGCCTTGAAAACAAATAATCACCCCATCGCCATGACACTTTAGCACCACAAATAACCGCAGTGTGTCATGACACCCAGGAAACAAGGACTTTGCAAATTGTATTACAATGCAAATTCTGATAATGTTTTTCCCTCCGTGGAAGGAGAAAGTATTAAATTCAAAACTTCGTTACATCTTTTTTTCCACAACTTTTTCTAATGAATTGTGAAAAATGAAATGTCATTACTCGGATGTAATATTTTCACTTATATGTAATGAAATTCGCAACAGGAATGATTCATTACAGTTTGGCAAAAAAATGCAGTCAAATTCGGCCTCATTGTAGGAACAATATAAAAAGTGTTGTTTTAATAAATGATTACAGATGTACCTTTTTCGCGCTCTCAGATTATGCATCAAACTATATGAGAATTATTGCAGAAATTTGTATCAGGCGAACTGGTTTGATTTGTGTGCCACAAACGTCACAAAATACTCTGAGCTAAAGCACAATAAAAGAAACCAAATTATAATTTCTAAGCCTTTCAATAAAAAATTACAGAATAAATATAGATTTTTTTTCACATCTGTTGTTGTACCCCAGTTAACACAACAATGAAGTCCAATACCGTTCATTTGAATTCAAACAGCTACGTTTAATAAATGTCTATTCAATTAAGAATCTAGATAGCTATATAAGGTATAGTAGAAATAAATCCATTATTTTCTCAATAGTTCGTTTTAGTAATCTATAGGGTTATCCATTTTTCGTTTTCAGGTGAAGCTAAAAAAAAACACACATAACGCTATGATTTCAATAAAAAGTTTATTTCATTATAATGCTTGAAATTCCCCATTATTTACGAAATACGTCATTGTAGCAGTGGATCATACTAAAGGCAGTTTTCGAAAAAATGCGGTCTAATGACACCTGCAGACCATATTGCGCACCGAACAGACACTTCTTCCGGATGCAATGGCTTTTTCACAGCCATTTCTGTGTTCTCCGAGCCAATATGCAACAATTTTACTTGCTGACGTAATCATCGAGTGAGAAATGAGCAGTGATGCCAAGTGGAGGGAAAATTCCCTTTCTATAGGTATTTTTTCTAATAAAATGGCACCTCCATATGCACACCTAACAGTCACATTTTTGGGATGAAGTGGATTTGTCATAATCACTTCTGCGTGACGTAACCACCGAGTAAGAAATGAGCGATGATGCCAAGTTCAAGGAAAATTCCTTTTTTTAAGTATTTTTTTCTAATAAAATTATGTGCAGGGGAAAAAGGACAAATTTTTTAGGTTCAGTCAATACGTAGGTATTTTTTAATCATGTTAAAGATAATGAAAACTGACAAAAAGAACAAATTTAAAAAAACTTTATTTTCACACGTGACGCTTTTAAGTGAGTTGTGCGAAAAGAAAGCAAAAGTTGAACGCCTTAGCACCAAGAATAAGGCAGGCGTTGGCTTCAATGCGAGGCTTCAATTCGAGGCCTGTGCTGACGCAAGGCTTTCGTTTAGATATGCTGTGATAATAACTGGATTTAAAAACATATGGCAAATCTGTTTGACAGGTGTTTGGCAACCTTTTTAAGTACTGTGTAAGTTCTTACAAATATACGCGCGCCTACGTTTATTCTACAATTTCCCGGTAATTTGTTAACATCCATTAAAAACATATCTATAGAAAATATTGTTATTTATCACATTTTTAAATGTGATTACGACATCACATAAGTTAAAAAAATATGGTTAAATTTACGAGTTTCCCTGCTTTATTTCAATATGTACATATTAGAGCATTTCAGAAAAATGTCTTCTGATTCATCTAATAATACAGAGAACGTGAAATCTATATTCCGAAAACAACAATTTTGTATAAATTGGTTGGCAGACGATATATTTAAAGGAAGCAGTTCAAAACAATAAATACAAATGTAAATGTAAAGCTTGTGGAAAATTGCTTAACTGAGGAAAGTCGGAATTAAAAAGCACTCTTCAACCAAAATACATAAAAAATGTATTAACTATAAGCAAACCAAACAGTATTCCATTTTTTTTTTTTTTTTGTTTTTTGATAAAAAATCATTATCATTTCGTAATACGAATGAGCGTGTTTTTTGCTAAGCACAATGTTGGTATTCACATTTTAGATAATTTAATGCCCTTGTTGAAGGATATTTTCCCAGATTCATCAATAACAAAGAATTGCCAGTTAGCACGTACTAAGTATACTAAAATAATCCAGAACGTTTTGGCTACCGGGGAACAATAGAAGATAGTTCAAAAGCTTGAAACGAAAAAGTCGTCTGTGCTAGTAGATAAAAGTTATTGGAATTATTATATGTTAAAAGCTGCATACTTGGACACGGAATTCCTTGTGATAATATAGAGTGATTTTTTAAGATTTAAGTTTTTTCAGAGTGGCAGCATTGATTGGTAATAACGCTCAAACGTCATCTGTAAAAGTGAAAAGTGTACAGTATACTCTGCGATTTCATCATGGAAAGACTAACAAACGAGCAATGATTGCAAATCGTTGAAATTTATTATCAAAATTCGTGCTCTGTGACAAATGTGCATCGTTTGATACGACCATTTTATGGTCGTCAAAATCGACCTGCTGAATCAACAATTCGTGCTGTTATCTCCAAATTTCGCACCAAATTTATTTTGTTGCACACAAAACCATCGACTCGCATGCGTAGAGTGCGTACCGAAGAAAATATTGCAGCCGTAGCGACCAGTGTTAATGACGATCGTGAAATGTCAATTGTCACCGTTCTCAGCGATACTCAACCACAAGAAATTTTTTTTGCACCAATTGGCTGAGTTGAACTTGGTTGACATGTGGTTTTATGGATATATTGATGAACAGCTTATCTCTCGATTTGGCCCTGTGAGTTCGCTCCCACGATCTTGCGATTTAACGCCTCTCGATTATTTCTTGCGGGGTTATGTCAAGTCGTTAGTCTATGTGTATAAGCCGAACACTGTTGAAGCCTTGCAGGATAACATAACACGCGTTATTCGTGGAATACAGCCGAAATGCTCGAAAAAGTGCCGAAAAATTGGACCCTCGGAATGGACATTTTGAGACGGAGCCGTGGACAACATTTACATGAAATTGTCTTTAAAAATTAAATAACAAGTACCAATTTAACGATTCCAATAAAAAAATTTGAATATATGATGTAAATTTTAGTGTTTTATTCGATTTTTAGAAAAATTACGATTAAAAAGCACCCTAAAATTAAAAATTTTGTACGATTTTTTCGTAATTAAATTTTTACGAAAACTCAGTTTTAACAATTGTTTCAACTTTTCTCAAAAGTGAAAAATTTTCTCTATTCCTTAAAATAGTACACATTTTTGAAAAGTTGACACAATTTCCAACACACTGATGTGCAATACTTATATTTACCATTTAGTTTCCACGTGTAAAATAGTTAAGATTTAGATTTAGCACCTCAATGTGAAATTGATATTTTCTACTATAAAGAGATTCCACCTGCCTAATGTTTGAGTGAACGTGAAAAAGAAATAAATAAATATATATATATATTCCAATGACATATTTTTATTTGTATTTTTAAATTTATACACAGTTATTTCAATTAAGTGGTTTGATAATGTTGGCGCAACGCCTTTAGTAGTATATGATCCAAATAAAACTTAAACTCGACAACACCTTTGCTATGGCTGTGTGAAATTTCATCAAAATCGGACCACCCGTGTAGAAACTGCAAACTTATTTCCAATTCTTTCTAAAGCCACCCACTGTACATTGCTGTAATTGCTAAATGGACTTCGAAATTTATTAAACGCGTTTACTCGAAAGGTTCCTGGTACGTTAAATGCTTTCTTCTGATTATTAAAAAACTGTCATACCATATATATATGAAAGTACTGCATTAAAATATTTTCAAATGAATTGTTGTTATAAATTAGGGAAGGAATATTTATAATTTTTCGAAATTCAACTTTTTTGGGTGTAACTTGTAACTCGTTGACTGCAGGTACCAAAATTTTGGCCATCAAGGCGGTCTATGAAATTTAATTTGCGTTAGTAAAATTCTTTTGAAAAATTGTCGCTTACGATAATTTGCATGTAAAGGCCTTATGAATTCAGGTACTTTCATAAAATCATCGATACGATAACATTAAAAAGATAGGCTACACTATTTTCAATTGAAAATAAGCTCATTCCATTTATATAGGGTTATCATTTTAGTGGTTTCAAAACCGCCAGTCTGGCAAGATTATCAACTGTTGAACACCTGCCATCTGAAATATTATTTATTTAATGGAAGATTTGCCATTTAAGAATATGTTTTTTTTTAACAAACAAAGATCGGGTAAAAATTGTTAAAATTTCTACAAATGTGTTGGTTCAAACGTGGGCTTCGAATCAAGTGAAATGTTCTTCCTTGAAGTCATGGATTTAAATGTGTTTTATTAGACTATACTTTTGAAGAAGAAAAATAGATATATTTTAGAAAATTCTACATAAAAATAAGATTTTTTATATATTGAGAAAATTTTTAAATTTTTGAGAAAAATTAGAAATGAAATTTTCCATATGTAGTAGAGAACGTTTGTAGCGAAATTGCGATTTTTTATTTGCCTTTGATGAAATTTCAAATTTCAATTTAAATTTCAGTCAAGTGATCTGACTCGCATATATCATAGTTCAGTTACGATTTCCAATAAAGGAAAAGTTTGTGGGCACCGGAAAGGACATAGTGTCCTCTGTGTTCTTCTTCATAAAAAATGGTATGAATTAATGCATAATAAACTGTGAGAAATTATAACATCCCAAACTTAATTATCATAATTTATTTATAACTTATAGTTTTCCGCTTGGAAATTATACAAGAAAACCATATCTTTAATCGAATAATTTGTATGTGATGTAGCCAGAACTAAGTTTCATAAAAGCCTGATGTTTGCTAGGTTTTATTGAATTAAGTTCTATTGATTGAAAGATGTACGATTAAATTTAAGAATATATGAGTTCAATTATATAATTAGTGAGGGATGCATCAGAAAGCACAGTTTTCGATCAATTTTTTCAAATTATACCAAACATTACAAATTAGTGCAGTTTATGAATTTGAAGATTCGAGAAATTAATTTTGTTAAAATGAGCAACTGGTGTAGGAGATACCCGATCAATTGTGGCAATTCAGTCTAAGAATTGAGAACGAAACTTACTAAGTACATGACGTGCACAAAATTTAGATGAACACAGTGCGACTTCTTGAAAGATATAAACCTAAGAATATATAGATGAAATCGTTTATTTGTGTAAACGACTCGAGAAGGGGCCCAGTTGCCTGGTCTATTATTCTAAAGTTTTACCAAATGTTTTGGATTAATATGCTGGGGTCAATTTACGTTACTGAAATTTAGGAATTTAAGAAAATCAGTCAGTTTGGATGGGACATGCCAAAAAGCGTGTGACAATGCTGTTTATTTTTAGTCACTGAAGAGTTAAAAAGATAATTTAGCCGAGCATTATGAAGAAATACCTTTAACAAAAATTGGTTATCGAGTTAGGAGGAAAAATGATCAAAAAAGGATTTTTTTCTGATTTTTAAAATATGACGCAGTCTAATATTTTGTTAGGCTTACTTCAGTGGCCGATTTTTTGATATTCGATTTTTTCCTATATATTTCCTAACTTTTGGACTGTAACAGCAGTCTGCCTACTGATTTATGATGCCTGGTGTTAATTGAAAAAACTAACCACTGCCTTTCTGTTACCACCCATATAAATGATCGATTTATTCTATGTATTCTTAGGCTAATATATTTTGCTTAGTTGCCAAAACAGAGTTTCCCAATAAAAACGAATTGCATTGATCTCTCTCTCTTGGCTCTGTAAGTTTCAATTAATAGGTTGGAATAGTTTGTACTTGTATTAACCATTGACTATAGAAATGATTTATATTTTCTGTTAAACCCGATAAAATTGACACAGTAACCACTCCTCTTCCGGTATTTCTCATACAAATGCCAAATTTAACTCGCAAATATTCTTACCTCCACAACTTGTAAGTGGTTGGTTGGATTTCTGCCAAAATGTTCGCATGAAAATATTCCGCAATGAATACTCCCCCTGAAAACCCTAATTCGTACACTGCGGTAACTTAAATTGTTGTCACATTCAGTGAATTTGCACGTGTTCTGTCCAACGGAACCAACAGTTTTACGAAGATTTCGAGCTTCACAGTTCGATAAGCACTAAGTTGATTTCTTGAATACTCGACTACTCGAAACGTTCATCAGACACATTGATTTGACCGCTTACCAAGTAATGATAAATGGCTGTATCGGGGATTGCACCTGCGATCATGCGAACTCTAGTCTCATGTATTTACTAACCATCACCACCACGGTCACCTACTTACATGTTTATTTGGTAAATATTGATAAAAATTAACCTTTCTGGCAACTCCCAAACAAATTACATAATTTAACCCACAACTTTTTAAATCCACGCCTATCAGTAATAATAAATTCAGCATAATTTAGCATTTAATATCAGACATTTACTAAGTTTAGTTCTGCAAATGAGAATGGATTCATCTAGGACACCACATCTATAAAGTGGCTGGTTTACCAAAAGTCAGTGGTCTATCTGTAATCTACAAAAGGTGGACTTCAGAAATTTATATGGGGTTATCCACTTAGAGGTTTCAAAACCACCAGTCTGGCAAGGCTGTCAGCTGTTAAATACCTGTCACCTTACGCGTTATTTATTTAGTGAAAAGTTTGTTATTTTCGAATATGGATCGTTTAACAATCGAAGAACGCGTAAAAATAGTTAAAACTTACTACTACAATAGTAATTCAAACGTGGGCTTTCAATCGAACAAAATGTTCTTAATCGATAAAGCTCATTTCTCACTCGGTGGTTACGTCAACAAGTAAACTTGTCGCACATGGGGCTCGAAGAACCCAGAAGTGATTGTTGAAGAGCCATTACACCCCTTTGGTACGCTTTATGGTCTGGGGGCTTCAATGGGCCGTATTTTTTTGAAAATGACGCTGGAGGATCCACTGCTGCAAACAATCCAGAGGCGGATTGTATTTCATACATAATGGCAAGATCCAAGCATTATAATGAAATAACAATTTCATCGAAATCATAGCTCTCTGTGTGATTTGTTTAGCTTTACTTGAAATCGAAAAATGGATAAACTTACGTCATAACGGGTCATTCAAAATCCTTCCCAAATTCTATATCAGATCAAAATATTCAAATGAAACTTTTGGTGTCACCAAAATAAAATAAGAAATTTTTATAATTATCTTCTTGTTAAATATAACACAGTAAAGCATTATGGTGTGCATTATGGTCTGGAGATGTCATTGGTTTATTTTCGAAAACTACCTCAAGAGGATCCAGAGGCGGTCATTTAAAAGACATTGTATTTCGAACATAATGGCATTATAATGCATTATAATGAAATAATAATAATTTCATGGAAATCATAGCTTTATCTGTATTTTATTCAACTTCACTTCTGAAGCCGAAAATTGGATAACCTTATATGGTTCTTCTTTATTGTTCTTCAGACTTTTGTACCGACGCATTGGGTGAACATATTTGCGTCTCAGTTCAAATACTCTGCTGGGTTAAGCGTTTTTTCTTCTTCTCTAAATAATCCACATTTTCCTGAAATAGCTGCTACTAACTTCTTAGGAATTTGTAAAACTTAAATCGACTAATAATTAAATTAGATTACTCATTGGAAAATATTATTATAATTAATAATATTCACAACACAATTGCTGCTTGTTTAAAGAACGATTAACTTAAATACTTCGTCATGTGAAAACTTCTATTGTGGTCAGAAAATGTGATTGTTGCAACCATAGTGCCTTGATTTCTCCGTGTTTTCCAATTCAACACCCTGTGATGAATTACGCAAAATGGCAATTTCAAATATACTTGCATAGTTTTCCAAGTGCTGTATAATCAAGGGTGCTGTGAACAGTTTCCATGGAAAACAAATTGCAAAACACAATCAAGGTTTGCATATAAATTCGGAGCTCCTTTTTTTCTGTCCCTCTCACAAAACAAGAAAGAAGCCAATTTACAATACTCGTATTTAAATGTTTTACATATTCCTCGTATTCTTGTATTCCATTCTCGTTTGCAACACCAGAAAGTACGAATTCCTTTTTTCGATACCAGCCACATGTCATACAGCATATTCGTACATTTATTTCAAATGCATCATTTGTTTTTCTCGCCACCTCCATGCCAAACAAATGGTAACATTTTGTCATTCCTGCGCAAAATTCAAATACAATTTAGTTACTACACTGCTATTGTCGTACTTTTCGTACGATGCCGTACAATACCATACATTTAACATTTTTCTTCTCAAGTCACTTTTGTGCTTGAAAATCCTTCATTTGAAATCAATCATTCTGTGATTTGCATGCATGTGGCAACGTTACTTAATGTGACATGTAATTTGTGTGCATTGACTCCTTACGTTGTGCTATTTTTTTTTTTGTCGTTCTCTTGATGTATCGTACGTAAAGTATCCTATTTTCTATTTTCAACAATGTCACTATTTGCTTCCCTTAGTTTGTGAATGGATACAACATATTTTATATTTAGGGGATTTGTGCTTTGTGATGTGGCACCGTGTCACTTGCCACAAGTCCTTCAATCAACTTACAATCAATGGAAGTACGTTAATGTCTTAGCGGAGATTAAGGCGAGGCAATGTTGACAATGTTGAATGTGGAAAATGACACATACATTTCGTTTTTTTCGGTTGGTGTGAAGGAAGTTAATCAATACTCTGAAGTCTTTCAAATAAGCTGTGACAAATTGATTGTTTGCTTCAGTGATCATTTATTCGACATATTTCAGGAAAAGATTTTCAATACAGTGGAAAATTTGTAGTCAATAAATTAGGAAATATTTGAGTGGGGTAGAACAAAAGTAGAAATGTGGGATTAATCAAGTATTCCCTGGTAATGCCACCAGACTTCCGTTTGATGAGAAGGCGACTAGGTGAGAAACCTAAATGGCTGTTACTGAAATTCAACTCATCCGCCTAGTGATCATTGGCAGCCCCAAAAACTAGGATCGGATACAGCGGCCTGAAACACCGCTCATCTTAAATAAAATTGTCATGAAAATACCGAAGAAAGTAAAGAAAATAATAAAACGTACACCCCCAAATGTTGACAACCCCACAAACGTTATAAGGTCCATGATTTAAGGATATGCACCTGGAATCTTCGCACAATTTATAGAGAGGGTGCCTCTATCCGACTAGCGGATGTTCTCGATAGATATAAAGGTGACATTACCGCCATCCAGGAGATGCGATGGACAGGATAAGGATGTACTCGGCGTAAAAACTGTGACATTTACTATAGCTGCCACGCAGAAAAGCATTAATTCCGATGTGGATTTGTTGTGGGAAAGAGACTGAGACACCTTGTCTCGCGGAAGAGAAAGACGAGGAGACCTAGGACACATTTTATGAGTGCCTAGAAGAAGCATATGACCACTGCCCTGGTCACGACATTAAAATTATTCTGGGAGATTTTAATGCCAAAGTAGGAAGGGTAGATGTTCATGCTCCAACATTTGGAAAATTTAGTTTACATGTAACACCTCCGTAAACGGTTTCAGACTGATTTCGTTCGCTGCGGCACGTAATATGGTAGTAGGTGGAACCAGATTTCCGCATAAAGACATCTAAAAGGCAACGTGGCTATCTCCTGATCATAACACCAGGAATCAGATTAATTATGTGGTAATAGACGGAAGGCAATGTTCTAGTGCCACGGCCGTGTGTGTGATTCGTGGTGCTAATATTGACTCGGATCACCACCTGGTTGCGGCTAAGGTGCCCTCGAGATTGAGCAGAACGAGAAATGTTCGTAACCAGGCAAAAAGGAAGCTCGACATCGCTGAGCTGCGTACCCCTGAGATAGTCACAGCCTACTCCACCAAACTCTCACAACTATTACAGCTAAACGCCCTTGATCCTGATGTTCCTGATGCACAGCGAAAACATATTTCGCATTCTATGGAAACTGCTGCAAAAACCATACTCGGTTATGTGAAACCGCGCTCAGACAGGCTCTGGTACGACAAAGAATGTCGCACAGTGCCTGAGGAAAAGGATGCTGCATACAGTTAGGGAACGATATAAGGAGAAAAGAAGGGATGCGCACCAACTTTTTAGGCGGAAGATGCAGTTGTGGAAAGAGCGTGAATGTGAGGAAATAGAAAGGCACAGGGATAGAGGTGAAGCTCAAAAATTTTACCAAAAGATAAGAAGTACAGGGTATGGGAGAGGGCTGCAATTATGAAGAGAACATATTCATAACCTCTTAGTTCCGGATGGCAGCACGAGTCAGGAAATCACCCCAATTATCGGCGATGGCATACATTGCGGAACTCTGAGCCAAACATAGATCACAACAGCAGTGCTGCGGCTTAAGAACAACAAAGCTGCGTGCGCTGATGGCCAGCAGAGTTGTTTAAAACTGGTGGCGATGAGCTGATAAACAGCCTGCATCAGCTCCTAAGTACGGTTTGGCTCGAGGAAAACATGGCCGATGATTGGAATTTGAGTGCACTGTGTCCTGTTTTTAAAAAAGGCGATCAAAGTGTTTGCAAAAACTATAGCGGTATCAGTCTTTTATTCAAAGCCGTTTCTAGCTGACTTGATTGGACCTTAGAGCTGGTAAATCAACAACTTACCAGATATTCACACTACGAAAAATTCTGGAGAAGACCCAAGCGAAACAGATCGACTCTTACCATCTTTTCGTCGATTATAAACCTGCCTTCGATAGCCCGATACGGCAAAAACTGTACGAGGCCATGCCCGAATTTGGAATTCTTACGATGCTTATACGTCTTTGTAGGGTGTCGCTGACTGACACGAAATCTTCAGTAAAGATAGATGGGTCATGTTGTGTGGATGGACCCAAATGCTCCGGCATGGAAAGTTTTCGGCAACGATGGACGGCACAGAAGAGGGCAACCGAAACTCCGTTGGAAGGACCAGGCTTTTGAAATACTGTCGAAACTCGGTGTGACGAATTGGAGGAGAAGCGCAGAAGATCGTAGGGTTTAGAATTATTTTCTGTGGGCGGCATATAATAGATAAGATGTCTATTCCGGTCTCCACCTAAGAAGAAGAAGATTCATCAGACCTAAGATTAATCAAATAATTTGAATTGTATTTAATCGAATTAGAATAATTTATTCAAAATTCATCAATTTTGTATACAAAAAGGTAATATCAAAATAAAAAAATGTATCAAAATTTTTTGATCGTATACAATATAAGATGAGAAATACAAAATAAAATCGTTTGATTAATCATTTAATGAAGACTTTTAAATAATTAAAATAATGTTTAATCGATCATCGTAGATAAATTCCATTGTATGATTAACAATTTGATTGATTATTCTAGATTTGGGTCAACCGGGTTGACTGATTAATCAATTAATCGCACACTTCTGAGCTTCCAAGTTGGTGGGAGAATGAAAATAATACAAAACCAGTACAGAAATCTCAGTCAGATAAACTGATTTACATATGCCTTCCCTCAACGTGTTTTTGGTTGGTGCAAAAATGTGAGGGATGCCAAAAGGGGCATGGCATACCATGCGTTTCTTATTAGCAATTCAGAAACACGATACAAGAATGAAATTATAACTGCCTGAAGGGCTCTGTCGAGAAATTACTAAACAGCCACTGAATTTAGGTAAATCAGCCAGTTTGTATGTTTGCAATATAGTCAGTTTTCATGTACGGAACTAAGTTTACCGCATACCTGATACGGAACATAGCATAATTAAATGAAAGATATGAATCCATGCGAGTATGTTTGAAGAAATGAACTATATGTGGTGTACCCACAAAACACATCATGGGAACGCAACATCTTGGTTTGTAGTTTGTACTTTAAATTAAATCTCTGTAACAGATTTTGATTGATACCAAAAACATCAAAGCTGTTACAGCTGATGGCAGGAGATGACTAGAGTCGTTCTGAAAAAGAGAAGCAAAAAAAGTCTTTCTCTTGCTGATCGACGCTGGAACAAGAAGGTTCAACTTCTTAATAAATAAAATAAAACAGTGAATTAAATAAATTCTTTAATTCCCTACATATATATCATAACAAAATGTAACGCGCAGACAAAAGCGTTTAAAATATCACGCATGACTTGATCAAATGTATTCCATGATGTTTTAAGTCGATTGGGCAATGTCTGGCTGGCTGGCTGACGAAAAAGGGCGATAGCTGCCGTCAATCTTCATGAGAATTCTTATAGTTTAGCGCAGTTCTAAGAACTTTTACCAGATCTGAGTCGGGGATTGTTAATGGTTCATAACCCCTTTTGGTACCTTCCATGCAAGTTGACCGATTTTTCAAAATTATGCGTTTCCCCAGCAGAATCATATACTTATGAACTTCAATTATGATTTGAATTCCAAGTTTTTTTTCGTTGACTACATTATCACTTCTCGTCCAGTGTAATCGTTGATAAAATGTAGTTCTTCGTCAGACTCACGCTGACAGCATCTATAATTCCGGCTATCAATAATTCCGGGGATCAATGTAACCGGAACATCGTGAACTTATTATTGATTCGGAAATTAAGTTTAGCAATCAGGTGAGCAACTCGTGAAATTAGTGTAGCAACTTTGGAAGCACTCAATGTAATTGTAGCTTTCTATATTCCTTCTCCAATGGACAATTTCAATCTAATCAGTCACAGGACTATCAAAATTCGGATGATGTGATTGGGATGGTTTCAAATAATTAGGATGGTTTCAAATAATTAGGATGGTTTCGAAATTTAGCACTTTAAATAACCTTTTCACTTTAAAGGTTCTAAGAGAAGGCAATAATCTGAAGTTAGTTGTACAAAGTGAAGGGTTTTATTGCGGCTAGGCTGAAACATTTGACTGCAAATGGTAATCTTACCATA
>JAHXMU010000136.1:3759864-3830816 GCA_019455685.1 Philornis downsi | reverse complement strand
CATTTCATTTCATTTCATTTCATTTCATTTCATTTCATTTCATTTCACTTCATTTCATTTCATTTCATTTCTCTGCATTTCATTTCGCTTCATTTCATTTCGTTCATTTCATTTCATTTCAAAATTGATTGCATGTAGAACAACATACGAGACACGTAAGAAACACTAAGATTTACATATTTTTATTTCTACTGATCATGAGTTTAGTTATAACTTATTTTATTTTTACTATTAACTAAATATGAATATAGGTGATGGTTTCATTATTTCCTTCTAACAACCATTATCATTAGCAGATCTCAAAAAAAAAGAACAAAACAAATATTTACATTTTCATATGAAATTAAAGAATTCAACAATCTAATTGTCTGAATTTCAAACGATCTTTCCATTACCAAACTAAGGAACCAAAATATTTGAAAAGAAAGCTTCCTTTTTGAGTCTCCAAACTCCAATCATAAAGCGGTAAAATTAATTTAAAATTAACAAAGTTTCCAAACGTTATATAGTCATAATATTTTAAGTTATACTCGTATACGTAACGAATAATGCGATTGAAGCAACATTGTAAACGATTCAGGCTACCTAAACATCTTCCAGAATAAACCTCTAGTAAATAATATGTTGCATTGTTAAAGTTGCTCGAACCTTAAGAAAAAGATAAAATAGTACTCGTATGATGTATAATATTCGCGACAAAAAAGTGATTTTTTAGTCAATGTGGCTTTTATATAAATAAAACCTCACAATTTTCAACGAATTTAAGCGTTCAATTCAAAATATAAAATAAAATTAGGTGGGAAATTAAAAGTTGCTTGTCCAAGAAAGTGGCACAACAAATATTCCAGTAAAGAATTGCTTTCGCATTTTAGAAATATCTGGGCAAAGGGTCATATCCATGAACTGGAGGGTATATAAATTCAAAAATACATTAGTTAATGTCCGTTATGGTCAATGATTGAATATTAAATTAATGGTCGTCAGTCATATCTTTTGATTTCCTTAAAAGTCTCAATAATTGTTGTTGCATTGCTGTGATTTAGGCCACATAAAGATTTTACAAACTAATAAATTATACAAACCGAAACTCAGGGAAAAAGGTTTTTCCGTACACCAAAATGACAACTAACATGTGAAAACGTTTGCCACAAAACACAAATCACGCATTTTACCTTATATTATCTGACAAAAACCATGGCTATGACCATTTATTCCTCCATTTAAGTGTATACGAGTATGTTACCAGAATTTGATTTATGTTTATATGCTGGGAATGAATATATAGAGTTCGTACCCTCCAGATGTTAGTTAAGGTTTAAAGTAATACGAAATTCAGTGTTGTTGAGTTTAGACGAGGCTTTTGTAACGTAACTTGTATGAATGTTACCTTACAATAAAAATCATGGCTAAAATTGGGGTGGCTATTAATTGAATGGAGAAAAAAATATTTGAGTTGTAAACTTTATTGGCTTTAATATTTTGGTGCTTAACCAAGATATACGAAATATCGGACGGCTGTAAGATATGGATTTTTATTTTTTGCAATGTTAAGCATTTATGCCCATATCTCTCTGAAGATAGTCCATAAAAATAATCCCAAGCGCATCCCCCCCCCCCCCCCCAAAAAAAAAAAAAAAAAAGACGCCATGACCTTGCCTGAATATGGAACCATTTTCGCCATTTTTCTACACGATTCTTCCATTCCAATCCAATGCTTTGACTTGTTTTGTTCCTTTCCATCAGGTGTGAGCTGGTGGCCCCATGTCTCATCCATGGTCACAAATCGACGCAAAACTTCAGCTTTATTGGGGTGAAACATCGCCAAACACTCTACTGAAACATTTTCACAACGCTGTTTTTGCTTTGTTGAAGGCAAGCGCGGCACCCATTTTGCACACATCATTCTCATCTTTAAATCATCGGTCAATATACGATTTTTGGCACTTTCTGAAATGCCCATCATTTCAGCTAGCTCATGCACTTTCAGCCGATGACCATCATGAGTTTGGCGTGGACACCTGAATTGGTCGACACTGTGATGTTCGTCTTGGTAGCTCGTACGGTCTCGTTTAAACTCTGTCATGCATACATACATGCAAAATGCCACTTTATTGTGACTGGTTATTCACTTTTTGGGTTTAAAAGTAAAGTTAAATAAAAAACAAATAAGGCTATGATTTCGATGAAACTTTTATTTTACTACGAGTATATTGCTTGGACCTTGGCATTATGTACGAAATACAATGTCATTTAAATGGCCGCCTCTAGTTGCAGCAGTGGCTCCTTTTGAGGTAGTTTTGACTTCAAGAATTTTTTTTTTTATATTCCAACATTTGGAGATTACCCACGTAAATACTGTCTTTGGCGTAGCCCCACAAAAAAAGTGTGGCGCGTTCCACTATCCTGTTGAAACCACATATAGTCCAGTTCATAATTTTCAATTTCATGCCAAACAAATTCAGTTAACATACGGTCATAGCGCAGTGAATTGACGTTGAAAGTTTCTCCAATGGCTTTTCCACAATCACTTCTGGGTTCTCCGAGCCCCACATGGAACAATTTTGCATGTTGACGTAAACATCGAGTGAGAAATGAGTTTGATCGCTGAAGAAAATTTTGTTCGAAAATCAGCATTGAAAGCTTATTGCTGTAGTACCCAATCAGGATATCTACGGCGTTGTGAATATTCAGTCGGCTTTAATTGTTGCGTCAGGTGGACTGTGTGACGAAAGTGCAAATCCAAATGCAAAATACGCCATAATTGTTGCGTCAGGTGGACTGTGTGATGGAAGTGCAAATCCAAATGCAAAATATGCCATAAGATAGGTCCAGTTCATGAGAATGTGAGAAAATGACAAATTCGGATTACCCGCCACACTTTCGTTAACAAAAGCGATAATTTTGGCAGTGCATGCAGGGCGATAATGCACAGACCTGACCGCATCTGCAACGCTTTCAGTCTCTTGAAATTTCTTTGCCAATTCCTTGCATAGTTGGTCGATTATGGCCACCGAATTCACTCCGTAAAGCACGAAAAGTGCTCACGTTTGAATCAACACGTTTGTAGTAAGTTTAATTATGTTCGCGCTTTCTTCGGTTGTTAAATGGTCCGTTAAACCTTTCACTAAATAAATAACACTTTAGATGACAGGTATTTAGCAGCTGACTGGCTTGCCAGACCGGCGGTTTTGAAATCACTAAATGAATATTTCTTTACAAACGGATGAATAGTTATGAGAGTTTGCGGGTTATAATATTGAAAAATATTCCCAAGAATATATTTTACCATCATCATCGACATCGCATGTATCATGAGCTATATACGAGTACCGACATCTACGCCGTCAAGCGCAACAGAATACGGCTATTGCATGTTGTGCGGGTGTGCCGAAAAACTTTAGCATGAAAAGACTTCAATAATTGCTCGATGAGCGACTTAAAAGGAAACGATTAAGACTCTGCTGGAAGGGCCAGTGAATAATAGGTGGCAGAATAATAAACAAAACTTTTTATTTTGCTCACCAGTAAATAAATCAACTTGTGAACTTTTGGTAATTTCGCGTATCTGTAATAGTGCCCCAAACATTGGGTGCTAAAATTACGTTTTTATAATATTAACTCTCTGCAGAGTAATGTTATCCTAAACATTTTCCCACGCCAGAACCTTGAATGAAAATTAAATTTTAAATATTTAACATCGTTGCCTTAATGTACAAATTACAAACAAACAAAGCAGTGATTAGTCATAGAGTGAGACTTTTCCATGGTCCATATTTAATTGCTTTTCTGAATGGGTCTGCAACATGCGAGTATAAAATGGACATCAAAGGTTTATTTGCGCAAAAAATTTCATTTAATTTCACATCGCCCTAAAGACTTTCTGTCAAGTTGACGTCAACTCGAGCTTCTCTTGTGACAAGTTATAAAAATTTCGGGCCTTAAAAATTAATCAAAATAGTCCGCTGTGACGCAGGGTGAAAAGCAAAGTCATTAATGACGTTTGTGCTGCTCATTCCACTTTTCTTATTATATTTCGATAGCAGTTAGTTTAGGTGCTGCTGCTGTGCAAATGCCACAAGAGAATGTGGTCTGACACGACGTCAAACAAATTATAAATTAGTTTTCCAAAATGAAAATTAAATTTAAGTAAATGTCGTGATAAACTTTTCCGAAAAATTAATTTTTTTTAGTATACAGATCAATTTAGTGAACAAATATTTGACGAATGGTGATTGCAAAAAATGAAAACGAGTTACAACACAGTGGACGCTGACAAATTAAGATCACCTCTTTCTTGGCGAGTGTTAAAAGCATATTTAAGACTAAGAAAAGGTCATCATGGAGGAAGATCTTATCGTCAAGTTCTAAAGCCCTATTCCCTGGAAAATGTAAATTGCGATCGGGTACTGTATTAGAGACGAAAATGTTGATTGCGTCTATTCTTTTCCTTGTTATGGTTGCTTTGACATATTTTTTCTTCGTGTTCGTTTTTAATGTGATTTATTTCTATGTTTGTTGTGAATATGACTATGAACTTAAATGCTATATATATATATATATGTAGTAGTCGCTGACAAATTAAGGTCAGATCTTTTATAATTTTCAATAATTTTTTAAATATCATATCTATCATTTTTGTTTCCAGATTTACATCGATATATCTGTGGTCACAACCCGTAACAGCCCAACTCGAGTTAGGACACAATTGAGTTATTAGCACCATCGTATTCAGCGTATCTAAATTTATTTGCTCTAAATTTTTCATGTTTGTATCTTATCTAGGAAGGCAATTAATCCTAAAAAACCTAATAGCTTAAGTTATTTTTCTAAATGACTAAGTCAATTTAGGATTACAACAAATATAAACATTATTTTTTCATCATTGTCTAAATCAACTTAAGTCGTTATGTTTATGAATTCTTATATAGGAATAACAACCTAACTCAACATGAGAGATCGAATCTGAAATATTTTGACATAGAATAATAATTTATGTCAATTTAGACGCACTTAAAGTTTTTTATTTAATCTGGAATAATAGCCTAACTCAACTTGAACTTTTTGACTTTCTTTCGTTCAACAATTCATAAGAGCCTAAGTGTATTTTTCGATAATATCTTTTGACTGCGAGAATAAACAACAATTTTTTGTTAACAACTAAGTAAAGAAATTCGTTTCCTTGGAATCTGTAGCAAAGTTTTCCAAAAAACACCTTCTCCTGATTTTCAGTGAAGATTCAAAACTTTAAACTCCTGTACTGAAAATATTGAAAAACAGTCTTAGGCTGTTATGGGTTGTGACCATAGATACAGGGTGGGCCATAAAGGTGTTGGCGGTTTAAATATTCAATTAAAAAAAAACTACGAAACATAAAAAAATATATTTGTATTTTTAAAAAGTAGAAGCATGGGAATTTTTAAGACATAAAAATAATGTTGTCCAAATGGCTTCCCTCGGCTGCTTGACACTCTTGGAACCGAAGTCGCAAATTTTGGAAAACTCGTTGAAAAGTTGTTCTCGGTATTTTGTTACTTTCCTGAATAATGTTCCTCTTCAACTGCTCTGGATTGGTCGGATTATTCTCGTAGACTACCGATTTGAGGTAGCCCCATAGAAAATAATCGCATGGAGAGAGATCGGGGCTACGTGGGGCCATTCAATATTCCCCCTTTTCGAAATGAGTTTTCCAGGAAAAAAATTTTTCAGCAGCTCTATGGATACCCTAGCCGTATGACATGTGGCCCCATCCTGTTGAAACCACATCCTCGAGGTATTGCCTTGAAGTTCTTGCAAAGCTGGCACCAAAAAGTCTGCTAACATGTTGCAATAATTGTTCGCTCTAACCGTCATCGCATGCCCTCTTTCGTCCTCAAAAAAGTATGGTCCAATAATACCGGTTGACGTTATCCCAGCTCACACGACACTATTGAGCCGGTTGTTTCGAACATTCTGATCCATTTTCGTATCACATTGGCGCTTGGAACTTCACTTAAATCGTGTAAACCGTGTTCATGCCGATACAAACGTCGTGTAGTAATCACTGATTTATTGTTTTCGTAATACGCTCGGACACAAAATGCACGCTGCACTACCGGGTACGGCTCCATGGCGACTAAATTTCCAGGAAGCGGCGCAGCGAACAACATATCCCCCCGCCACCCCGTGCTGCGCGTTACCGAGAAATTGAAGATTTAAACCGCCAACACCCTTATGGCCCACCCTGTATATGTATATGTAGTAGTCGCTGACAAATTAAGGTCTCTTCTTTTATAATTTTCAATAATTTTTTAAATATCATATCTATAATTTTTTTTTCAGATTTACATCGATATATTTGCTTGCTTTCAGTATAGCTTGGCAATTGCTAGAGGAATGAACAATTGCACAGCAAATAGGAACAATTGAAATTTGTTACAAATAAAATAGATGTTTTAAATATGTGCTGCTTACTTACGTTCATCTTCAACGATGAGGCTTATTTCTTAATAAACGACACCGTAAATAAGCAAAATTGTCGTTTTTATTACGCTTCCACATTGTAAAAAGAATTAAAATGTTAATAAGATTGTATTGTTTTGAAAATTAAAATGGCGTCATTACCATCAACAGAAACCGATGATTTCAAGTAAGGCTTTTCTTACCCACGGTAGTCGTATTAAACTTATTACAAAGATGTTACCAGCCCTTGAATTATCATAAGATAAGAGCCGACAATGTTTGAATCAAGGCACCGCAGCTGTCGCTTTTTTTGCAATCAGAAGATACAAAATTGAGCACGTCAGTGTGAATTGTATGTTAATATCTCTGCTACTCTATGGGTCTGCAGCATCCATTTGTAATGCAACACATTCCATTACGAAGAATTTACACCTAGGGGTCGTATACCAAGGGGTTAGACGAGAAAATCAATCTCTGGGCTTCATAATTACCACGCTTAGCAGTGGTAGATGCATATCAAAACCGTTATCAAAACGGTGTTGAGTGCAATATTTCAGGAAATGTGTATAAATATGATAATACCTATATAATAAATATGTGACCAACCGTGGAGCGATGCTTAGTATACGCGACTATCGTTCGCATGATCGCGGGTTCAACTCCACATACAACCACCTATCATTATTTAAGCAAACTCACGTCGATGTGTCTGGTGAACGAACACATCGAGTAGTCGAGTAATTGACAAGTCTTGTAAATACTTCTCAAACCGTAACATTCGGCGTCATTGTTAAACTGTAGGGCCCGTTGGGTGAGTCTAAAAATAGAATACGTGTAAGCTTCCTGAATGTGAAAAGCTATCCCATATCTCATTCACGAAATGTAAAGGAATTTGTTTTTGTTATTTTTTTTATGAAAGACTGCATTGAAAATATTGGTTGATCCATTCATCGCAAATATGCCGAGCAAACGCCGTGGAAGCACATTGCGTTGCTCCAGCCAGAAAGTCCAGAATAGAGCGAATGTTCATTGCCCTATTTAAATATCGCTAGTTCCTGGAGTCCCTCGTATATGCCTGTAAGACACATTCGCTGAAAACAAGCCTCTCAAGTCGCACATCTCTAATAAAAAAAGAACTTTGCAAAGCTGTCTCTATATGGCAAATAATTCTCCCGCTACGCAATGCGCTGTGATACTTTATCTTAAACCCCTTAGTTAAATTAATTCACAGTTATTGAGATAATTTCAATGCAAAATGTATTGATTGTATTGATGGCAGCATTCACACCGATATATCCTAACCATTGCCTAAATATGGTTAGCATGGCGAGGACCGGCTTTTCTTACACAGTATGAGATCGAATCTTAACCGCAATGGCATGTAAATCATAGGGACAAATCTTGCACTGATCAGTAAGGTGCCACAATAATGGGTGCATAATAAGTTTCCAAATAAATGGATAACAAATGGAACCCAGCGAACAGTCCCGAACAGCCTGGAACGGTATTGAGTGTCCCAGTTTCTCTAGCTGTTCTGCCAGAGAAATAACTTCACCAAAATTGTAACTCCTGCCACGCTACGCCCTAAAGACCAATTGACTCTGCCATCTCTGGAATCCAGTAAACATAGGTCTCATTACATTCATTCCAGTATTCTCAAAACTACAATAATGCCATTAGAGAGAGAGAGCAAGAAAATTGATTTCAAATGCTACTAAAGATTTTAAAACCATATAATGAATAGGAATTTTGATCACTTTAGTTTAGCAATTATAAATTACGTATTGAATTTCAGTGAATCGTTCTATTTGCCTGAGAGGAAACTGAAGAGGTAGGCCAAAGATATGACCCGTTTACAGTTCTCGGCAACGGTCTATCAAAATATTAGGCTATGCCAAGTTTTTAAAAGTTTCGTAAATATTTACGATAATTATCTTGTTTTACAACCAGCCAGCCTTGTGGATGAAAATAGTCTAAAAATAGTCATTATTTCAACCTGTTTAACAATAAAGTGGTCAAGTTTTTCTCACTAGGACGGTTTCTTCCACTTGTAACACTCTAGGTCCACAACGTATAAAATAATATATTGTACTTACTCATTGTGAGAACCGTCTTTTGGCATATAATATGACGGTAGTTCTCTATTTCAGGTGAATAAGAATAGTCTTTATTATTTTTTTCCAACAACCAGGAAGTTCTAATTTGAAATCGGCTACTGTATTAGAGAAAAAAATGTTGAATGCAGCAATGCTTTTCCCAGCTTTGTTTATGGGTGCATTGACAATTTTTATGTTTTATTTTAATGTGATTTATTTCAATATTTGTTATGAATTTTATTTTAGTATTTCAGGTTTTGGGATGTGCACTGACAAACCGAAAATGACAATGTCAATAGATGATTGCACAGAAAAATTAAATTATCCTCTTTAGTGAAAAAACAGTCAAATCAAATAGTCAAATTGTCGTCGAATTTACTTTTAAATAGATTTTGTAGAACTTGGGTTGGTATGAAAATAAAGTAATATTTGGCCACATATTATTATTATGGGTGCAGAATTTGCATTATTATTTACTAATATGATGCTTTTGAAAGATTATCGCAGCTTCCCATTTAAATTAACCCATATATATGTTGAGTCCGATTTCAATACAATGTTTTCCCTGGAAATACCTATTTGGGCAGCAGTTCGTCGTTATTACCAAACAAAGAGAAATAGATGATTGTAATGAGAATCGAAGCTTCAATATTAAAAATAATCAATATGAATTTAATGGAACATTTCGTTTCGATAATTGCAAGTATTTCCAGATGGCACAAAAAAAAAGTTTATGATCGGTTAAAATCGACCATATTACGGTCACCTCGAGCATTACTCCGTTGAATATTTTGCATTTTGTATGGTTAATGTGTAGTGAAATGAATTTACTAATTTTGATTAAAAATTAGACATGATACCATCTGGAATAGTTGGAATAACCAGCACCATTTCGTTTAATAACTTATTATCAATTTGGAGCGAAGTTCATTATGCTTCTCTCATAGAAACACTCGCCCAGCAGACTCGAGCAATTAATTTTTACAAGTTTCCTTGAGGCCAATTTTTCACCAGTAAAACCACTCGCCATAGCCGAGAACATGTGGCAATCCCTTGGTGTCAGGTCGGACTATAAAATGGATGGGTGAGATTCTCCCAATTGAACTGCCGAAGGTTCTGGCGAGTTGCTATATATGTAGATGTGTGCCAGCTGGCGTTATTCTGATGGAACACAATTCCTCTAAAATTGGCCAAAGTTGGTTGTTCCCAGGCGAATGCTTCCTTTCTTTAGTGACATAGAGGAGTACCTCATAGGATATCATTCCCTGGCAGTCCCACCAAACACAAAGTAAAACCTTCCTGAGCATCAATTCTGCTTTGGTAACAGTTTGCGCTGGGTCACCATGTTCACTTTATGTTGTCATAGTTGACCCACATGTCAGTTACCATCCACTTCAAAAATGGGAAGATTTGGTTGCAATTGAGCAGCGATTAGTCGATGTAAATTCTGTTCATTGTCGACAATTAGTCATTCAGAGTGATATGCATTTTAGACATCAAAATTATTAGAACGGAAACAACGAAACCAAAGTTGCGAGTGATTAGATGTGGTAGTATCCACATTATAGATATTACCCAAATTTTCAGCCCCATAGCTTGCAGAAAGATACGGCCTTTTTTATTTTGCTGGTGTCCACAAGGCAAGCGAAACTTCGATGAAGGTATTTGTAAGCCAGTGGTTTTAAATATGTTTCATGCACGACAACACAACACAGGTATACGTCTAATATTCTAATCCGAAATTAGCATGTTGTAACACGAAGTTACTTCATAAAGGATAAGTTTTGCAAAGTATAGGGTTACCCATTTAATGGTTTCAAAACCGTTGGTCTGGCAAAGCTGTCAGCCGTTAAGTAATTGTCATCTGAAGTGTTATTTGTTTGGTAAAAGGTTTGCCATTTACGAATATGGATCTTTTAAAAACTGAAGAATGCGTAAAAATAGTTAAAACTTACTTACTTTCAATAGAACAAAATTTTCTTCAACGATGGACCTCATTTCCCACTCAGTGTCAACAAGCTAAATTACCGCATATGGGGCTCGGAGAACCCAGAAGTGATTGTGGAGAACCATTGCGTCGGAAAAAAGTAGCTGGTTGGTGCGCATTATGTTCTGGAGGTGTCATTGGGCCGTAGTTTTTGGAAAACTACCTCCGACATTGTATTTCGTACATAATGGCAAGCATTATAATGAAATAAAAGTTTCATCGAAATCATAGCTTTATGTGTGATTTATTTGGCTTTATTTCAAATAGATTAACTTTACTTTAACAGGTTATTGCAAATTCTTCTCAAATTCTATAATAGATCTAAATATTCAAATGAAACTTTTGGTGTCATCAAAATAAAATATGAGTTTTTTCATAACTATTTTTGCTTACAACATAATAAAATGAAGCTGATACAGGAAAACAACAAACATATATTTCCATGGCAGCTGGAGCTCTTGTTTGCATGCTAACCACTATATCTTGCAATCAATTGACTGATTAGCTGAAAACTGTTCTCCTTCAATTATAAATCAAATATTGTTGGCAGATAATAACGTTTCTATTCCGCAAACGTAAACTTAAAGCACTAGAGCTAACATTTTAAATATGTCATCTGCCAGTCGCCTTTGCTTTAATTCAATTCCCACACTTTTAATTTTCTCAGACCTGTGCAAAACATAGTTAACTATTCACCTGTCATTTAAAAGACATCACAAACTTACCCTTACGTTACTTTATTCATTTGTATCCTCTGTTCATCCTTTTGCCTTAATCAGTTCTCATAAGAAACATTTTCGTCCTTTGATTTCGTATCCCATTACAGTTTCCTTGCCTTAATAGATATTTTAATCCATTTCCAAGAAAGTTTTCCGAATTCTATTTCCGCAGGAAGATGCTTTTCTTAATTGCAGGAATTTGTAAGTGGTTGTTTGTCCCCAAGTTGCAGGTGATAACTAATTGGAAAATGATATCAATGATAAGATTAAAGCAACTTGTGTTAGGCAGAGCAAAGCATTAGGAAGGTCTCGAAGTCTGAGTTTCGAGGAAATTTCGAAGATTGTAGGGAAATGCTATGTAGGTGAAACGACGTCAAATTATGGAAGCAAAGGTTATGCTTTCAATTCCTTCTCCTTGGGTCTTATAATCATAACTTTTGTAAAAATTTATGTGATAGGAAAATTAAGGACATAAATTAGTCATGTGATGTGTGAATCCTTATACTGAACACAAAATGCATATATGAGTAAATATAAAGCGTGCATGCTTTGAATATACATAAATTTGAAGGTTGTGACATTCATTTGATAATTGCAATAGCTGTACAATTTGGCCGGTCGTGGCACAATGGTTAGAACCCGCGACAACCGGGGTCGAACCTCAAGACATCCGTCGAGTTTTTCTCTGAGTAGTTGAGTAGTCGACAAATCTAATAAAATTTTCAAAAAATGGTATTGGGATTCGTTGTTAAACAATCTGAAAATAGAATGGAAGTAAGCTCAGTGAATATAAGCTCACGGGATATTAGAAAATTAGCTTTTATTAGTTGTTCTAAAATATAAAATACGGGGTAACGCACAAGCCGTGCTAATGTCAACCAACTCTTAATGAGGACCGTTTTTTAAAAATGTTGAAGGAGTTTTTTTACTCAGAACTGCGTCAAAGACGTATCCACTTCAACAGCACATGGTTCCAGCAAAATGTAGCGCAGCTCCAACGAAAATTCCCAAAACAAACTAATATCAAGAAACTCCTGACCTGACACCTGACCTGACAGCACCAGACTGTTTTTATGAGGTTATGTCGAGCAAGAGGTGTCCAAAACGAAACCAAGGAAATTGATTGAATTGAAACAGTGTTGACTTCAAGCGTTCAGCGCGCGATGAATATTTTTCTGCTCATATGCCGCATATGCGGGAATGATCATGGAGGTTCATCATCTCACCAATTAGTTATATATAATAAAAATGAATTTTGTATACAACAAAAAAAAAAAAAAAAAAAAAAAACAGGAAATTCATTGATAATTTTTTTTTTAATTCCTTTTTGTAACTGCAACTGGTGCGTCAACCTGTATTCATATTGCAAAAAAAAAATGCAGTTTAATTCAAAAACGTATGAAAATTAAATGAAAGTGGACCAAATGTTAATTAAGTTTGATATGATGACGCCTGAAAAAGACGTTCCCCCAAATGACATTAAGCTATGGGCCACAATTTATGGACTTGTAAAATTAACTTTTTTAAAGTGCAATTTGACTTCCTTAAAGTCAAATTTCCGTTGTGTTTAGCGGAAGGCAGCTCAATTGAAAAATCACGCCATATATCGACCATAGCATACGTTTTCCACCACGAAGAGACAAACCTGCGGGTGTTGATAGCTTGACGCCAGAGCTGTTCAGGACCGTTGGCGATGAGCGGATAGTCAACATGCATCAGCTATGAAACATAGTTTTTGTGCAGTAAAAACATGCCCAATGATTGAAATCTAAACATATTAAATCCTGTTCGTAGTGTGCTCGTATATGACAACGATCTGACCTGATTGGATTGTGTTAGCTTGGCTTTAGACCTGGTAAACATCATAAAATGATATCAAAAAATTATCAAAATTATGGGCTAATGGAACCTAAGAATTCTAAGATATACACAAAAAGTGTTTTTATGTGTTGCTGCATTAAGAGGGTAAAATACCTCTTTTTGTTTGAAATGAATTGTTCTTTCTTTACTAATTTGGAAACAGTGACCTGTCATTAAGACCAAGGAATATGAATGGACTATTCGAGTTGTCTTTCTTGTACCTCCCATTCAAATTGCCCGATTTTCCGAAATTAAACTCTTTTACTATAATGTCTAATGCATACGTTATAGAGACCTGAGTTTTTCTACACTATGTTATTGCAGAATTCGTAATGAAATTGGAGAAAATCGATCGGCTAAAGGCAACTTTTCTGATACCTCTCATACAAAAGTCTGATTTAACCCACATATTTATATATGAATTTATATTTTTCAATAGATTCAATTCCGTCAAATTTGGCACACACCTGGCATTTATCAAGCTAAGTTCTGGAAATGAAAGTGTAGACGATTGTCACATTCCTCAGCGTATCACTCATACAAATAAGCTGATTTCTTTCCTCTGTGATTTCTAATAAGTGGACTGCAATAGCTCTACTGCGTCGATTAAAATTCTCTATAAAAGTAGAGAAAAATGATAAAGTAACCATGCCTCTCAAAGTACTTCCATATAAATAATCGATTTAGCCCATATACGCGTATTCTTATGTTCATTTCTTTCAAACACTTGTAATGAATTTAGTTAAACATGATACCCATTATGCGGTTTCTGAACTAAGTTCCGAGAATGACAATGAAGGGTCCTTCTTCAAGTATCTTCCTTATATCGAAATTTGTTAAAATTAAAAATGTTCGCTGTAATTCCTAATTCATAGCAAGCACTTTAATATTTATAATATGCGTAGTTTTGTTATGCTTGGCAGTATTAACAAAATCGACTATTGCTTTTATACAAATTCTAAATTTCACCTACACATTTTTAGGCCCAAATCTTCCATTCAATAGGACTAACTTCAATATTATTTAGCATTAGTGAAAGTGGTTTTAAAATCGTCTATGTCGCAAGGTTGCCCGCTGTTAAATGCCTGTCATCTGAATTAGTATTTTTTTAGTCAACGGTTTGCCATTTACGATGGTATGGATCGTTTAACAACCGAAATACGCGAAAAATAGTTAAAACTTACTACAAAAGCGGTGATTAAAATGTAAAAGAATTGGCCAAATTATAAAGAAATTTGAAGAGACTTGAAGTGTTACCGATGTGGTCCGGAAGATATCCTTTCTGTTAGTGAAAGTATGGCGGATAATCCGAATTTCAATACTGAGCGCTATGGCCATATGATAACCGACTTTTTTTTGGCCTGCCTTAAAGATTATAAACTCGACGAGATATGGTTTCAAAAAAATTGCCCACCAACATTATGCTATTTGATGCCGTTAGACTTTTTTTATGGGACTGCGAGACCTTGTTTACGCGAGTAAACGAAAAAACCCCAACCGTTGGAGGATTTGAAAACTAACATTCGTCACATTATCGCCCAGATACCGCCCGAAATGTGCGAAAAAGTGATCGAAAATGGCGTCAAAAGGATCCACTGCTGCAACCAATCGGAAGAAGGTCATTTAATTGACATTGTATTTCATACATAGTGACGAGGTCCAAGTATTAGAACGAAGTAAAAGTTGCATCGGAATCATAATTTTATGTGTGTTTTATGTAACTTTAAATTTGAAAAAAAAAATAGATAAACCGGTGTTTAGTAAACCTGGTTTTGAGAAAGAAAATGAACCTCTTTATCACAAGTGTCATTCGAAGTGTCATTGTTTGACATTTGAACAATTGTTAGTGTTTGTTAGTAGAAGGTACGAGGTTAGTAAAAATGGAGCGCTACACGAATGAACAACGCATTCTCATTGTGAAATTGTTTTACCAAAATGGTGAAAGTTTTGCGGCTACAGTTCGCATATCGCGATCAGTTTGGGCTCCCAATAATGCTCCAAAAGAGTCAACTATAAGTGATGTAAAGACAACAACTTCGACCAGGTCGATCGACCGAAAAAGTCGCACCTGTACGTGATGATGTCGCTCAAACTCCATCCACCTCAATTCGACACAGAGCTCAGCAAATTGGTGTCTCCAAATCCACTATGCAGCGAATTTTGACGAAAGATTTTCATTTTCATGCATACAAAATTCAATTGACTCAGGAACTAAAGCCAGCTGGAAATGGACAGCGTCACTTTCAGTGACGAGACCCATTTCCATCTTGATGGCTTCGTCAGTAGGCAGAATTGTCACATTTGGTGTGAGGAAAATCCTCGAGTGATTCACGAGAAGCAAATCCATCCTCAACGTGTCCCTGTGTCCCTGTGGGCTGGAGGAATCATTAAACCTTTTTTATGAAAATGAGGCATGTCAAGCGCAAGCAGTCAATGGTGTTCGGTATCGTGAAATGATAACCAGTTTTTTTTTCTGCCTAGAATTGAAGAATTGAATGTGGAGGGCATGTGGTTTCAACAAGACGGCGCCACATGTCACACAGCCAGAGAAACAATTCAATCGGTGCATCAGTCATTTCCAGGTCGTGTTATTTCGCGTTTTGGAGACCAGAATTGGCCGCCTACATCGCGCAATTTAACACCATTAGACTTTTTTCTTTGTGATTTTTTGAAGTCGATGGCTTACGCGAATAAGCCGACGACGACTCAAGTCTTAAAACAGGAAATGGGACGCTGTATTAATAAAATACCGCAGCATTTATGCAAACCGGTCATTAAAAATTTCATTAAAAGATCGCGTGTGTGCCTGCGAAGCCGCGGTAGCCATCTGCCCGATGTGTTGTTCCATACATAACCTGATTCTGTCTACTTTACGATATAATAAAGTTTCACGATATTTTTTAAATATCTGTGTTTTATTTAAAATTTAAATCTTGCGTTGTTGTTGGGACACCCTTTATATCTAAGTGGATGCCTTAGCTTCTTTTATTTTGCTTTTATTCTGAATATTTTCCGATTAGAACTTACAGATTTGCCACCCGTCTTGTGGTATCACTTCACACCTTTGCACCAACGTGGAAAGAAATAAAAAATAATGCAAATAAAAATAAAATAAGTGAAAGTACAAATACATCAGTTCACCTGACTGAAATTTCTGTTCACGTTGTTATAGCAGCGATATATAACTTCAGTTCTTCGTTTGAAAATGAAACCGAAAATAGTAGAATGTCAAAAAAAAAAACTTTCAGAGTCAGAAAATCCGGTCTAAGATGTCATAATGCAATGACGTAATTTAAAAAAATGTTTAAATCTACATGCATTTTGCTTTGAATTCTCTTAAATATACAGAAAATGCCGTTTAGTTATAATCAGATATAGCTCATCATAGCGGGTCTATGTTCGTTAATATTTCCACAGTAACTCGATAAGAGGACACCTGACTCCATTTGCAGCAACTGGAAATACCGCATAAAATCATCTGACTGAAATATTTGTACTGGTATTCATTTCAAGCACGTCAATACTGTAATTTATAGCTAAGAAAGATTTGTTTAGAACTGCGTTTGCAGCAGCCAAATTATTTTGGAGATATTCCAAAATGACCCACAGTTTCACTTTATTTGATAGCATAAAAGTGATTGAAATATATTCGAAAACGAAACATATTTCATAAGGAATTTAGTGCACATAATTTTAAGAAAAATATAGGAGACATCGGAAATTAAAATTAACCTTAGAAAAGAAAGCAGTATTTAAACCATTCAAAGGGCTCATTATATTCATGGCCGAGTAGCTAAGAAAAAAACATTTATCTTCAACATAAATGGACTCAGCTGATCCATTGGAGTACTGGAATTCAGTAACTTTTGCAGATGAGTCAAAGTTTAATTTATTTGGTTCTGGTCGTTTGGTGTAGGTATGGAGATTGTCAAATACGGACATTTATGGTTTAAAACTGTGTGTAAGCTGTTGGCACCAGAAACTTATTTCTTATACAATCTATGATAGATAAATGTAAGTGTTCGTATTAAATAAAATAAAGCACTTCAATTCCCCAACTAGGGAGTCGACAACAATAACCAATTGTAGATGACTGAGAATTATATAGGTGCATCCTGAGATGGGTTGTTTTTATTACAATCCACAGGTTTCCAATGGACTACATCAAGCTGAGCTATTTCGTTTCATATGACATCAGGTAAAATTGCCAAGATAGCATACAGCGAATAGAATTAATATGAATAAATACGATTTAGTGAAATGTCGAATTGAGAGAAAACTTGATGAATGTGCGCAAAGTTGGGTAGGCGCTATAATTTAGCATGGGCAGAAGTTTAAAACTTCATCGCTTTGGATGGCGGTCACCACTGGCATTGACAATGTTGCGGCTCATCGCCAAACAATTGGGCGTGTCAAAAATTACTTCTTCTCAAACATGATATATTAATTTATCTAATTTTCCTGCACAAACACTTGCTATTTTGATCAAAAACCAACTTTGTATAGTTTCCGGTAATAAATAATCTTGAAACATGTTTAATCAGAAGAAGTGCAATATTTCAAAAGTTTTTATCCTTTTAGGAGAAAAATTTCTTTTTAATTTTTTCAGAGCAATTTCTAATTCGTATACCGCAGCAACATAACTATAGGTATATAACTAACTAACTACATATAGAATCTGACAAATCATGAAAAGAGGCGAATGGGTAATCAAGGGGTTGGTAGTTGATACTTCCCTGGAAATAAAACAACTCTTCCTCCGAAAATCTGTTGCAAATTGCGGAAGATTTGGGAATACAGTAAAATTTTCGCCTATGTCAAGATAACAAATCTAGAATCGTTTAGTCATGGTTGATATATAAATGGCCGCATTATCAAACTTAAAAGTCTTTAAAAATGTTAGACCCAAATGTAAGAAATTATAAAATATGCGACAAAATTATCTTAAACAGGGTCTGTATTGTGCAAAATTTTAACTAATATTACTAAAAGGCTGGTGGATTTTATGCTCTAAAGCTGCTATGGACCACAAAAGCTACTATACTGAATATTAAAGTTAATCCATTTATTACCCATTTGCACATTATTAACATTATTAGTACCTGTATAAAATAAGCTGTGAAATGAAATTTAGCAGCATTTTTCGTTTTTGTTTTATTATAAATCTTTTAAACAATTAATATTTCCAATATATGAATTTCTTTTGTTAAACTCTTATTTTCCACTTTCAAATGACATCATGCTTGATTTTGTATAGGATTTTGTTTCAAAGTGTGGAGACATCAAATTTTTAACAAGTAATGCATAATGTATGCTGCACTTCATAGTATTAAACATGCCCATTTATTTTTGTTTTCCTGTAAATGTAACTGCGGCTGCTTATTCCGCATTTGGTTTATTGCTCGCGACAGACTGGCGAATTATTGCTTTACAAAATTACCTATTTATCAAACAATTTTGACTGTAATCTCAGAATTACCCAATATAATAACAGCAATTCATTTTCGTAGAATTTCACCTGCATTCGAACGCCCATTCAAATGTAATCTTATTTTCCACATTTCAAATAAATGAGTATTATGGGCTGCTCTATCAGTAACTCGTCCAACAAACAATCAATCAATGGCATTACCACTGACAATTTATTGCAGTTTGTCCTTTAACCGCATTCAAATCAATTCTACCACTCTGCATAGAGTCATAACTCACTGCATGGGTTAGGAAATGGAAGCGCATCCACTGTAACCACTTCCCATGGCGGCCACAGCCATACAAATAAAGTTAACTGCCGTTTGCCGACTGCAGTGGTAAATGTGGTCGATTCATAATTTCTGCATGAGCGTATGCCGTAATATGTAGGAACTTTTGTTGTTTACTGAACGTTTTGAACATTTGCGGAAACGTGAACAAATTGTAGTTACTAAAGTGGGTCACAGTTGTTAGCATGAGGAGCGATCGAGATGAGAATGAAAACGTTTTAAGTTTTATTTATTGGTACTTCAGTCGAAAAATAAGAATATTTAAAATTTGCAATATTTCAGATATGTATGTTTGCGAAATATTTCTCCCAAGGTAAGTACGTTCCATTCAACCATGTTATGTTTAGTTTTAGTTTTACTCCTCTTTGGGCCACGTTATTTGGTCGCTTTTGAATTGTAATGTCCTTTGCTTACAAAAAGTATATTCAATGGGTGACCTCATGCATACGTAATTCCACCAAAGCAATTACGGAGGAGCCATATTCACAAAAAGTATTAGGATGGTCTCATATTTACTGCACCACGTTAGTATTGTTTACATTTGAGGGTTACTGCAGAAGTTAAATAGTGCACAATATCACTCTTTTCTTCAGTGGAAAAAATTTAGTAAAATTATAACCTTTACGAAAGTTAGTTTTTGTATTAGACACGGTTACAGTTAATGAACTGTGCAATAAGGATATGCAATTTTCAGTGTTGCCTATGAGTCATTTCTAGCGAGGCGGACGAAAGACCAATCAAACTGCAGCTGTTTTCCTCCTAAGTTTTCCTTCGGATTGCAGGTGCATTTTAAAATAATCCAATCTGGTGAAGCAAATGATTAGAGGCGTTGGGGCTGAAACGACTTTAACCTACTCTCAGACGTCAAATGAGTGAACACCTCGCATTTCTCGGTATGAAAGTTGTTGGTGATATAATCCACGCAGTGCGCCTGTTTTGGTGAGCAGAACTTGCACTGCGGAAGAACCAAACGTAATGTTAAAAGGCTAGTTGCGACTAGAGTATTTTACAGCTCTAGTGGTGCACAAAACAAATTCTAAACTATTAGTAACTTTATCAGAATGAATGAAGGTGCATATCATTTAAAAGGGTAAAAGAGCAACACCCACAAACCGATTGATGAGCCTCGGCCGTTTTTCTTCCAATTCCGCCTTCAATTTATCTAATTGTGCGATATAGTAGTCCGCATTAATCGTTTAATTTGTTGGGAAAAGCTCAAAAAACGCTACTCTTTTGACATCCCACCAAATCGGCAACATTATCTTCCTGGGGTGAAGATTGAGGGGATTCGTTTCATTTCCCCCATGATATTTCCACGTTACATTGTTGTAAACTATCCATTTTTCATCCCCTGTGTTGAGGTTCTTCAGAAATCGTGGCTTGTTATTTCTTATTCTTAGCTTATCGCAGACGTCAATGCGATTCAAGCAGTTGGCATCGGTGAGAGAGTGAGGTACCCACACATCAAGGTTGCTCACAAATCCGACCTCTTTTATGACCTCGTGAGCAGTTGGGACTGCTTTTTTGATTATATCGGTTTTTTCCCTAACAGTTGCACGGGGATTAACAATAATTAAATCTGCCACCTCCTCAAAAATAATTTCTTTTGGTCGTCTTGATCTGGGAGCGTCCGTTACGGAGAAGTCGCCCGTATAAAATTATTTTAACCATTTCTGGCAAGTTATTTACTTTGGTCCTCTTTCTTCATTAATAGACTTTATTTTACAGCATAATATGCCTAAAACGCTCTTTTTCTCTCGTTTTTGCACTTCTTAAAACTTTTTTCAAAACGCTATAACCACTAACGACCAGAACGATAACACAAGTAATCGATAGTAAACAGTTTAGAGAAGGGGTGGGCGGAAGTTTTGGTGTTTGAAGGAACTCTACGTCATGAGAGAAGAGGTATGGTGAACGAATTTTCCGAACAACCCTATATTATAGTGTAATGCAATCGACAAAAATTAGGAATTGGATATTAAAGGCAAAACAGAATTTCGATAAATCGGCCAGTTTATGAGGAAGATACAAGATGAAGTATGACAGCGTCGTCTATTTTCATTTTCAGAACTAAGTGTATCAAACGCAAAAACCGGACGAAATTTAGCTGGGTTTGATACAGTTGCATGAAACATATGAAGCTACGAACATGTGGGTTGAATCAGTGACTTGTATGAGAGGTACCAGAAAGCTAGTTGGACGATTTCATTTTATAAAAAACTTGTAGCTCAATGCAATTGATAAAACCCTATGCAAAGGGAGTTTCGTAAAACCGGCCAATTTGTATGGAAGGTACTAGAAGGGATGTGTGAATGTTGACTATTATCACTCTCAGACCCATTTTGACCCATCTGAGTGAATTTAGTGAAAATAGAAAAGTATATACATTAAATATAATTATAAATATAATACATAAATGACGATTTGTATGAGAGGTACTAGAAAGGGTATGGTTACCGGTAAATTTTTTCAAATCTGATCAAACATTAAGAAGCGATATTTTGGAAGAAAATGTACGTATTTGTAGTGTTTTGTTTCTTCCATATTTAGAAGAAACCGCATTTGGGTGTTAGTTTCTTCCATATCAAATCATACTAATCACCAAATATATCGACCGAAATTTTTGAAACAATAGTCTAAAACTTCCTCAAAAGGATCCTCTGCAGCAAAACCAACCTAGAGGCGATCATTTAAATGACATTGTTTTTCGTACATATTTGGTTAACCCTACATTAATTTTTTCTAATGAAGATATAAAAATGCAACACCCGGAAACAAAGATCTGACATAAAAAGTGTCTTTACCAAACATGCTTCATGATGCTTTAACTCGGTTAAAATGGTAGGCTAGACAACTTCCGTATATCTTTATAAAATTTCTTAAGACTTGGCGCAGCTTAACACTTTGTCAGATTGTAATCGGTTATTATAAATGAACTATATCGGTCCTCCAGTTCTGGCACCTTCTATACAAATAGACAAATTTGCCGAAATCAAAATTTTTCCCTGAAACTCCTAATCCCCGGTAACACCCAAAGTTTTTAATCTTTGTATTGATTTATAGTGCCTGGTAAAATTTGAGAAAAATCGAAATCGAGTAACACCGTCCTTTCTGTTACCGCCCATAAAAATGACTGATTTTATTCTTATGTTTTCTTTCAACTAATTGTGCTGAATTGAATTAAAATTGACAAATTCATATACGAGTAATTGGTGATTTAGTTTCTGAGAATAAAAAAGGATGGCTTTGTCACACTCGTTATAGTATTTCCCACTCAAATTGAGCGACCTATAAAAATTGTATTACACTTTTTGGCGATAAGTCATAAACTGCTGTATTTGAAGTTTTTGTCAATGGTATTGCGTTACAATTCTAGCAAAAAAAGTGGAAGTCATTCCAAATGTATAGTATTTTTATAGCTTCCACAAAATCTGCTTCTTGGGAAGTTATTTTTAATTACAGCAAAGGAAACAATAAAATTAAGGCATCGTAACCGGTAGTCGATGTAAGAATAGAAAACATGTTTAGTATTTTTTTTTTCTTTCTGATGTAGAAACTTAACTTGTCTTTAAAGCTGTTGTTCGTTAATAACTTAAATTAGCTATGTGAATTCTGATTAAAAGAAGAAAATTGTTATAAAAACTGATCTGAAGAGTTTCCGTAGCTTTCATGCTTCCATGTCACGCCTAGACCATGCTGAATTCATAGATGGTTATCCAGTTTTTCACCACTTATAGATCACGATTAGTGGATTTTTTTTTAACTTTTGTGCCTGCTCTATTTTGACTAGGCTGTTTGGTAAAATGTAGGGAAAACGACAAATTAAACACTGCTTTGCTCATGCAAATGGAAGAGTTAACTATTTTTTTTGTATATTTTTTATTTATTTAGTTTTATATTATTTATGTTCTGAAAACGAAAGCAGAAGGTGTTGTCGTATTATTTTCGGTACCACCCGATTTATCCAAATTTTTTGCGATTTTATTTTATTTTTTATATCTCTGCTTCGTGGACTGCAGTTATTTCAATTTTTGTCAACTATATTTCATTATGATAACGCTTTCTCTTGCAACACACTTACAAATTACAGATTCATATATATTTCATTTAATAGCACTAAATTTTGTGTTATTTTGCAAAAGTCGGCCTTTTAATAAAATATTTTTCCAAATGAAAATGATTTGCTTTGCCACACTTCTGCTGGTACTGCACATATAATTTCTATAATTTCTGGGCTAAAGACTACAAGATTGTAATTTTGCTTCTTTCATCGTACGTTATTTGATATGGACCGAGTCATTTATCACTCAGGACTGAAAGGAAATCTGTGTAGAATTCTTCGGTTTTGGTCGTCAAATTTCTTCGAGTAAAAAGTACTAAAATTGGGAGCCAAAATTGCTCTCAACTCCATTAAAAATTATTAAAACTTTAACTAATTTCAGGGTACAAAATCGTAATTTTTTGAAAAAAAATATTAAACAGCTGTTTCTGTTAAAGAGTATATTAATTATTTAATTTCTTAATTAATATTTGTCGACAAAAACAAAAACAAAAAAGAAGTCGTAAAACCGCAGCAATAATTCGTAACAGCGGGTGTAAAAATTTTCTAATCTCAGAAATTCTTTTTTGCCAAATACGAGAAACGTAAGGCAACAACTTAAGCAGTGCCCTCCTTAAGTAAGAGCAAATAGCAAACTCCTATTTCATGCAATATTTAAGACTCTGGTAGCGCAATTTCACATAACTTGTTTTATGCTCTGCGCTATCGAATCTCCTTGTTCGGCAAATCCCTTTCCTTTCATAAAATGTTAACAAATAGTATCCCCCTCAAATCCCACTCACCAAAACTGTACTATTATGATACTCTTAGTTGTTCCTGGCTTAATTTTGCTTTGTATAATATTTCTACAGTTAAAGTTTAGTCGGTTTCCGGGAAACTGCAAAGGGCTTACACATCTCATTACTTACATTTCTATATGCTTTTGCTTCTCAAATTTTAATGCTGCCAATTTACTTTTTAGAATTTTAATCGTTTTGGTATTAACTTTCACAGCAAATAAGATGCAGATTTTTGGAGATAATTAACATACAAGCTCTCATTACAAAATCAGTTTTACGACGAATCGCAAGCTTCTTTCACAGGAGACAAAGCGATTCTTTATCTGCATTACAGCATGATCAAGCCTACACAACTCTCATGAATAAATGTTGTCTTTGTTGAAAATGAAACTGCGAAATCACATTCCGCACAACCATTGTCATTAGTTAATTCCTTATCTTGTCTTTTGGCTAGTTTCCATTAAGATTAGTTCTCCTGTTGGATGTGAGAATCGCTTTCACTTAGTTGAGATTGTGACTAAATCACCACCAGACCGTTAGGACATGCACATTAGGGTGGCAATGAAAATTTCTACTTGAGTCAAAACGAACAAGTATTAAAATTGAAATTTGAAGTACTTCTGAAAGAAGTAAAAATGTCTCACTCCCATTTTCATTACTTCGTGGGCTCTGCTTCAGAAGTGCTGAAAAGTCAGTGTAACAGAATAACATTTCTCCTATGACAAACACAGATTAAATTCATTGGTGCCTAATTTCGATCTGAACCCTGGACACAAAGAAGTGGTTAATATGTTATATTTTAGGATTTTCTTTTTTTCCTTGGATGTCAACATTTTAGGGCCAGTAGTAACTTGATTGAGGGATAGAACTAGAAATTATATGTTGTAATAGCAGAATGTGAAGCTATGTAGTACTAGTAGTATTGCTAGTTTTGATTCGCACATCCGGTTGAGATCCTGACTATTCAAAATTATAACAACGTAACTTACATTTTTGTCACTGCAACAGTTGCCCCTGCCCCTTCTGCTCCAAGTTTTCCCCCATTAACGAAATTTTCATTTTCTTTTTTGTTTGGTTCCCTGAAAGCAGAAATTTCGGAAAATACACTTTAATCGCGCTCCTACAATTATGTTCTGAAATAAAACTAATTAAGATAATTAATCAAGAAAAAAAAAAAAAAACAACCAAAAGGAATTGTATATTACTTTATTCACAGTGACTGCGTGGCAGACTGAATAATTCCCGAAAATTTTGCATACGCTGAACTGTGAATTTGCATAAACTGAATTCACAATTCTATTTTCATCGTTTATTCTTGGTTGCGATTCCATTTTTTGTCTCTTATCTGACTTTGTATAAACCTAAAGGTAAAAATTTCGTTTCAACTTTTTTGGCGCACACCATGTTGATGCCGGTTGGGTGTAATGCTTGGTTTTATTTTTCGTTGCTACTAGTTTTATTTCCAAAAAGTAGGAATTTTGAAAAGATCAATTGCTATTGCGCACTTATGCCGTAAGGAGAATGAACGCTCCCGATTATGTTAATACTAGCTGACCCGGCAAACGCTGTTTTGCCATCCAATTTTATTTACACGGAAAGTATGGTTCCCGTTGCAAAGTCGTTGTGGATTGATATTTCAAAGAAACATTATAGGTGCATTGAATTGACATACCAAATATTGTTCACATGATCAGTAATAATGGATTTTCCCAGAAGTTTTTACTAATGATGAGTATCAATTAAAAGACTTCAGACAAACTTAAGAGTGATAATAAAACACTGATGGTTAAGATTTCAAAGCGATTCATTTGAATGGAGTCAACATCAGAGTACGATGTGATAAACAATGTTTTTTGATGTAATTCTGGTGCAAATATAAAAAACGAAATTAATCTCACAGACTTCCATCGATTGATCTTGAAATTAGAAATTCACCCCGCAGACTTCCATCGATTAACCTGGCGATGTAATGGGAAAAGCCAATCGAACGGGAAACTGTATCCGGTTAAATTGGAATAAAAGTTGAGTTGGAATTGGTACGATAGGATAATAAATAGATAGATAATAAATAGCTGACTCGGCAAACGTTGTTTTGCCCAAGAAGTTCCCATGTTCTGTACTATAGATGTACGTGATTGTACCAATCCAATGAAATTAAAATGAAAAATGCAGTTAAAAATTGTGTTCATACTAATATGAAAATATTTTTTTATTTACTGAATTGTATTTCCCCTTCATTGAAGCACTCTGTGAAAAACAATATTTTTTGTTTTGTTGTCAGGAGCGAAAACGACCAAAGAAGATGGTTTTCCGACACGGGAACATGCGACATATAGTTGTCCGTATGAAAACATTCATTTTGCAGATTAAGGCCACAAACACTCAATGATTGGCCTTGTGATTTATTAATTGTCATGGCAAATGCTAGACGAATTGGAAATTGTATGCGCTTAAACTCGATTGGCATATCGGTGGGGATCATTGGAATTCTCAGAATAAGAACTTCCTCACCTTTGAATTTTCCTTTTAGTATTCTCGCGTGAATCACATTGCTCATGAGTTTTGTGACCGCTAAACGCGTTCCGTTGCACAATTTTGGTTGGTTGAGATTGCGAAGCATAATGACGACTGAACCAATCTTTAATTGTAAATTGTGCGGTGGCAAGCCAGGTACATCCAATGAATTCAAAAACTCAAATGGGTAGTTCGTTGCCTTATCTTCATTTGTTACACAATCGACAGATTTAAAGGAATGCAGTGACCCAACGATTTGATTCTGAATTGTAAAGTTTAACTCATCCACATTCTTGTTTTTTTGCCGCTAAAATTGCTCTTTCACTCAACCAATCGTAGTTTTTGTGGTTACTTATGATGTTCGGAAACACCTCTTTGGTTGAGACTAAATTGCAAAAATTTGGTCGGAACGAAATCATTCCATTCGAAGCGTCGACAGGAACACGTCCATTACCAACGGTAAGCAGTTGGTTGGAGAACACTACGGCAGATGGATCGTTTAGCAATGCAACTCGCATATTTGTCGTAAGCTGAAGTTTCTTCACGCCACAATGGTGATGATTTGAGGCAAGCATTGATTTCATCGGCAGCGGTCGATCGTGGTATTACTGACAGTGTTTGCCGGAAATCGCCTGAGAGTAAAATCAATGCACCCCCAAAAGGTCTTTCGTCATTACGCAGATCTTTCATAGTGCGATTCAAAGCTTCTATCGCACGTTTATGCGACATTGTGCATTCGTCCCAGATAATGATTTTGCTTACTACCAAAACTTTGGCCACTGCTGAATGTTTCGATATGTTACATGTCGGTTCCTCAACCGATTGATTTAATGGCAATTTTAATGCGGAGTGAGCTGTTCGGCAACCTTCCAGCAGCGTGGCGTCAATTGCCTTCATCACCGTGTCGTACACTTCTTTTTGTTGGGGATTTAACAAAGGTACACTCGTTTGAACCAAGTGACTTAACGCATTTGTGTCGTATTCACGTTCACGCTGCAATTCTCGTTCGAAAGCGTCATTCATTCCACGATTAGGCGCTGCCATTCCTAACCTGACTAACAAACTGCCGCACATGAGGTAGCACATGTCTTCTATCAAAACCAAAGCTTGGTTGTGTATCTCTTCACTCATCTCATGATAGGGATTCTCTGAATGGACACGAAATCTATGCAAAATGTCTTCTGACATGTTATCCTTGTACTTCTCCCATAATTCACGTGGATTTGATGGAAAACACGTGGAAATAATGATCACAAATAATGTGCGTATCTGGCTTGGAGAAGCTGAAACAGTTGCTTCAGTTGCTGTTATGTCCCAATGCGCATCGTTTTCCATCAAATTCAGCTCCTGACATGCTGCACGAAATGTTGGCAACACTACACCGTTGACAGTTCGAAGATATTCAAATGATGTCGGGCCACGAACATTCACCAGCAATAGTCGCAAGTAAAGGCATTCATTATTTTTGGGATGAACTGTATAAATACGACCAAGAGCTTCAGTGGAATGCACATCCGGATGACCAGGAACGACATCGCCTTGCTTTCGATTGAAATGTCTTCAATGAAGCATTCCAAGTGTAATAACGTAAAGTAATGTACGTGCAAACGGATCACTTCGGCAAATCGATAAAAAAAAAACTGGTCAATGTTGAGCACGTTGAGCGGCATTTGCTGCAGTGAAATAAACTCGTTGACCATTCTCCAGATGCACTGCCAAATGTGTAGCAGTCGGATAACCTTCGTGAATGGGAAATGAGAATATTCGCCAAATCGCCTCATTGCAGCAAATGTACCGACCTACCTGATAGCGCGTGATTTCATCATTGGGGTCAGGAGCTTGAAGACCAAAAGCCGCCATGTCACTTCCCTTCATGACATATTTGCAGACGTACTTGATGGACTTCACTGAATTACAATACTCCAAGGAAAGAAGTGGCGAATAGGGAACAACCCAAGAGTTGTCTACCACGAAATCATTTCCTTTCACTCTTACTGTGATTGTTCTACCGTTATCATCAGATGATCGATGATATCATCAATTTGGTTTGGCTGTACTCTTTCTACTAACCAAATGAGAATGTGCGCATGCGGCAAGCCTCTTTTTTGTCATTCAATTGAATACATCCAACATCGAGTATCTCCAAAGACACGATGCCTAACAATATAGTCCATGAGCGACCGGACTTTTTGCCTGAATACGCGTGCGGTGACATCGTCACGATCACTTGATATTTGGCCAGGTAGCAGCAGTTGAACAATTTCTTTCTTTCCACTTTGCACATTACGTCCGTAATGATGTACATACGTCATTGCATCCTGCGTATATTCAAGCATATGACGTGGGTTGCCAACAAACGTCGCCGGTAAAATGGTCAACCGGCCAAAATCAGACGCATTTCCATCGGTGCAAATTGCATCGTGTAAATGAATGTACTCCTCCGAACGTAACTTAGTTTGATTTAAACTGATAAAAAGGAGGCGCTCCGCTTCTATTTTGGCGTACATATCGACGCAAAATTGCTGAAACAATCGGCGAAACCGAAACAAATGGTTAAACGACACGCGTAATAATTCATAGAGCTGACCTTCCTGGAAGTTTCCTCACCTAAAATGACATCAGTGACATAATTGAAATTATTATTATGTCTATACTCACTGGTCGATGGATTTATCAGTTTGATGTTGATATAATATCTATCGTCTCCTTGCCAAAACATCAGTGGGTATTGCAATGCATCGTATGAACGATGCGTTTCGGATATTCGTTGCAATTGCTCAGAGTCCCGACGTGTGAGCACAATATCGCGTGATTCCCGGTTTTCACCAACAACCACAACTGCAACCTCATCTATTGTTGGAGCGTTAAATTGGCGTTCGTGGGTTCCAGCATGTCGTTTATCCGCTCTGATCACGACTTTATTGTCATCAGTCGGCATGAGATCCAATGCAGTTTTGAACAATCGTACCAATGCATGATGCTCGTGAAGCAACTGCTGCAGATCTCGAAGAATTCCCCTTCACATTTCCGAATTGATTGTTTGGCGCTGGTCTAATTGATGTTCCACATTTCCCATAAAATAGATTTGTAAAAATTTATGCTGTCCATCTTCAAGCGGTAACAATGATCCAATTCGATGGTGAATTTGACCTTGGATCTGTAGTAAAGGACGAAATTAAATGAAATATTTTTCTTATTCATCAAAAGAAAATAATCACTTAATGTATTACCTTGAATGTAGGATTGTATCCACGTTCATGAATAAAGCCCGCTCCAAATGACGTCATTTGAAAGCATCTGTTGTATTTCTTAGCGTTCGATAAAAAATGACGTGATTCTGGTGTTTCGCCAGAAACCAAAGAACGCAATGGTTCACATAGCATGGGCAATGATGGTAATTTAACCTTTCCACTGAGACAGCACAATACAGGTGTTTCTCCATCGAACTTTAACTCATCGCAGTGGTTGCAGACAACCTCCATTTGGTCAATTTGAACGAAAGGATGGGAGCTATAATCAACTACGGAATTGTAATTAAACGCTACTCGATTCAAATCAACACTTGAAGCAATTCTTCTTGTTCGCTAGATTTTCTCGTTGATTATTTCTTTGATTTGCCCGACGATTCCTCATTCTTAACTGATCCGTTACATTTGCCGCCTGTCTTTCTTCTTGTGTTTGTGATGCACGAAGTCGGGTCATACTAACACGGCGCTGTTCTCTTGCTAAATCTTGTTCATCCGTCGGCAACTGACAGGCTGTATTCCGTACTGTACTTGCATGACGGGTTCGATGCGAAAGATTTGACCTTCTGATTCGCGGCATTATGAATTACACTTTGATATGAACACACAAAACATTATCTCACAAAATAAATTTATTTTTCAGGCAACTTACCGTTTGAAAATAGAATTCAACACCAAAATAATCAAACCGAATGTAACGAACACGAATTTTTATTGATTTTTAAAGTATTTCACTTAAGAACTATTTGCATAATGCGAAATTAACGTTTGGGTTGAGTGTCGATGAACACGCAATATATACAAAATTCGTTTCAAAACAATTTATGTAATCAAATTGAATTACAATAACTTTCTAAAGCTTATTAAAATTTGACAAATTTTTCAAACCCATCAGCTGTCAGAAGTTGACATATAAATCGCCGTCTAGTGGCAATACCGGAACCAGCATTTGAAATCATGTTCTTTTTAATGGTTTCTTGAGTAAAAATAGCGTTGAAAAATCGCTCCATACAAAATGTATGGGAAAATTAATTTTCTTTATAATTTTGTTTTTCCGAGAATTTTTTTAGAATTTTCTTGGATATTCTCCTTATTTGGGTGGAGACCTTTCCAAATTGGTGCTAATCATCGAAATCGGCCAATTCTTTCTCGAGTTATAAGATCAGTAACGAACATCACTTTCTTTTATATATATAGATAATTTCAATTGTTTGTTGTGGAAAACGGCATCATTTTCGTACAATCGCAACCTTCAATACCGCTTGAAATCCCGAAGGCGCGTTACAGTTTTCATGATTCCAAATTTAACCGTATGGTCTGGTCAGTGACACCATTTTAGTTCAAAAATGTTTCCCTATTGTTTCCAAATCTGTAAGGGTAATATTGACATCAATTTTCATGATTCTAGCTCCAGCCATTTGAGCTGGATGATGTTACCATATTTGTCTCTTTTTAACCTGTAAAGAGAGGGTCTTTAGGTATGAATTTCGAAAAATTCATTCGTATCACGTGAATACTCTGGATCCAGCTTCAGCAGTTTAGTTCGAACAATGATACCAGAATTGTCTCTTTTTAGCCCACTGTTCCCTTATAGTTATGAATTCCAACAAATTTCTCTTACCGCGGGCACCCTCGGCAATGGAAATATGGACAGCAATTTTTGCTAGTGTAGATGTAGCTAATTAGGCTGAGTGATAGTACCAGATTTGAAGTTTTTGGTCTGTCGTTACCCCGAAGAACATTGATTTCGAAAAACACCTGCTTCTCGTCTGTCTACTGTAGAGGAAGAATGCGGACATCAATTTGCATGATTGTAACCGTAGCCGTTTGGGCCGGGCGATGGTATTGGGTTTGGCCATCCCCAATAAATACGAGTTTCTTTTTCTAGGGTAGAGTAATATTGAAGCCAAATTTCATGACTTCAATTCAAGACATCTGGGATAGTACCATATGGGTCCCTCTGTTGTCCTATTTACTATAGAAGAAGAAATGGATGATTCTAACTTAAACCGTTTGAGCTGGGCGATGGTACCAAATGTGTCCCTTTTTGCCCCCTTTTTATGTTTAAAACTACGAATTTTGAAAATTTCGCTCATCTACTACGTACATAAGGAGTATTTGTAGTCCAATTTCCGTGAATATGGCTTTAATCGTTTGGTATGGGCAATTTTTAGAATATGTAGTAAAATTTAGACATTAACTAAACTATTTAACACAATTATAACAACCTAGTTTTCAGCCCGTACTCAGTCGAGACACTTTTATAATACAGGGTGATTTTTTAACATTTAAATTTTTCAGGTTGGCAGCACTGGTTGGTAACGACGTGCAAGCGTCATCTATCAAAGTGAAAAGTGTCAGTATACTCCGCCATTTCACCATGGAAAGACTACCGACTACCGAAGAAAATATTGCAACCGTAGCGACCAGTGTTAATGACGATCGTGAAATGTCAATTCGTCGCCGGACGAATTTAGTGATGAAAAGAGGACATGGCCACCATGGTCTCGACAATTGTCTGTAAATCCTCCACTACATGGGTGTCATTGCCCGCTTGTAGTTATTAAGAAAAACCATTAGAATTCAGATTTCCAAAATAATAACAATACTTACATTTTCAAAGTTGTCCATCTGCACAAACACAATGATTCCAATTCAATATTTTTAAATTATTAATTGCGCTTTTACGCTTTTATTAATTACGTTTATTTTATAATATTTATTTTATACTTATTACGTGCCTTTGTTTATATTTGGACGATAAAATGATTACGAGTAAGAACAAAACAAAATGAACATTTTATAAATTGCAATTCTGCCAAGTTAATTTTGCTAAAAGCCGATGCGCAACCATTATTGCTCAGAATTTCTTGGGTGTTAGCATGGATTTTTGAAAGTTCCAATTTATTTAATTCGGTATTTTTAATATCCAATAACAGGCAACTCCTCTACGGGCTACAAATCAAAAATAGCTTACAAAAATCTTGGGAAAAAATTATTGAAAACATAAATTCGAAACCTATTGTTACATTTCTTTAATTTTTGTATACTTTCCTCTGTAAGAATTAAAGTATTATTATAAAAGATCTACCAAGTACCAAGTATCTTTCGACCAAAAGCGTCTCATAGCGTTTAAAGTCGATGGATACCATAACTGTCGTAAATTTTTAACAAACTTTGCAAAACTTGGCACATCATAATAATTCTACACTATATTTTACCAGACCGTAACCGGTGACTATACCTATAGATGAGCTATACCGAAGCATCCTTTTCTGGTACTTCCCATAAAAACTGACCAATTTTTTCGAAATTCACTTTACTTCTCGTTCTTGGACTTAAGCAACTAACATTATAGTGGGTTACTACTGTTGATAGATTTTGGAAAAATTAACTGGGAAAATACGCCCCTTCTGATACCTCCCATACAAATGGCCGACCGAATTGATATATTCTTGTATTTATATCTCTTATTAAGTTTCCGCAATTTTGGTCCACGTTAAAGTCCAATTTTGGTCCAGGGTAAAGTCTAAAAACTGAAATGGCTTGCACTGTCACATCCCTTCTAATATTTCCGAAGCAAATTGGCCGGTTTCGTGAAATTTATTTTTCTTCTATAATTTTTATTTAGCAGGCACTAAAAATCCAAGTTATTGTCCAATGCATTGGATAATAATTTGCTGTAAAGGTAGAGAAAAATTGATCACCTAACCACGCCCCTTTTTGTATTTTCCCAGGATTTGCACTGAATTTAATAAAATTTTGCCCACAACATTCATTTTGTGTGTCCCTTTTGGTGCCATCTGCACAAATTGACCCATTTATTGAGACTGTAATTTTCCACTGTAACCACTAATGCTAAAATTTGAAAAAATCGATTCAATAACAACGTCCAGCGTGATATCTCCCATACAAATTAAATAATTTAACCCACAAATTCCTACATTCAGTGCTTCATTCAATTTTAATAAATTCGCTATAATCTGGCACACATCAGGAATTCAGTAAATTTTGTTCTGTATAAATGCGGACTATATTGCCACGCCCCTAGACCTTGGGTTAAGATACACCTATACATATGTAAGTCAGTTCGATTAACTGAAATTTTTTATACTGGATTTTATTTAAATAATCGTTTTTAATATTCATATTCATTTGCGTATTTGGTACAATATCTTGATTCAAAAAGCATTCTTTTTTTCTCACAGATTTCGAACATCCATAAGTGATTAAACTACATACAATTTTTCTTTATTTCGTGGTCACCCTAACACACATGTAATCTTATGAACTGATGCGGCTGCTTTTCTTGAGTTTACCAAAAATGTACCAGCTGAAACCGAAGATTTGTAAAATGTGTGCGGTGTGTACTGCGTTTTAAGTATCCAGGCTTAATCTGACTTGCAATGAAGGCAACAGGCATTTTGTATGGTTTTACTGAAGTTACAAAAACCACTCATATAAAACGTTGGACATGAGTTAGTCAGTGTTGCTGATACAATCGCTGTAACACTTCAGAGGGATTTAATTGTATAACATGATTTTAACAGCGTTATTACCAACAATGTGGCAAACTTTTATGAGTCACAGTGGTTTTGTTGAAAGACCCGGCTTTAATAGTGTAGTATAGGATGCGATAGCCGTCAATTGACTTAGGATGTGTGCAGGTACACTAAATCATTCATTGAGGTTGTGGCAGCTGCAGAAGTTCATAGATGTTTGTGAAAGATATAAGGATATTAATATGTTTATTTTTAGCTTTAAATCATTAATACTTGCGCTTAAGAGGAAAAACCACTTATCTTGAAATTCATTGTATGTACCTCTAGCCAGAGGAATTTAATACAGCAAAAATGTAACACCTAAAAGGAAGCATTTGAAACCTAAAGAAAGCATTTGAAGCCATAAGTATCCTTTGATAAAATGGATAACAATATCCTTTTTGAGTCGATTGAGCTATGTCCGTACATTTGGCTAGCCAGCTGGTAGACACGATATCTTAATAGATCTCGTTATAACTTGACACAGTCTAAAATTTTGCAAGATTGTAGCCAGAAATTGTGAATGAGCTAAATCGAGCCACCGCTTCTATTTTTTAAACTGTTTTCAGAAATTAAATTTTTTTCCTGAAACTCCCAACTCGTTTGACCATAGTAATCTGAATTTTCGTCCATTGCATTGCGGTGTAATGATCAGTAACATTTAAAGCGATCGGCCGGTTAATCACGTCGCTACTGATTCCCACCATACAAATGACCGATAAAGCCAAATACTCTTAGTTTCATATATTTTAAGCAGTTGTGCAGAATTCAGTCAAATTTAGCATACATCCTATGCTCCATGAACTCAATTCTGGAAATAAAAATGGACAGAATTGACTCTCTTCTTTTAGTATCTACCAAACAAAACGCCGATTTAACCCACATGTTCTGAGGTTCATAGCTTTTATCCCCTTTCAACAAATTTTGTCCAATTTAGTACAAAATTAAGGAATGAAAAAGGGCAGAGTTGGTAAACTCAATTCTGGAGCACTTTGAGCACTTCCCATACGAATTGGCAAAATGTCCGCAATTCAATTTGGTAACTGTTAAACAAGTTACCTAATTTAACCCATACCTTCCTAAAATTCGTTGTTTCATACATCAGCACTAAGTTAAATATATGTGCAATTTAGCACGCATTAGGTTCCAGTAAACATAGACCGGCGAATGAAAGTGATCTGTCTTTAACTTCTCAGCGGAGGACTTTATGAAGTTTTAATCATGCTTTCGAATATTGCGCTCTCATTTATTTCAGCATTCTTGGATAAGAACCTTCCAATTTACCACGCCCCGTGTATTAACCACCTAAAAATTTGACCTCAAATTATTTGACTAATAGCAGTGTTACCTCAGAAAAAAAGAACATCTAGGGAAGATAATTCGCTCATCGTGGACTAGAAGTGCTGAAAAAATTAATAATCATTGATGAATTTAACATGTGCTCGTCACCCTCTTGTGTGTTGTTCTTGATACCTTTTCACTGCTTTTTCACCAGATTATCTGTAGCAATGAAAGCTTCTTAGATAATTTTTGTGACAATTTTCTTTTTTAACCAGAATTGACATAACTAAGTAATTTAAATTACTTATGAACGACAATTTTAACTACATGTTAAACAAATTTAATTTATAGCATCAAAAAAAAAAAAACAAATTTATACGATTATATAATTTAGTATTCTTATAACGACTGCAGGTCATATCATCTTTATTTCATTTGCAGCGGAAAATATGATCATATATCATTTGCGGAAGCTATGAAAATACTATTCTTTAAAATGAATTCCACAGTTTCCTCCGTTCCTTCCTGTACTCCTCAACCAAACCCCTGAAAATCCCTTAAAATCCACCCGAATGCTACTACCATAAGGTGGTAAATTAAGCCTTACCTGCGCCAATGAGGATTATGTCCCATTCTAGCACAATCAATTTGGTATCTGCCGGCTGGCTGAAATAACTGAAAGTTGCGCTAGCTTGCTCTTAAAATTAGTCGGCCCCTTCTTCTACTTCAAGTTTACTTGGCTATCCCAGAAAGACGCTGGCAATTGCATTGTAATATGTCCAGTGTGATTAGAACACCGTGGGTAAGGCCTTCACAGCGAGACTCATGTAACTTTGTATTCTCATGTGGACTTTGTGTTCTTGGAAATAGCAAATTTTCCCCCAAACTTTAGTCAGAGACTAGCAGGAAGAGCTAATCAAGTTCTAAATTACTCCGCATAAGAAAATACCAACTTTGGACCAGTTATTTTTCACTTATAATAATCTAAACTTGTATGTTCGATTAACCAGAAATTCAAGTGTTTGATGTAGAACAACGTAACTTTTGGGTCTGTGACCAGTCAGATTTTGAACACGGTAAAGTTATAGTAAACCCTCTCCCCGACTAAGGCTGGGAGAAAATTACTTATAAAATATAGTGTTATTCATTTTTCGTCTTCAAGTAAAGTTAAATAAAGCACGCATTAAGCTATGATTTCCATGAAACTTTATTTTATTATAATGCTTGGACCTTGTCATTACTTACAAAATACATTCGCTGGATTGGTAGCAGCAGTGGATCCTTTGAGGTAGTTTTCCAAAAAGTACGGCCGATGACACCTCCGAACTATAATGTTCACCAAATAGTGACTATTCTGGATGCAATGGCTTTTCCACAATCATTTCTAGGTTATCCGAGCGCCATATGGGACAATTTCACTTGTTGACGTAACCACCGAAAGAGAAATGAGCTTCATCGTTGAAAAAACTTTTGTTCGTTTGAATCACAGCTTTTGTAGTAAGTTTTAACAATTTTTGTGCGTTCTGTGGTTGTTGATGATCCATATTCGTAAATGACAAACCTTTCACTAAATAAACAATACTTCAGATGTCAGGTATTTAACAGCTTGCCAGACTGGCGATTTTGCAACCACTAAATGGATAACTCTATATTTCAGATCGTTGTGCAAAACGATGCATTTAAATGTGGGCCGAGAGAAAATTGAGGAGAATTTTTGTAAGTCGTTTCATCTAACCGAAATTTCTTTGCTCTTTTTGATCGTTTCCGCCTAAACAATTTTATAGGCGATTAATTATAGACAAAGTTCTCCGAACATTCCATTTTCAGTTAATCAAGAGAAAATTGTCATCGTCTTCAATATCCTATCGATTTACATTCGACAGTAGTATCGTTTTAAAATACTTTAATGGAGAGATGTTTTTATACCTGAATTTCCATTTTATTCCTGCATGAATGCAAAATACACAAAATAATAGAACAATACAATACTTTGATATTGATAGAAAGACAACATATTGCTAATATGGGTTAGCCGAAAACAAGCATAGAAATAACGCAAAAGTTTATAGTTTGCCAGACTGGACACGGTAAATCCCAAGGTTCTTACCGAAAATACTATGAATTACTGCGTGATAGCAAAAGATACATGATACTCTAAGGGGAGTGGCCAGGCAATTCAATTTTACTCGCCGAACTGAGATTGTCGTACACCTGGTGAATGCTAAATTATGGTAAATCTAGAGCAATTGGATAAAATATATGAATTAAGGGCTCTGGTTGCTACAGGTGAATAACGATTAGAAATTTCCCCATTCCCTGCATATGTCGGACTAAGTAATTTATATGCGAGCAACCAGAAAGGGCTCCATATTATTATACATATTTTAGCAAACATTATGGCGCAAACCAATTGTTGAAAATTTAATTTGAAATTTAAAAACTGGGGATTACAGGGAACAAATATATTCTATACACCTGCCAATTTGTATGGGCAACACCAGAAGATGTAAAGCAATGACAAACATTTTCATTACCAGAACTAACTTTACCAATGGTATGTGATGTCGAAATTTAACTGTATCGAATATAACTATTTGAAAATATTATTGTATAGAAGGTACCACGAAGGTATCGTTATTTGTATGGAAGGTACCGAGTGGATCCGGGTAATGTCGTTCATTTTCATTAAGTTCATCAAACGTATGTTTAAATGAATTTAGTAAAGCTGCTTGAAAGGTATGAATGGATTAAATCAGTTATCTGTGTGAAAGTTATCAGAAGAGACATTTCTAATCAGAACAATGGACAACAATTTAGGCGTTGGCAGTCAATGATTTAAGAGCTGTGGGGAAAGACTTGAATTTCGTTCAAGTCATTCAATTTGTGTGGGAGCTAGCAGAAGAGTCGATCGGAAGTAGCCCACATAGAACCTCGACTCCGATATGGCAGTGTCTTAGTTTGCGGCAAATTTTAAGAAGTTTTGGAAAGATTTACGGTAATTTTAGAGTCTACCGTCAGCTGACTGTTTGGCCGACTGGCAAAGCCAAACAGACGGACGCACTTCGCTGTATCACGAAGCACATTTGATACTTTCGATAGTGCCTTTAACACTTCATTCTGGATGTTAAATTTTTATCACATAAAACGATGTGTACCTTAATTTCTTCGGGAAAAGCTATTATTGTTGCGAAACTATATTATTTTTCTTAATCGGTCCATTTGCAAGCCAGGGTAACAGGGTAAATAAATAATCCAAGAATAGACAGTCGCTCCAAAATGTTACATCTCTCCCATATAATTTAAATTCGGGCATACCTATGACCGGGGAAAAGGATTTTTCATAAAAATCGTAAACATTTCCCAATTTTGACAATTACCAATATTCCATAACTCTATCCAGTGCAAATGATTTTACTGACTCCATTTGGCTCAATTATGGAGTACGTCGAATATTTACATTTTATTGTTCGTAAATGAGTAATAACAAAATATTTAGAATTTGTCTAAAAAATCGCATTTTAATAGTTTGTTTTGTTGCGTTGTATTGTTAGAGCGCATCGATAAAATCTTCACAATTACCACGGATTATTATTATTATTATTACTCTATAGACAGCTCCATCCTTCAAATATAGTTCACTACAAAAGTTAAGGAATTAAGTATTTATCATTTTGCATTTTTTAGGGAAACCTTACTGTCTGAAGTACAGCTTTCTTAGACCACTTTTTGTTTCGTTTTTCGTAAATATTTATTAAAAAAAAAAACAAAAAATAATTATTTAAAAATAAAATGCGTCAGTAATCGTAAAACTTTTATAATTTACTTAAAATTTCATTTGTGAATTCGGAGCACTTTGCTTTCCCGCCCAAGTCGGCCGTTAAGTATTTGCCTTCCTTGATCACATCCAAACAAGCCTTTTCAATTTTGTCGGCGTAGGCATTGAGTTTCAAGTGTCGCAACATCATGATGGCGGACAACAACAGCGCAGTGGGATTGGCCAAATCTTTGCCGGCAATATCGGGAGCAGTACCGTGGACAGATTCAAAGAGAGCACCGTTCACGCCCATGTTGCCGGAAGGTGTTAAACCGAGGCCGCCTACCAGGCCGGCGCACAGATCCGACAGTATATCGCCATACAGATTAGGCATGACCAATACATCATACTTGGAGGAGTCTTGCACCATATTCAAGCAGACGGTGTCCAAATAGCATTTATCAAATATAATTTCGGGATACTTTTGGGCAACTTCTTCAACACAGCGTACAAACAATCCATCAGACATGCGCATAACATCAGTTTTGTGCACAACCGTAACCTTCTTCCTATTGTTGTCCCTGGCGTATTGAAAAGCATATTCGGCCACACGTGTTGATGCTTTCTGGGTAATCAATTTTATACTTTGGACGACACCGCGGATAACCTGGTGTTCAATGCCAGAATATTCACCTTCCGTATTCTCGCGAACGATTACAACATCGACACCATCGTATAAGGTTTTATAGCCCTCCAGGCTTCTGCAAGGTCGGACGTTGGCATACAAATTGAATTCTTTGCGCAAAGCCAAGTTTAATGAACGGTGTCCCTTTCCGATGGGTGTCTCCAATGGTCCCTTCAAACCAATTTTATTTGCGTTTATAGATTTAACGGCCGCCTCAGGGATACCAAACTTCCCATCGGGGCCTTGAACTGGTGCTACATCTACGATTTCCCATTCAATGGGTACTTTGGCTGTAGCAAAAATCTTCTGCACGACAGCACAAATCTCAGGGCCAATGCCATCACCTGGTATGAGGGTAACTTTCTGGATTCCAGCAGAATAAGAGCGATTACTGAAGGAGATTATACTAGAAAATTTTTGAATTAATCGTGCAGCCATGATGTTTAATTCGACCTCTTCATGCGAGTTTGTTGTACTTAAATTCGGCAATTTAGTTTCATTTGCAAAGAATTTTCAGAGAGAATAATTTCTAGTTTCACTATTGTTTGTAGAAAAAGTTGTAATTTATAAAAAATATATTTTTGTGACAAAAGCCACAAATAATTGACTCTAAGAAACAACTGAGAGAGAGAAATATTGCTTGGGATTAGTTTCCCCCACAAATTGTTGCTTTCAATACAAATATTATCGCCGTTGCATAGACAATCTGCGTAACATTTCATTACCAACACGACAGTCACAACTCTATGAATGGCACATTAAGGTGCTAAGTTAATAAGAACCTGTGACAGGTGCGGTAAATTGTGGTCACATGAGCTTCATAGCAAAACACAGGGGTCAGAGTCCGAAGTGCTACAATTTAGAAATTTTGTCAATTTTGTTTTATTCAGGAACTTCAGTATGTCATAAAAACATTTGAAATTTTAAGAAAAATATGTTATTGTTCGTTGTAGCCACCTTTGCGCGGATGATTGCATTGAGTGTGCCAGGGAAGGCTTCACACGCTGCACGAATGTGGCGCGATGGTATTTTCCCATTATCCCATTATAGGCGAAGAGCAAACTTTTGTAACACCTCTTCTGATACCTCCAACACAAATTAAATGGTGCTTCCGTAAATGAATCCAGATTCTTGTCTTGATCTATAAAATTCTCCTGGCATCTGCATATAAACGACCGATTTAGCTCATACTTTATGGCTTTCTGTTTTTTGTACAGGATTTGTTCAAACTTGGCACAACTCATGCTTTTGACAAATTTACCACTGGGAAGGAAAATTGATCATGTTGTCACTAAATGAAATGTTTGTCGGTTACGTTATAGTGTAATGTTTGACAAAATGCAGGGACTGTCACCGAAACAATATCGAATTAGAAAATAATTTTGATTTGTTTCAGTTTCTGGAATCTAAATCAGAAATATACTCGTATATACATATATATAATTGTTTATTCTGATCCCATTAAACAGAATCAAAATTGTACTGAATTTTGTTTGTGGCTTCTCTTCAGCTGTCGAATAAGTCTTCTGCCTTTTACTAAATATTTAAAGGGAGAGGAACACTTTAATGAGTCCAAAATTTTGTTTCATACGTTAAAAACGAAATTACAATTAATTACGTTTTTTACTCACAGACCCGAAACGAAGACAGGTACAAAATATTGACTCTGATGTAGTTTATAAAAAGTTTTTCTTTTTGTGTTGCATTTGAAGTTTTTAAATTAAAAAAAGCGATCAAATTTTTGAATGGCTGTGAAAATTTCTGAGAGCCTGATATCGTTAATTCAGAATTTAAATTACCTGAATTATTTTTATTTTTCGCAATTAAGTAGTGAGTCAGGCTTCTTTCTCTGCCAAGTAAGGGAACTACATTTGATTTCAGTCCTGTTTTGGATTAAGCAATGAAACTGTATAAAATTTAATTTTTGTTTCATGTTCTCGAATCAAGATATCTGTTTCATTACATTTCAACAGAGAAGCAGAATCAATGTGAGTCTCTAATTCGTCTCAGGTAAAAAAATGGATCATTGTATGAAATAAATTGTCATTTCGAATATGAATGTGTTTTAAACAAACTTAAAATATCAAAACCGAAACAAAATAGAACTATCGTGAAAGTCACTGAAAATCACAATGAAAAATTATCATTTAATTCATACAGTTCAGTAATTCATATTTTTCATTCAGTCACCTTACTTACAATAAACTTTGTCCTGCAAACGGTCTGGTCTGAGTTGTAATGATTTTGCAAAAATCAATGTTTTTTTTCACAATTTGTAAGCGGAGGCAGTTGGTTCTTATAAGTAGCTGGATCCGTGAGCTACAATTTTGTATCCTTTCAGAGTATTTATTACCTACTGGAACCCCACACACTTTTTCACTAATGCAAAAAAATGTTTTGAAAGTCAGTTTACTTGACTGATACTTCTGTATTGGTTTATTTTTTAACCACACACAGAACAAGCCTAATTTCTAAGGAAAACCATTTCTTTACCACATTATTACTTACATCATCTGAGAATAGACAATTGAAAGATTTAAGAATTCAGTTGAAAGTTTTGAGGGTCATTAAAAATTTGCATCATTTAAATGTTCCACAAATATACAGCGTAATAATGTTACCAACAATGCATCAATCAACTGGAATGCGGTTGCTCAAGGGCAAAGTTAATTTAAGCCGCCTAACTAACAAATCCATTAAGATTGTCTGAAATCTTTGTGAGAACCAACAAATCTTTTACGTTATGATAACATAGTCGAGTTCCTGGAAAATAGCAATGGCATATAAAACTTCAGTTTATTTTATCAAGGAAATCATTATTAGGGAAATGAATAAATCAAATAGACAGTTGTTGTAAAAAGTCAACATACTCATGATTATTTGGTTCAGACACTCAATTTATTCAATTTACTTTAGGAGGTTATCATCTCAACATTTCGCACCAACACACATCAGGATATCTCTATAACCACTATATTCAGGTAAACACAAACTTTCTTTCTTTTCGTACGTCGATGTTTAACTCATAACTGCCATACATCTCAGTCAAGTTTATTAATCCACTTTAAGTTTAGCGAAAACTTTCACCATTACCAAAAATTCTGAAGGAAAAAATTGTTATGCAAATATCTCAGGCATCCTGACAAGGCAACTGCCATAAAATACTGACTACTTGAAGTATTACAAAAACTTAAAGAAAGAAAGTTTCTTTCTCTGCAATTTGCCTTAATAAATTGTGTTGCCAATACGGTTTTGCCCGTTGTTGGCAAGAATTTTTGGAAAGTTTTTAGAAATTACTTCAATTAACCTGGGTACACAGAAAAAAATGGAATTTTCTGGTTGTGGTAAGTGAAAAGTTTCAAAAAAATATAAAGATGAGTGTAGTGGTACTTGTTAAGCAAAAATATTCAATATCAAATTGAGGTCTTAAAAGCGAAAGTAAATTTTCTTTGAGAACTACATGAATAAGAGCATATGATTTGTTCAACTCATTGAATACAAAATAATTACAGTTATGAATAGAAATCCAAATGTTTGAATAGCAGAAACATATTTGATTTTGCATTATAAATATTATTGCAGGCTGGTCTAGGAAATATTTTTCCAAAGACTTATGGATTAAATAGTGATTTAATTTGTAATCGACAAAAGAAGATGGGAGTTATACATTTTCGTTATCAATTTCATGATTTCAGAAGAAGAAGCTTGTAATGCAACAATATGAATAATATCGTTCGTATATAAAAGGTCTCCATAGCACCGATATAAAACTGCCTAATGTGGGATACACATCTAATATACCAGCAACAGCACTTCACATCTACTTGTCGCTGACAGACCGAACCTTTTCATCTATACCGTCCAGCACACCATATCAGCAACACCACTTTATCTCTACTGACCGCTGACCAATCGAACAATTTCGACTACGCCGTCTAGCATACCACTGATTCCACAGACGACGTCAATAGCCATTCTCAACCCCATTCCTCTCCGTCGGCACAACCAGTGGACCAACCATCGCGCACACAACGTCAATGTCGCTACCTAACTAATAAACGCCCCACTTGGACTACCACCTTCAATAACAAGAACAGAAAACCAGTACATAAATTTCAGTCAGGTGAATCGATTTATATACACCTTCAACCAATGTCGTTTTGAGTGAAGTAAAAAAAAAAAACTGTTTCCCTTGCATCCCATGAATGAGATATGGGAGAGCTTCTCACCCATTCTATTTTTAGACTCACTCAACCGGACCTACAGTTTTAACGACGGTTCCGCATATCACAGTACGAAAAGCATTTGGTAGACTTATCTATTACTCGACATCGAGGTGACCGCCGCTCAAGTAATGATAGGCGACTGAGTGCAGCATTGAACGCGGTATCATGCGAACGATAGTCGCGTGCACTAACCATCGCGCCAAGGTCGGTCACGTTTTGCGTAAAGTAGTAAAAGTAAAAAAGTAAATATCTCCGCTTATAAATTATAGAGGGTTTTGGCTGAAATGTCTAATTTTTACGTGTAGAGTACTTCAAGGTGGCGCACAGTGTGGTAGATCACAAATCTAACTGGACAAAGTTAATAAATTGCGTAGGATTCACTTCTTACTTATGTATTAAACGAAAAATGTGTTCAAATTTATAAATGATTGTAAAAAATTAACTTTTTTAGAAAAAAGTTTTTTTTAGTAAAATGACGCAAAAAGTAAATAGTAAAAGTAAAATAAAAGTAAAATAAATAAAGTAAAAATAAACAAAAAAAAATATATTTTTACGATAATAGATTGACTTCTTAAATACATGCTCTGACATTATTTGTGGTTATATACATATGTATACATATATACTTATATTTACGTTGAATACAACTAAAGAGTCGGATTTTTAGTATTGAAATAATTTTAATATTTTTAATAAATGTTTAATAGTAATAGTTTGATTCACTTGTTTGTGCTTTATTACATTAATAATACAGATAAAGCACATAAATACACATAGAGATTTTAATTTAGTCAATTTCATATAAATCCTTAAAAGATTCTTCTTCCTCGAAAGCATCAACAGATAATAATGAAAGAACTTCTTTTGTTATCAAACTTCGAACTCGAAAGGGAGCGTGACGCAAACGTGCAATAAAAGGATCTGAAGAAATTCATAGCCGACTGAAAAGATCTGTATTTGTGTCTATTTTCGATGTTTTTCTCGTAAACAACTTTCTAAATTTCCTCGTATCCTTATTTCTTGCTTCTTGAACTTCTTCTGACAGCTGTCCTAAAAGGAGAATGCAAGACCTTATAATATCTTTTCCATGAAAAAGGATTTTATGGACGCTAACTGGCATAATATACCATGGGTATTCGTTTAAGTATAAATTTCGTGTGACAATAATACAACTTTCAAAAGCATCTTCCTCAATAGGGTAACCACTACCTAAAGTTTCCAAAATAATATGAAAGCGTTCAATTAATTCTTTATTGACACCAGTGATTTCTGAACTCTTTTCAGCTGCTCTAAAGAACCGTCTAGCAGTATTACCGTCATTCGTGTTACCTCCTTGTTGTGTTGGCATGTCTACAAGCAACCCCATCTCATTTCGAAATCTCTGTAGAATCCTTTTTTCTTTCTTTAGCCACTTTTGCTTTATTTTCCGGTCCCCGAGCTTGCCAGCTCATTGTAGGAAGCTTATATGCTATGTGTAATACACACTCCATAAAACGGATCCATGAATGTAACGGAGACATTCCTAACGTTAAAGATCTTTCATCGACATTTTTGTTTAAGAACAGAGAAGGTTTATTTAGTTCACTCGGCTTCGCTCCACATATGAAACATGTTTGAGAAGAAGAAGTTACAGATGACAGTGCAGTACAAATTTTATCGTCTATCATAGTAAGCATAAAAGTAGACTCAACAAGAAAACTTTGTTCGCCATTTGTCATAAGAGTTGGTGACAAATCTTCAATTTCTTACTGTATTAAACTAACTTATTGAGAAATTAACTCAGTGGACTCTTTGGTAAAAACAAACTTGATTGGACGACAGTATCTTGTAGGTGAAGGTGCAGGATTTTGCCATACAATTATTTTTCTTTGTGTAGAACTAAAATTCATTTGAATAGGAACCATTGAGATACTAAATAAACTTTCATCTGTGTGACACTCCTCAGAGGAAAACTTCTGTTTATACTGCTTTTGTTGAGCCCCATCACATCCTCGTTTTATCAAAATATTAAGACAATTTTCATCAGCTTTCAGTTCATCAATACCGAATAAAACTTCTTTTTGTGCAAAACAAAGCCTTTCAATGGTATGATTAACTAATGACTGGAGTTAACTATTTGCAAGCATCTCAGTGATTTCTGTTTCAGCAGGATAATATTTTTTCTTAGGCAAAAGATTTTTCGATTTAGTGTTGCGTTTTATCCGAATAACATCGTATTGGTATTTCGACAAATTAGCATCAACCATTAAAGATAAGGCTTCATCGGGAGAAAGGCTCAGAGCTAAATCTCTTGCATATCTTTTTCACTTCCGTACCTTTACTGGATGAACGTTCCGATAGATCTTTCACAAGACTGGCTGAATTTCGCTTTCCCATTTGGCGAAATACTTTCTCACTAGCTTTAATAATTTCTCGATGGTCAGTTGGATCTTTCTTTTTTTCGGGTTTTCACTGCAGTCATCAAAGTTTTTCGGTTTTCTCCCAGCTTTTTACAACTTTTCGATTGTACACTTTTAGGCAATATATACGGTTCATCAAGCCAAATTGAATTTGATGTTAAGAAACGGCTAGCTTAAAACAAATAATATTTATGTTCGACTTAAGATTTCTTTTCACGTCTTCTGGTATATCTTGAAGACCATATCTAACCATTATTAAAGTCAATAAGGCGTCTTTGCGATGTATTTTGAGAGTTTTTATCCATTCTTAAAAAATGTCCTTTCACGAAGTCATACTGGAAAAGTGAAAAAAAATGTGTGGCAGTTGCAAAAATGCGCAAGATGTTTTTGATTTACCTTAAACCGAATACTTAAAAGGTTAACCAAAATATAGATTTACACCGGAACTATCCGGAATAAGCAGCTTTAACTCCACTTGAAAAAAGGAAATGTTTTATTTTTTGCACTTTCTGAACTTTTCACAAAAATTTTTTTTTAATACTTACAATGGAAATATTTAAATGAAAACTGTAATATATTTTCTTGAAATAAAGCTTAATAAAAATAATGAAAAAAATTATGACATTAAAATCACCGTAGACTTGTTAATCATAGAACAAAGTCATACAGATAATACGCTTCTCTCTGAAATATGAATTCACCTGTTGACCACCACTGACTTTAAAGCTCAATTTTTCCTAATCAGAACTAAAAACAAGCAAACAAAAACTGAATTACAGTTACTTGTTATCTGTTACCAGTTATTCAGACGCTCATTAAATGATCAGAAGGAATGTTGCCAGACATTTTTTTTTAAATTTTTTCTAGCAAGATTTGTGAATTACCACAGTGTGCGGCGGATAGAAACTTTCGAAAAATATTAGGAAAGGTACATTCTTCTAGAGACGGGTTTAGTTTTTGTATGAACAAATTTTATGGCTTATTTGTTTCCACATGTCTTTCATAGTATCGTGAATCGCGTAGCGACTCATTGCCAGATTCGTTGACATGTCCAAATCATGTCGAATTGCGAGATTTTAGACCAAGCGTTTCGGCATATCTGTCATAATTTCAACAAACATGCTGGCAGATGGGCATGCTTAAAGCGATTCAGAGATCTAGGGTATAAATAGTTTATGGAAACTTGGATGAATACTTCTTGGAAGGAAAGGCTTTTGACAAATTACGAGAATAATATTTTGAAAAATGCTATTTTTGTGAAAAGTGGCAACATTGCAAAAAATATGTTTTGTATGTAAACTATTGTAAAAAAATTAGTCGCCGTTATATAATTTTCCATAGCAGAGTTTAAACGAGGCCATACAAGCTGCGAAGGCGAACACCGTAGTGGTCAACCAATTGAGGTGTTCACCCCAGACACCGTTAAGAAAACCAACAGAATGGTATTGGATGATCATCAGCTGAAGGTGTGTGAGTTAGCTGAAATGATAGGCATTGCAAAAAGTGGTAAACATCGTATGTTGACCGAAAATTAGAAGGTGAGAAAGCTGTGCGCAAGATGGGTGCCGCGCTTGCTTTCAATAGAGCAAAACCAGCGACGTGAGGACGCTGAGTTTGGTTAGTTTGATGTTGTTTCACCGCATGGGTCTATAAAGGAACGAAGAATCGTCCCCAAAAAAGGGGAGGGCGATTTTATCTTTTTTTATCGTTTTTTGGGATGAGCATGAGATTATTTTTTTTTTTCAGAAAGGAAAATCCATCAACGGTGAAAATTATGTTAATTTATTGCAGAGTTCAGGTGATGAAATTATGGAAAAAGGTCGGATTTGTCGAAGAAGAAAGTGCCCACTGGTCGAACTGCTTTATCAACCAGCTTATTTGCCAGATTTAGCCCCTCGGACTATTTTCGATTTCTAAACTTAAAAAAATAATTTGGTGGTAAAAGATTTGCCAACAGTAAAAAGGTGCAGCTTGCGATTGATGGTTATTTTAAGAATTTTGACAGTTGTTATTATAAACAGGATATAGAAGCCATTGAATATCGCTGGAAAAAGTATTTCGAGCTAAAGGGATTATATTGAAAAATAAAGAAAAATTTTCCCAGCTTTTTTATGTCTTCTTTGTAAGGTAAACTAGTAATTATTTATTGCCCTGGTAAATATTTGTCTCCTTTTCCCGATGAAATTTTTTAACACTGTTCCCATTTTTCATCGTTCCTTTAATTGATTGCATCTTAAGTCGCTTACAGATATATAAATTATGATACCGTTAAGGATTGTGCAAAACTAAGCGACCATCCACCATCACTATCATTATTTGCATTGCATGCGAATAAATATCCTGAGAATGCTTTTATAATATGAACACAGTTTCAATTTGAATTCCATTACTTACATTTTTATATTACCGTATAAACCTTCCTCACTTATTTCAAGCGAATGCAATTTTATTTATGTTCCATAGGACGGCATTCGGTAGAGCTCTCATGTATTATCGTTACCCCAATATTTATCCACTTTCTACTTAAACATTTTTCGAACCTCATGTACCAAACACCCTCTTACACATACGAGTATGTAGTTGCGGCGAAAGCAGCACCAAACAGCACTCGCCTGCTCTTCTTATACTCACAGATTTTTCATCGATAAACAACTTTTAACGAAAACAAATTTCCACGTCAACAACTTCACATGACAAACAATAACATTGGTTGCATAATCATGCCAGTATCAATATTCTGGTGAATGTCAACAATATCGGTATCAAAATTCAAATTTGGGCCGCTTCTAGAAGTTTCATCGTCGTATACGAATACGTATATAAACATATATGTGACATGTGTGTAAGGCTTTGCTTAAATTTGCATTGGCCTCCAGTATATGTAAATTTCTTAAAATACAAAAATTTCAATTTGCAAGGATTGTACGCATAAAAGTGCAGCAAATAATATCATGCAGGTATGTATGTGGCGAAACGAAGCTGGTGAAACAGGTGAACAGACACAAATTCGAGCTAGTATTGAATGCGGCCTCAGAAGCCCTATCACACGATATCCTGCACATCTATAGGTTGCGCAACTAAGTTGTTGCCGCTTTTTTTATAAATATACAACTTTATTATGAAAAAATGTTTACAAATGATTCATTGAAAGTATTGTTCATCGCTAGCTACTACTTTTTCGCATCTATTTTGGCAAAGATCGAATTCCCTCGTCTTTTAAGGCTATCCACGAATCTACATAGCCATTCCTTGTTGCCATCCATCATAAGAGTGGAACTGCTGGTCAGCCAGAACGGGACAAGTGCCATGAACCGAACAAGTGATAATCGGCCGGTGTAATAACTGGAAAATATGGCGGGCTTGACCACGTAAGGCCGAGCGTTGTTATGCTGAAGAATCACTTTTTCGTGCTTCTCCGCATATTGTGTGTTTCTTATGCAGATCCCATCTCAATCGCATTAATTGAAGTCGATACCGACCCCCAATAGTGGTTTCGCTTGGTTTCGACAGCTCGTAATAAATAACCTGGTCAAACCAAATACAAAGCATAATCGGCCGAGGCGACAACTCAAAAGCACGATCGGGCAGCCCCCATGATTTTCTTTTCTTTGGATTGCTGTAATGAATCCATTTTTCATCACCCGTTACAGTACAATGAAGAAAGCCCGAAAAAACCGATGCTCAACGTCCCTTGGCTTCAACTCATAAAGAACAAAAGTTCCTTGCTTTTGAATCATTTCCAACGCATCCAATCCCATAGAAATTGCTTGGCGGCTAACTTCTAATACTGAAGCAAGTTCTATCTGCGTTTGACATGGATCCCCTTCAAGCAATGCCGTCAATTCAGTGTCTTCGAAGGTTTTTCGTCTTCCTTCACGTGAATGGTGATCAACATCAAACTCACCGTCTAAAGCGACGGAACCAATCTCGACACGTTGTTTCAGTTAAAGCAGCATCTCCGTAAACGTTTTGAAGCTCGCGATTTCCTTCGTCAAAAGAAAATCACTATTGGGTCGAGGCACTATGTTTATCATATGCCTAAGTGTGGCTCATAACGTTTAGGTTATGGCAGAATCGACAAACGCTTACAGTTAGCGCCATCTATTGGCACACACTAATAAATCTGAAAACCAAATGTCTCTAGTGCCGCATATACATGAAACATCTCTTATATTGTCCATCTTTGGATGCAGCTTTACTGTTGCAACCCATTATCATCTTTCTCTATAACCTGGAATGGAATTTTTATACGGCCACTTGCCTTATGATGATGATGGTTTTAGACACATTTCATAATTGGGGTATTCAGAACCGAAACTGGAATCCATCGAACCAGAAAGAAACGTACAAACTATATTTTCGTATAACCATAGTCAAGCAGTGACTACTACAAGTGCTCGATGTAGCGAAATAATAATCGAATTATTTCTACATAAATTAAATGATATTGATTTTGGGCAACATGTGGTGTCAACATGAGAGTGCCACATGCGATACCATGAAACAAATCAGTTACTGCATAAGATATTTTCTGCTCATGTACTTCCTCGTTTGTGCGGCTCATGTTAGCCCCCTAGATCATGTGATCTTATAGTCTACTATGGGCTGTCCCTGAAAATATGATACATCGTGACATTTTTATTAATTTTAGTCCTTGGTCAATAAAACATGATATATTTACAAATTTATTGTCTCGCTTTCAAAATATGCCACTTCCGATATAAAACACGAATAATTCAATCATCAAAATATTTTTCATATTTCGCTTTCTATCGACTAGAAATGGATGCCTCCAAGTGAAAATTTAAGGTTTCAACAGAGGATCAGCTGGAGCCACATCAGGCGAAGATGGTGGTTAGTTGATGGTATTTGCTTGTTTTTTTTTTTTATTTGCCAGAAGTTCCTTCATGTTTTAGAAATTCGTAATGGGAACTGACACGTTCTAGCATGTCTTCAGTGACTTTTACGCAATTGAGATTTTGAAAAAAATCCAGGTCTTTCGGAACTTGTCGAAAAGCAACGCATTTTATGTGATTTTAAATGGTACGAATTACCATCCCCCTTTAAAGTGAAAAATATTTGTTAAAATATTTCAATATCAACTTCAGTTAAACACGATGCTTCTACCACATCCGCAGCTCTCTTGGAGGCTCTATTTCAATCAGATACACGTGATGCTGAAAATGTTTTCTGTAATATTTTCAGCGATTTGGCTTACGAAGTTCAATATAAATTCAATGAAACAAATTTTTTGTGCAATATTTTATAAAATTGTGCAGTGTACATTTGATAAAAACTGACAAATTCGAGTACTGCAAACTAATTAAATGACAGTGTTGAACATAGTTAATCCTCTCCATGAATTAAAAATAAATTTTTTAAAAATTAGATTAATTAAAATGAAATGAATTGTATTGAGTTACATTTAATTAAATTGTATTTCCTCATAAAATTTAATTATATTAAATTACACTGAATTAAATTAAGTAACATTCAATTGGTTGTATCTAAAAATTTGTAAATATTTATAATAAATTATAAAAACTAACTATTTTTTGGCTATGTCAAACACCCATGTAATTATAAAAACCCCTATTTTGTTAAGCCCATGTGCCAACCCAGCGGGCCACGGCGATCTCATGGTTGAAACCAGCGTAATACTTGCTCTCTCTTTCCGCTGGCCGCCAACCGGCCATTTCGGCAGCCGCCCTCAACATACCAATGAAACCCAAATAATGTAAGTTAACCAAATATCCCGTTTTCTTTATCTCCTCCAATAGGAAACCCCTTCGTAAATATACACATCCCGCCAAGAACATAAGTTTTTCCACAAAACCTCCAATTTCTCTCGTGTAATCTAAGTTCCAAATGAAATCTTCAGGCAAAATCTGGCAGATTTACATCTTAACAATTACATTTTACGGACGGATTGCGCTCAAGCTCTGCTTCAATGAAGAGGATAGTTTTGCCAATTTAACTACAAAAAACGTTTTGACAATCCTGTAAAGGCGGCTTTTAAATTTACCAATTCCCAGTAACACCTGCTTTTTCAAAAATGTTTATAGTGGAAGTTGATGCCGGAAGGAAGCGTTAGAGTTCATAAACTTGTCAATGGCAACGCTTAATTTTTGGGCGCGTTTATAGCAAAATACTAAAATTACATTTCAAGTCTATATATTACGCATGTGAAGGGGAGATTTTATTTTGCAGTTACACACATATGAGCGTAGATATTTTTTTTAATTATTATAAATAAATACCTTATTTTAACACTATATTTAATACTAATATTAATAACAAGGTTAGAAATGTTGTGCCCTTCTTAGAATATGAGAGAAACAATTTGCAAGTGTAGACAAAGCAAACAATTTCATGTGAAGTTTAAACTTTTATTAGATCTTAAATCATTTAAATTAATTTTAGTTTAGTATATTTAACAAGGTAAACAACAACCAACTTTTGGACAATTTGTATATAAAGAGTGGCACATAAGTAACCTTAACGGCGACTATATTGAATGCGTTCTTGTGCATCATTTGGTTTTAACTCGTGAACCAATTGCATCTTATATGGGGAAAGATGCAACGTACATATGTAAAAGACCGCCTAGACGTCTCTAACTGCTGAGGACGTCGCCTAATGGAAGTTTCGGGGTTTCCTCAATACTTGCTTGCACTCGAGCAATGGTCACTTCATTTCGAACTGCACGAGGTCTTCCAGCACGCGGAAGATCACAGACAGCCCCTTGTTGCCCAAAACGCTGAACTAGTCGGTAAATTGTTGGAGCGCTAGGAGTATTTCGAACATGAAAGAAATTGAACAACTTTGGTTCTTTGTTCTGTGCAGAGCCTTTCCATCATAAATTTCCCAACTATTATTTAGTTAATTCTGTAAAGAGACGAAAAAAAAGACTTAAACAAAAATGTATTCACTGATTAAATCTTAGCGTTACTTGTGCGCCACCCTATACAGATCTGCTGGTTAAGGTTGTTAGAACAGATTCCCAATTTTGTTGCTGTCGAGTTTAACATTCTTTTGCAATACAACTATTTGTAGGTACTGCAGCATTTTCATTTGCCTTTGCATGATTGTTTGCAGCTGTTTATGGTACTCGTTTAATTTATTATCCAGAATATCAAATTTGCGCATTTTATTATTGAGTTTATCCATTTTCATTTGCATTTTATTCAAACTTTGTGTCTGTTCCTCTTGTATATACTGCAACATAGGAAACGTGATATCTTGCAACGAATGATGGTTTTCAGCGGAAGCATTTGATGTGTCGTCACAAGTATTATTAAGGGAATTTCGTTGAATAAGTTGGGCTTCAAGTTCGTTTAATTTTGCAATTTGTAAAGAGAATCTGAAAGAAATTATACCGATACATAGTTGAATATTGTACAAAATTATTCCGATTAGGATACGGCAAGTGCATAAATATACTCGTATATATAATACAACTACCAAGTGTCCGCTACTTTGTGGGACTGAATATACAATTAAAAAATTTAAACAGGAAGTTGAACACCTTTCCTATTTAGCACGGCTAGGAGGAATGTTCTTGTCTCTTTTCGTGAATCTGTTTGATTAGGAGGATGCTATTATTATCTCACATCTGGTTAAACTTCTGACAATTCAAATTTCGAATAACACAACTTATGCTACCATTATTATAGCACTTCAGCTAAGACGCCAGCGTAGCTTTCGTCTTTCGTAAAGTCCGTTCTTAAAGTATGGATAGGCCGCAGGAAAAATGTGCTCCTTAAAATTTTTTTGTCTCTCTCTTTCAGCATTCCAAGCTAATCCATGGTTCTATTTTGGTCCCACATATTTCGCAGTGGTGTGAGGTGTAAGCTTATGATCTCAGCTTCGGTCATTTTTCTGTACAATGATTACATTTTCGATATTCCCCATATTTTTTTTTGTTTTTTTTTTCTTAAAACTACGAATTTTTGCGCATTTCAAAATACCTGTTGAGATCGCTTGACTATGACCTTACAGGAGTGAGCTGATATTCTCAGCTTCACCAATTTTCTATACATTTTTGACATTCAAAATTCTTTTTTTTTTCTTAAAATTACGAATTTCCAAAAATTCCTCTTCATTGTGCGCATACATTGACAAAGCAATTTAATTTAATTTTATGATTGTGACAAATAGTTTTGCTATCACTTTATGCTATTTTTAGCTGTTCGAATTTCTGAAATTGCGACTTAAAAATAAAAACGGCTCTTAAATGCGCGACTACATCGTAATAGTAATGCCTACGTAATTTTTGCTGATTCAGGCATCAGCTGTTTGTATTGAGCGATGGATCTTTTTGTTTCTTTTTATTCTCTCAGGTTGTATTCCCCAAAGTTGTAAATTTTTGCAAATCCATTTTATTCCTTTGTCCACGCTGAAAGATGAATTTACATACGTTATGGTGCCAATTTTGTCCTTTTCTTTATTGTTCTATCCCCTAAAAATTCGAATTTCGAAACATTCGTTTTTGAGTGCGATCGCACTTCTTAGAAATTAGTTCACTAAACGCACGATATTTACTAAATTTGATGCAGTGCAGCTAAATCTAGGTTAACATAGCTTACTAATTATAAATAACAGAGGAAAATTTGTTTTTTTTTTTTTTGCTAACTTGTATAGGAGATACGAAAATCTATTTTGGCGCTTAACGTATACTAAAGTTTACAAAATTTAATGCTGTAAATGAAAAATATCAAACAAGTGATCATATGTTTGGGAAGTACCTAAACTGACGTGGGTAATCATTTGATTTCTTCAAATTATGCCAAGCATTACAAGTTGAAACAATTGAGAAAAAAGTCGGCTACCGCAGGCTATGAACGACAAGTTATGCGAATCTTGGTGGATTTCAGAAAATTGGGCAATTTGTATAGGAGGTGACGGAAGTGTTGGTAGGCTGACAAAGCCCATTTATCAAATTAAATGATATACTGGTATTTACTTATTTACTATACTTTCATGCTTTGGAACTGCATTGTTACGACCACTCTGGTACATCCCATACCATATGATTGATCTTCTGAATTTTAATTTTTATGTCTTCACCCCAGAGAAGAAATGAATATATCATTCGATGCGGCAAGACGTAAAACTCAAAATGGATCATTTAACGTACAAAACATGTTTTAATTAAATGCGTTTCATGACTTTTTAAGCCAATTCAGCAATGTCAATCAGGAAGACTGGCCTGTTAGTAGACAAGATAACTGTCATGAATCTTGGTAAGATTGTAAATGGGCTATTCTCATAAATGGAGCGTCTAATGATGAAAATTTCGCAATTTCAGGCATGAACGAATTTCAAAAAAAAAAAAAAAAAAAATCAACAGAATAAAAATCAACAAAACCAAGATGGGATTAGATCTCAAATATGGAACGACAAGTTATGAAATTCGTCTAGTTTTGTTTACATTTTATATTGCGCGTTAAATTTTTATTTAGCGATTTTTTACTTTAACGTGTAATGAATTATATTATGTTGTATCATGTTATTGCATATTATTGTTATTTTATGTTTATTTAAATTATAACTATATGTAATTCCTATATGTAATTCCTATATGTAATTCCCTAGAATTATGTAATGAGTATTCGTAAATATTTATTATCAATAATATAACTCCATCTATAAAGTGTATTAATTCTGGATATTGTATTGTATTGAAATCTTCCGAACTGCAGCCAACTTTGCAGATAAAACAGTTCAGGAAATAAAATGACACAGGGTCAAATCAGCAGATAGTGCACAGTCAAAGAGAACGCCATAAAAGGGTTTTATTTGTTTATCATTACAAACGTTTATTTTTTTTTTATAGTAGAAGCTAATTGGACGTTCCGTTTCAAAGTTATAAATGCAATGTCTTTCGACGATTTTTTGCTCTGGCTATTTTGGAATAATTTGTTGTTCAATGTGAAGGACGAGACGAGAACATCGAGTTTCCTTGGAAGTATAAGCCATTTTCATTATCGAGATATGGAAGGTTTTATAATTTTTTACATATTTTTTTTTAGTGAGAAAATTTTCTTTTGAAAATGTTCGACTTCAGTCCGCTGTATCCGAAAACTTGCTATAATGAATGACAGCAAACTTTCACAAATTTCTCACCACGCACTAAACGAAAATGGACAAGTAACTGAAAAAATAAATGATGAGAAATAGATGTGAAGATATAACAAAGGTCAGTTTACATTGTCTGCTAATTCGCTCAAAAGTCGGGGTGATTGTCATGAGTGTTCACGTCCAAGGTCAAGTGTATGCCGAAGATTTTGTCCACTCAGGCAGAAAAATGTATGTCAGCAGTCTAAAATACTAAAGAAAATTTCTAGCTGAAGGACACAGTGTCTGAATGCGATTCACAACTATTATTTTTCATGCAAATTTTTCAAATTGCGAAACGGTAAACGAATCGGTGCAACGCTCTTTGTTCTCATGCTTAAAGTTTAGATTAATTATTTTCTTGATCGCACGCCAACTTTACCTGTCGTTTAAATTTTCCATCACAACTTGCAAGCGATCTACGCCAGTTTTCAGCAGAAATACATCAGAAAAGAATTGGGTCCTCAAGTTTATATCACGCTGTGTAGGTTCATTGCCATCAACACCAACTTGAAATTGTACTAGGAGGATACAACAAATGACCAAATATACGAATGGATGAATCATTCTCAGGTGATGAAAAAAAAAAATTGAATTTGTACACAACGAATAGTAACTACAGACTGATTGTGATTTGTGTGAAAACACATCTTGGCAGTCGATTAAGAAAAATATACGAGTATAAATGCTGTGTATTGTTCAAGTGTTCAAGTGCAAGTTAATTAACAACCGTTGATAACATTTTGTGTATTTTTAAATTAATAGAAATATAATGTGGCGATATATTGACGAAAACCACAAAACCGCGATTTGCACCACACTGGCTTCGAAGGGCATGTTTTAGTAAAAGAAATATAACAAAAGTTTTATTAAATGTTTAAATAACTCTACAGATTTATAACTTCGAAAAAAATAGAAAACTTAGGAAAAAATTAGTTATCTACTTTTACTTTTCTAACACACTTTATAAACCAAACACTTATTCGTTAACGAAAATTTGCTAAGTCAAATCATTCTTTCAAAATGTCCGCACTCTCTATAGAGAAGGAGCCTCTAAATGCGCTGATGTGCTTCGCAGACAGAAAGTTGGCATTACCGCCATGCAAGAGATACGACGGGCAAACAAGAATGAGCTCTCTGCAAAAATTGTGACATGTTCTACAGCTGCTACGTAAAAAGACACACCAAATCCGATGTGGGTTTATAACCAGTTAGCTACAGAAAACCCAGATAGTAAGTGGAACCAGATTTCCATACAAAAAAAGACAGTCCACTAGGCAACATAATCTGATCATAACACGAAAAGTCCGATTGATCACGTGGTTATAGAAAGGAGACATGTTTCAAGCGCCATAGACAAGCGTGTTATCCATGCTGCTAACATAGGCCTCAATATTCTCCTGGTTATAGAGAGAGATTGGGATTAAGCAGAGTGAAAACCTTACGTAACTAAGCTCCATTTCCCCGAAAAAGCCACAGCCTAGTCCACTAAACTCTCTCAACTACCAGTACAAAATTCCTCTAATTAAAATCTTAATGACGCACAGTGGCAACATATTACACATTCGAAGGCAACTGCCACAAAAACTGTCGCAAGCCTTAGTAAGATGAAGCACGAAAATTATACTAAAACGTCAAATATGAAGGTTGTGAAACAATTCCCACCTCCTGCGACAGAAATCTGGTCACAGATAGGACAAAACATTTGTAAAGAATAATAATTCTGAATTGTATCACTAGACAAAAATCGGATTAATTATCTACGATGACATAGATTGCCCAGCACCGGGCTAAAACGAGATTAGAATAGCAGTACCACGATTTAAAAAGAACACAGCTGCAAGTGATGATGACCTGCCGACAGACCTATTTAAGACCGTTGGTGACGAGCTGATTATCAAGGAGCATCAGCTTACAGACGTGATGTAGCATAGTGAATGCAGACCCGTTGATTGGAATCTAAGCTAATTATGTATTGCATCAAAAAAAAAAAAAAAAAAAACCGAAGTATCCTATCGTGGTGTCAGTCATTTATCCATCGCTTATACAGTGCTGTCAATTACGGCATGTGAAATACTAAAACCTTTTTATCACACCTGGTGCTACCTTTTCAGTTGGGCCTTAGATCTGGTAAATTCACAACTGACTATATATTCACACTATGGAAACGCCCGGAAAAAATCCAAGGAAATCAGGCAGACAAACACATTTTTGTCGACTATAAAGCAGCCTTCAACATTCCAATACATGGAGCCATGGTCGAAGTTCATTTCTCAGTGTAGGAGACACTGACTGGTAAGAAGTCTGCTGTAGGTTGGATAAAAATCAAAGTTAGACATTTTATAAGAATCGATAATTTGGACAGGGCAGCAGACTATCGTGACTATCCTCTCTGCAATGTACTTTTTCAAAAGGTTGGGTTGGAAAGAAGATTCGTATAATCCCATAATATGGACATCATTGATAGAAAACTGCAATATGTTACTGCAGCCTTTTCAATCTCTGACAGTCAGCAACGAAAAAGAGAAGAAAACCAAGTTATTTGTTTGCCTCGCATCGAAATCAAATCGGGGAAATATTTCTGATACGTTTTACTTTCTGGTATCCAAAATAAAATTACATACGATGTTCAAATTCATTCTGATAATCTACTCTAAAATGTGTTATATTTTATTCCTGTTTCACGCACCGAAAATGAAATTATTATTAACTCTATTCTGATTTATACATCCGAAATGAAATGAGGAACGACTTCGAATTTATTCTATTTTTGAAATGTTCTTTATTTTTTTTGTTTTTGAAATTTTAAAAACCAGGTAAATTTTTAAATAACTGCCAAAAGTTTCTGTAAGCCTGGTATCTACAATTCAGAAAAGCCTATTTCAGCCAGACATAGATAATAGATAATAATATTAATTATTAATACTAATTAAATATCAATACCGTCTCAAATAATGAAATGAGATGAAAAAAACAAATTAAAAGCCAGGCAAATTTTTAATAACGAAAGCTTCTGTGAGCCTGGTATCTAAAATTCAGAAAAAGGTATTTAAGGCATTTTGGCTTTTCCCAATATGGGTTCGTTCAGTCAGTCACTTTTCTGCCAAGGTGCGACAATAACATCAGATATCAGTCCCGATTCAAATAATGAAGCGAAACTACGTAAAAGACAACAGTTACGACCTAAAGTCTTTCAGCTTCTAACGAGAAACAAAGTTTGTTTCGAATACAAACCATTACCAAACTTCGAATGTACTTTAAATCAAAGCTGTAAAATCAAAACTAAAACGAACTTTTTTGAAACAAAAATCTACTCATTTGGGACACTGCTTGAACATGGTGGATGGAGGTGGATGAATTTGTCTACATCGGCTCTACTCTCGACAAAAGTAAATATATAAACCTGGAGATTAGTTTACTGTGGTGTTAGCAAACGATATAATGATAAAGCCATCACTAGATGGACAAAAATCCATGTGTACCCTACCTCTCTTGCAGTGCGGTGCAGAATCCTGGATTATGATACAAGCATATGACTCTGGAAGCCCTCGAAAATTTTCGTAAGATAAATCGACCCACCATCATTAAGGGAAAGTAATCGTATGAACCGTCATCGGTCAAGCGAATCAAAATACAGCAATTGAAACTGGGTAATGTTGTGCGAAGGACCAACATTGTTCAGCAAAAAAACCTGTAAAGTTGACGTTGAAGAGGTCTATTAAAATTATTTTGGGAGCACCTCTGTCTCTGAAACGCTGGAGAAACTTAGTGTGATAAATTGGTACGAATACTTGGTACGATCTCATGGCCGGCGATTGTAAATACGCTATGTCGACCCAGCCATTGTGAGACCTCGCATACAAATTGACAGATTTCAGGAAATTTTCTTACTTGTTGACAGCAACAAGCTGATTTTTTGGTCATTGCCTCATAAAGCTGAATAAAATTTGAAAAAAATCCGACTCATTAACCATACCCTTTCTGAAGCAGTTGCATGGAATTGAGTAAAATTTAGCACACATCATGGATTTCACAAACCTAATTATTGAAAAAAAAAACCACAACATTGTCCCGCCTCTTTTTAAACTTCTCATGTAAGTAATCCACTTAACCTACACATTCTTATGTTCAAATCTTTTACTTTGTTGCTCTAAATTCACTCAAATTTAGTATACGTTAAGAGCTGTCTTAAGTGGAGTTCAAAAATAAAAATGGGCATTTTTGACACATCATTTCTGGTAGGGCCCATGCAAATTTAGCTGTTTTTTGAAATTAAATTTTTTCTCTGTATTTTTTTCTTTAATTAGGAGGACCCAGCAAATCTATATTACTCCATTACATTGATTTTTAATGTTTTATACAACTTAAGACAGCGGGGATGAAATCACGCCATATTCTTAATACACGAATAACGGATTTGGATTATGTATTCATAGCTTCAAAGTCTTGCAAGAAGTTTTACTGAATTCAGTCAAATTTAGTGCACATAATGCACTTAGTAAAATTAGTTCTGTGAATGAAAGTGGACCGCTTTGATACGCCACTTCTAGTAGCGGCTATATAAATTGATCGATTTGTCTAAATTTACTTTTTCCGCAATAGTTTCTAACCTGCAGAGTGTAGTATCTTAAATTTTTCTCAATTGTTTTACGTTATTTGTCAAAATTGAGGAATATTGACCAGATAGACTTAGGGTATGTCTTATATAACACTTTTTTCGCCAAATAGTCTCCGTTTCATATTTGCCGTCAATTACATTAAGTTTAGTATGTTTTAGTACTCATTCGATCTGAGTAAATATAGCACCGTGAATGAAAATGGGTGCCATAGTCACGTCACTTAAGGTAGCGAACACACAAATTGGTAGATTTTGTCCAGTTGTCCTTCTATAATATCTAAGCGGAAAATATCGCTAAGATTTGCCTCTTTTACTTTGACTTAATTTAAACTATTTTCTGATGATAATTTAGCGATTTACCAAGTACCTTCTGGTCCCACGCAACAATGCAATGAGACATTATGGGGACATCCATTTAGTGATTTCAAAACTGCCGGCATCCCAAGGCTATCAGCTGTTTAATACCTGTCATATGAAGTGAAATTTATTTAACAAAAAGTTTGCTATTTACAAATATGGATCGTTTAATAACCGAAGAACATGTAAAAATAGTTGTTTAAACATGATGTTTATACTTATCTTTTTACCAAAACTTGTTTAAAACTAATTTAAAATGAATTTACAAACGTTCCATGTGAACGTTAATAATTGTGAATTGTTAATGAGAAAACTGTCAGATAATATTTATCGAAAGTCAGTAATTACACCTGTAACTACCATAGAAATGAAACCAAAAAGTAGTAACTATGCACAGCTCAAGCGGTAAGCATCACAGCTTCCCAAATATACTTACCTTGCCTTGAAATTAATTTCTTAATTTCTTTTATTTCTAAAACCACAAACAATTAATTTCCCAAATCTCATGAGAAATGATCTGATCAAAGGCACCAAAACATTCATCAGCAGATCGACTTGCCTTTACAGCGGTACAGGAAGATTACCTCAATCCCAAAAAATACAGTCCACAATCTACTCTAGAGATTTCCAACTGGGTTTACTATCGATTATCACATCAAATTGATGACAGCAATAACAACAACAGTCTATTTGCCGAAGCTGCATTTAATCAACTTCTACTTCTTCAGGTACTTTTATTCAGTAGTTAAAACTTAAAAGCTAACGTTTTAATCACTACCTTTGTAAGTAGTAAATTACAAAGGTAGTGATTCAAACGTTAGCTTTCAATCGAACAAAATTTTCTTCATCGACGAAGCTCATTTCTCACTCGGTGTCGCATATTTGAAAAGTACTATAAGATAACAACTAGCATGTAATCCATGTACGAGGTGTGATAAAAAAACGGGTTTTTTCAAATTTCGTGAGTTACGTATGTTCGATTTTCACATTTTTTTTGCTGTTATGTAGGTACACATGTCTGTTATATATGTTGACAATATCAGCAATTTTGGATTGTCAGTTTGTTTTTGACAGATAAAAAGGTTAGTCGCGTTTTGGTGTGCTCTTCGATTCGAAAAAATGATCCATCAAAGGAACTGTATTAAGTTTTGTGTAAAAAAAATGAAATTAAATGTGCAAGGCCATTTAAAACTTTGATTGTGGCGTTTAGCGAGCCTACTATGAGCAGAACGCAAGTGGTATAACAATTGTGGTATAACCGGTTTAAGGAAGGCTGAGATGATGTCAATGACGATGCTCGTCCTGGTCGCCCGAGCACGCCAAGTTCGGTCAAATGTGAAGGTTTTGCTCACTGTTTTCTTCGATTGCAATGGCGTGGTGCATCATGAATTCTTGCCACGAGATCGTACGGTCAATAAGGAATACTACCTTAAAGTTATGCCCGTTTGCGCGAAGCAATTCGTCAGAACCGCACAGAATTGTGAAAAACCAATCATGGATTTTGCACCATGATAACGCACCAGCTCACACATCGAGGCTTGTGCGTGAGTTCTTGGCCAAAAAAAAAACCTCAATCATGCCTCAACCGCCGTATTCACCGGACTTGGACCCCGCTGACTTTTTCCCAAAACTGAAGACACCGATGAAAGGAAAGCGTTTTGCTACGATTGAGGAGATAAAGGAAAAATCGAAACAGCAGCTGTTGGCGATACCAAAAAGCGCGTTTTAGAAGTGGTTTACTTTAAAGGAAATAAAATATAAATTGATGAATAAATAAACACTTTTTGAAAAAAATTAAAAATAACGGTTATTTTTTGATCACATCTCATATCCTTGTGGCTTTTGATTCATGTGAACAAGTGGGAGGGAAACAGGAGTTTACAGATTAATAGAATATTTGAATAACAATATTTGCAGATTTGAAACTGTGAATGAAGCTGGACAAACCCTACTAAGCACCACTTCATATTTGTGGTTTTCAAATTTTAAAACGTTGAAGAACTTAAGGCTAAACTTATTTATATTTGTTTTGATTGTGATGTAATGGGTGATTCTATTAGCCGTAACTATGGACGTAACTATAATGCAAAGTGCCCATGAAAATATCATTTTATCTATCCGCTTACAATCAATTGCCCATGTGGCATATGTTAACATTTTGGAAATAATTCCAGTGAAATGCTATATATCACTTTCACTGCAAGTTTCTTGCGGAAATGTGCTTCAACCACATTTTGCAAATGTGATGGCAGTTGCCTGTCCGAATGTGGTGGCCAGAAGGATTTCGATGCATTGCTCTCGTGCTGGCTTTGCATACGTAATTTGTGATTTATGGCTCAATACAGAGGAAAAAATATTGATATCGATGCGGCGCTAAAGGACAAACTGCAATAAATTTGTTTGCCATGTCGAAGGTTTTGTATGTGTCGCTCTTAGCGTAGAGCTGAACATCGTACGATGGTATTGATAAGCAACTATTTGTTAGTAGTTTGAAGAGACGTATTATGTGGATGGAATTAAAGACGATCCATATTGTATAATACCTATATAAAAGAGAATAAATAGGTGATAAAGAAAGGAAATAAAATAATTCTGTCCACTGACTGAATTTTTTCATTTTCAGTTGGTTAAGTAATTTCTTCTCTAGTGGTTTCCCTTTTACTTTTTCCCACCGCCCTACCATTACAATTTTCATATTCGACAACAGCGAAGGGTTAATTTCAACATTTAATTAACATTCCTTTCAGCAAAGCTTTTAAGATATATGGCATGTCAGAGTATTAAGCTGAAGTATTAAAAAGACTGTTAATGAAGGTACTTGTTGCACCACAAGAGTTGAAAAATGTATTTCTTTGCCAATTAATTGTATGCAACATAATCTTTGATAGCATCAATTAAATTCTCTTGCGTGCCTTTTTATGTAGTGAAGGCCATAAAGATTCCAAATGGGATTCCGCAGACTCTGGTAGCAAAAGTTTTAATGAATTTATATTTAAGAATAAATGACGATGAATACGTAAATGGTGATGAGAAAACTTGAAGCTGTTGATGTAGCAAGAAACCGATAATATGGATCATTCAGTCACAATTTTAGTGTGAGTACAAATGACTAATTGATTATTTGTTGCTCAACACATGGCCGTACAAATCAAAACATAATATTTTCAAATTACGATAAAATCGACTATTTTGTTTTGAATGTGCAGTCATGATAACCGACTGTGGCATGATGGTTAGAATACGCGGCTGTCATGCATGTGATAGTGTCTTCGAAACCCGATACGACCACAAATCTCTATTTGAGCAGCAGTCACCTTAATGTGTCCGAAGGACACTTCAAGTAATCGAGTGATCAACAAGTTTAATAACTACAAAATAACGTTCAAAATAGTGATTAAACTGTAAGCCTCGTTGAGTGAGTCTACAAATAGTATGTTCGTAAGCTCTTTGAGTTATTATAAGGTGTAAGGGAATTTATTTTTAATTTATGTGTAATTATGTTGTCCTTACCTAGCATTTGGTTCAATTTCAGAACAAAGATTTTATAGCCAGAAAACCAAACCGGCAAACCGATTTTTTGATCTGAAACCAAAAGCAAAAAGCTTATATTAATAACAAAAGGGAACGAACCTCCCACAGCGTGTTGTTATAAAGCCAGCGAGTAGCAAAAAAAAAAAAAAAACGAGAAGGAATTAAGTGGCAGTGTTGCCATAAAAAATCAATGTGAATCAATGTTTGTAAGTGTTTTCTAACATTAAAACGCAAATGATTGTTGCGTAATATCAATGATATTCGAATTTTGAAATTTGTCCTCACACATTATTATACCTAGAAAATAAACTCGCCGGAAATTTAATGGAAGTGACATTTTTTAGCTACATGAGAGAATAGTTCGTTTCCTGTTTATAAATACAAGCTAATTGCCGAAAGCCGTTTTTGAATACAATTCTCAAGTAATCGGTTATTCTATTCCAATAATAAGTTTTAACAAATTGCACAAATGAGTTGACAAGTCGACAGATGCAAAGTTTGGCATGCGCTCTAAGTATTGCCAGGCCGAAGCTTATGTATCGGCTGGTTCGGAAAGTTCGTTCGGTTTTGCAAAGACATTTGTTCACAAATGTATATACAAGAAAACAATTATTTTAATTTGATATATAATCTTCCCCTTTTTTAACAACTTCTTCCCACCTCTCTCATAAAAGTCGTGGTTTTTCTAAAAAAAAAAAAAAAAAACATTCAATTCGATTTTGCACTTCCTCGTCGTTATGGAAATTCAAATCCCTCAAGTGGTTGCTCAGACTGTAAAATAAATGATAGTCGGACGGGACGAGGTCTGGGCAGAATGGTGGGTAAAGCCTCCCACACAAGCTCTGACGGGCCCGGAAGGAAGTGTGAGGCCTCGGTGAGAGAGTGAGTTACCCCACATCGAGGTTGCTCACAAATCCGAGCTCTTTTATGACCCCATGAACAGTTGAGACTGATTTTTTCGATTATTTCTGCTATTTTCCTAACTATTGAATGGAGAGTAACAATAACTAAATTTCTCACCTCCTCGAAAATAATTTCTTTTGGTTGTCCTGATCTGGGAGCGTCCGCTACGGAGAAGTCGCCCTAGAAAATCTTTTTAGCTATTTCTTTAAAGTCCGTCTTCTTCATAAATGGACTTTATATTTCAGCTGGCTTCAGAAGCCGTTTTTCCTTTTCGAAAATATTACAGCATAATATGCCTAAAATGCTCTTTTTCGCTCATTTTTTCCACTTTTTAAATGTTTTTTTTTAACGCTATAACCACTCACGACTAGAACGAGAACAGAAGTAAACAACAAACCACACCAATAAACACAAGTTTAGAGAAGGGGTTGGGAAGTTATGATAGTGCTTGAAGGAACTCAACGTCATGAGAAGTGACGTACAGAGAACTAACGAATTAATCGTTATATATATATATTGTACATCACTAAGGACAACAGTCCACATTGTCAGGGCAAAGTACTGTTTCACTCGGCGAAAACAGCCTCTTCCTTTACGTTATATATTATTTTATTCACTTGAAGGAATGGAAACGAACAACGAGTTACACATTTTTCGATTTCTAAAGTACAGTTAAATAAAACACACATAAATAAATAAATAAGATGTCGACGAAACTTGTATTTCATTATAATGCTTAGACCTTCCAATTATGTATGAAATACAATGTCATTGAAGTAACCGCCTCTGGAGTGATTGCAGCAGTGGATCCTTTTGGGGTAGTTTTCACTTTTTCGCATATTTCGGGCGGTATCTTGGCGATAACTTGACGAACGTTGGTTTTCAAATGCTCGAGATGCTCCGCGAAAAAAAGGTCTTTGACGTAGCCCCTCAGAAACAGTATAACGGCGTCAAATCGCCTGATCTTGGTGGCCACTTGACTTCGCCAAAACATGAAATTGCGCTTTCTGGAAACTTTCCGTGCAATAAAGACAAAATCGGTCATGTTGTGTGGCTCGTGGCACCGTCCTGTTGGAACCAAATATCGCGTACTTCATAATCTTCAATTGTAGGCCAAACAAAGTTGGTTATCATACTGCCATAGCGGCCTAAATAAAAATTCGTATTTTCGGCAATTTTCAGCAATTTTCGTCAGTGCGTACACTGTGGCCTGACCACATAAATAACGCTTCCAATCTCTTCAGATTTCTTTATAATCTTGCCTGTTCCTTGCGCAGAAGGTCAAATATGAAGACCATAATCACATCATAACTCAAGAAAAGTGCCCACTTTTAAATCATCACTTTTGCATTGTTTTTGTTATTTCTACGCGTTCTTCCTTCTGTTGAAATATCTGCATTCGTAAATGACAAAACTTTTACTATGTCAATGTGACTTCAGATGACAGAAATTTAACAGCTGACAGCCTTGACAGACGGCGGTTTTGAAACCTGCAAAATTTTATATGACCAAAAACGTAATATCAAGGAAAAACGCGTCTAAACTACCAAGTATCCTTTGACTAACTGTATTTCAATATTTTTTATGTCAACTGAGCGACGTCTGCCTGATTAGCTGGTAGACACGATAGTAGTCGCAAATTCTTACTAACCTTTTCAGAGTGTAACACAGCTAAATATTTTGTCAGACCGTACGCGGTGATTGAAAATGTGCTATGCCGAATCAGCTCGTATAAATTGAAATTCAGAAATTCAGATTTTCACTTGTAACTCTACATTAATAGACTGGAGTAACTTACAAAAATCGACCAAATAACCACTCTCTTTCTGGCATCTGCTACACAAATGGCTCATTTAATCCATATATTCCTAGATTCATTACTTTTAGTAGTGTAATACACGCTGAGCGTTAGTCAAAGTAAATTTTCACTATGAAAATGGACACCATTGACACACATCTTCCACCTTCCACACAATTTGGTCGATTTTTCGACAATCAATTTTTTTTTCCTCTTGTAATTTGTAATTAATGGTCTGCAGTAGCCTGTATTCTTGTTCACTATACTGGCTTATATTCCTTTGTATACGTTGTATGAAGTAAGTTCCTACACAAATTAGCCGATTTATCGAAATTTAATTTTTCCGCTGTAATCCTCTATTCGTAGACTGAGGTTGCTTAATTTTGTGGCAATTATATTGGATTATAATGCTTCACTCTGGTAACACAGATTGCATAATTTTATTCGTATATTCAACTTTCATTCACATTTCACATTCACATTTCATTCACATAATAAATACAATATACATATAATTCAGCACTCGTGAAGCATTTACAAACCTTAGTTGGATGAATGAAAATAAGAGAGTATTTTTTAAAGGATTTAGCAATTCAAACTGCATATGAAAGTTAGATCAACTGACTGAAATTTTCATACTAATTCTATAACCGCGTCGCTAATGAAAGCATGAGCAATATAGGGTAAAGTTAAATGAAATAAACATAAAGCTATGATTTCGATTAAGCTTTTATTTCATTATATTGCTTCTTGGACCCTGTCATTATGTACAAAATACTATGTTATTTAAATGATCGCCTCTAGATTGGTTGCTGCAGTGACACCTCCAGGCCATAACGCGCAGCAAACAGTCACTTTTTCCGGATGCAATGGCTTTTCTACAGTCACTTCTGAGTTCTCCGAACTCCATATGTGGCTTTTGCTTGTTGATGTAACCACCGAGTGAGAAATGAGCATCAAAGCTGAAGAAAATTTTGTTCTATTGAAAGACAACATTTGAATCACCACTTTTGTAGTAAGCTTTAACTATTTTTTTGACTATTCTTCGGTTGTTAAACGGTCCATATTCGTAAATGGCAAAGGTTTCTCTAAGTAAATAACACTTCAGATGAGAGCCTTGCCAGACCGGCGGTTTTAAAAACGCTAAATCGATAATCCTGCGCATTCCAACATACTTTCCATAAATGAAGTATCGAATTTGATCGGATAAACTTTGTTCAGTTATAACATCTCTCTAAGAGATGGCGTTCTAACTCATCACCAAATGAGGCTTCATGTTAAAAACTACATATTCTCATACAAAATGTATCCATTTTGGTCCAATTAGCACCTACCCTAAAGAAGGTATACACATTGATTGATAGAAGCTCAGGGGCAATCTTAGTATTCCGATCGTTATATGATGCAGGATAAAAAATTATGTTGTTTTTTAAAATTAATCGAATAGCTGCAACACCATAGAGTTGGAATAGAAACTATTTTCTATAACTTTAACGCAATATTGATATCTAACTTCCTATTTTAAACAGAACGTGGATTGAATGGACTCAATCGTTTACAAATGTAATCAGACGCGGTTAACAATTACGATAGCCTCTGAGTATTTTTAAGAAAGCAGCTCCAAGAACGTCTTTCCATTCTTATTTATTCTATTCTATTCTATTTATTCGATTCTGTTCTATTCACTGAACACAACACGATATGTGCGAATTCAGATAGGAGAGCACGTACGAGTATATGGAAGTTCCACTAATTGAATTTTAGCATAAACTTTGAGATGATACTATTCCAATGACTACTAACTAAAATTTCAGCTAAAATAAAAATCCTTCAGCATAACTTAGTGAAAACTACGAGGTGTGATTGTGGTTACGTATGCTCGATTTTCGCATTTTTTTCAGTTGTTCAGTGTTGGTACATATGTCTGTTATATATATGTATGTTGACGATATCAGCCATTTTGGTTTGTCAATTTGTTTTTGACATATAAAAACGTTAGTCGTGTTTGGTGTGCTCTTCGATTTTTTACTATTCGAAAAAATGATCCATCAAAGAAACTGTATTAAGTTTTGTGTAAAAAATGAAATTAAATGTGCAAGGGCATTTGAAATGTTGACTGTGGCGTTTGGCGAGTCTACTGTGAGCAGAACACAAGTTCAATTGTGGTATAACTAGTTTTAGCAAGGCCGAAAAGATGTCAATGACGATGCTCGCCCTGGTTGCCCGAGCATGTCAACAACCGATGGAAACATTGAAGCAGTGAATAAAATAATTTTGGATAATCTTCGAATCACTATTAGAGAGGTTGCTGATGATGGTGTCATATCGTTCGGCTCATGTCAAGCAATTTTTACGGATGTTTTAGGCATGAAACGTGGGGCAGCGAAGATTGTTCCAAAATTGCTAAATTTTGAGCAAAGACAACGTCGCGTGGACATTGCTCAGGAGCTGTTGAACGTCGTCGAGGACGATCCAGATTTCCTCAAAAAGGTCATAACTGGTGACAAATCATGGGTGTATGCCTATAACATTGAAACCAAAGCCCAGTCATCCTAATAGAAGCGTCCAGAAGAGCCAAGACCGAAAAAAACACGTCAAGGGGGACTGCATTAAAGGAACTTGATGAATAAATAAATACTTTAACAAAAAAAAATTTGAAATAACGGTTGTTTCTTTAATCACACCTTGTATGTGTAACATTTGAATCTGCATATTTTGCCTAAAACCTCTTGCTTAAACAATAAAATTTAATTAACATACACATTATTAATTATTTTCACAGCATTGCATCGCCTCAGGTTAATTCAAAATAAATGCTCAGATTAGTGCTATACTCAAATAATGTTCAATCATTTAAATAACTTTTTCTATTGCGGTATTTACAATTCAGCACAAAAAACTTTAGCCTCAGGAGGCACAAGTTAAATTCATTTGCGGAAATAATATTTGTTTTCAGAATAATAAACATTTAAGTAAAAGAAAATATCAAATTGTGAAAGGCGCGTTTTATTGGCTAATAAGCAATTTAAAATAATGAATAATTCATGAATTCGATATGTACTTATTCACGCATTTATAATGTCAATAATGCATTTGTAGCTACCAAAGCAATTAGAGCTTACGTTTTTTTAGAATTTGTTAAGCAGGTCATGTCGTTTGTGATAATATTTATAACTACAGAATTTTATTATAATAAAATAAAATATAAATATAAATATAAATATAAATATAAATATAAATATAAATATAAATACAAATATAAATATAAATATAAATATAAATA
>JAHXMU010000136.1:3742884-3759764 GCA_019455685.1 Philornis downsi | reverse complement strand
TATAAATATAAATATAAATATAAATATAAATACAAACATAAATATAAAGATAGAAATAGAAATAGTTACAACTTACTGCAAAATTGGTGAGTCAAACACGGACAATTTTCGTGCGTTAAGGGGTAATTATGGTCGTCATAATGGATCTACGGGGCGAGATGAATTGGCGAGACTGTAGAGATTGAAGAGACTGAATGTATCGCAATGTTTCCACTGCCGAAAATATAGCTTCTGTTGGCGAAAGTGTGGCGGATAACCCGAATTTGTCCTTTCCACGACGTTCCATGTCGTTTTTTGCATTCGGGTTTGCACCTCCATCTATAGGTATATAGAGGCATTTCAAAACCAACTTTCGTCAAGTCATCGCCAACATACCGCCCGAAATATGCGAAAAGGTAGACGAAAACTACCTTAAAAGGATCCACTGATGCAACAAGTCCAGAGGCGATCATTTAAATGAAATTGTATTTCGTGCATAATGACAAGGTCCAGGCATGATAATGAAATAAAAGTTTCGTCGAAATCATAGCTTTATGTGCTCTTTATTCAACTGTACTTTTGAAGCCGAAAAATGGATAACCAATGTCAAAATTGAAAGCAATGATGAAACAGGATGAAAATAGTACTCTTAGGTGAACGAGTATACGCAGATAGTCATCGTGTTTAAGAACTGATTTTGTGCCGATCCGCACACATAAAATTCAACGGTTAGACCAAACAATAAATTTTACATCGTCCCAAATAGTAGCAGACGGCAATAATATCTATGTAAGGTAATTCCAAAAATGTGTCTTTTTTAAATTTATTATCGATATTCAATGTAATATGTTTTTAATTTTTAGTCCAGCTCAAAATTGTTTAGAGTATAACTCAAAAATTTGCGAAAGCTATTTCTATGTTTGCCAAAATACCACCTTCAGCGTCTTTATCTGTTTGTGCTTTCTAGACATCACTGCCACCTTTGACTTACTTTGCTCAGCAACCAACTTCTATTTTCTTCAAACTTGAGATGCATAACCTCCTAAATACATGTTGGCCAGAATTGAGTGGAGGCATCATAAAATAATGAATCTTTGCTAGCAAGTTTGACACGATTCCCACAATCAATTAAACTCAATTATTTCTGAATGTGTTCAGAATTTTAGAAATTGGGTGGTTCAGTACTCAAACAACGTCTAGAGACAAGACAACGACAATTCACATTAGTTCAATTTTTGATGCAGCTACACCATATTACTACTGCACTAAATATTAGTTATGCAAACTTGCATCATAAGATATTCAACGAAGAAAGGTCCGAGATTCTTTTACGTCTTTTTAGTGTAATAATTAGACTGGCTGCACCCAATTAAAGTGTTTCATGGTTCAAATATATCATCAAACTTTAAAAGAATTAATAAATACGCAAAAACCAGTACAAAAATTGCAGTCAGATGAATTGACTCACATATACGAGTACTTTCCCCCAAAGTCCTCTTGCGTTGCTGAAGAACTTTGTGATGTAAGTTGTTTCGTTCATATGAAATTATATACATATGTATATCTTCATTCCTTCGTGTGAGGGACCACCGATTTTGAATTTTTAGTTAAATAATGGTAACGAATCTAATAATATTTAAGTTAAATGAGGTAATTTGTATTGCAGGTAACAGAGAGAGCATGGTTTTTCATTCGATATAATATAATATAATATAATATAATATAATATAATTGACAAAGATTTGATTAGCTTTAGACTACGAGTTATAGATTATAGCGGAAACTTAAACTTCTACGAACCAGTCAATTTGGATAGAGGGTACCAGAACGGCCGCGGCAATGTTGCTAATTTTTATTCTTAAAACTTAGTTTACCGAACCCAAGACACCTGACAAATTTGGATTAATTTAATAGAAAAAAATAACAGAATTGGAAATTAGGAATATCCCAGTAAAAAAGGGTATCCAAGGAAGTTAAAAAGTCCGCTAATCGAGATCTGGAAGTGGTGAAAAATTGGATAATAATCGATGAATTTAACGTGGTCTTATCATAGGAAAAATGCTGTCGTCTTTCACACCTTTTCCCTGCCTTTTTATCAGTCCCTCTAAATCAATGAAACATCTTTAGATAATTGTTCATGATAATTGTCTTCTTTTTACCAGATTTCACATAACTAATTAATTTAAGTTATTAACGAATAAGTTGTTGCATCAGAAATAAGAAAAAAACATTCATAAAATATTTAACATTCTTACAACGACTATCGGTAATATCGCCTTAATATTATCGGTTTCTTTGGTGTATTTAACAAGAGCTTCCCAAAAAGCGGATTATATCCTCATACAGCATATGTGGAAGCTATGAAAATACTACTTTTAGGGAATGATTTGGAAATGGAAGCTGCCAGAAGGGGTATGATTACTTGATCTATGTTTCTCCAGCTTTATAGAAAATTATCAAACAATATAATGAACAAAAATCGGAACTACTGCAACCTATTAGTTAGAAATTGCAGGGAATGATTATTAGAATGATAATTAGAATTGGTGTGGGAATAAACTTTGTTTGCAATCTGACACAATTTTATAGCAAACATTGAACGTACTTGATTTGAATAAAATTAGTGCACCTGCATAAAAGATATGAATCGAAGAATATATGGGTTAGATCGACCACTTGTATGGAAGGTGGCAGAAGAGGTGTAGCTAATAAGTTCAGGTTTTCCAATTCTACCAAGTATTATAAAACAATCAAATGGGGAAATTTTACGTTACTGCAAGTTGCATGCGAAGAGCTACAGGGATGAAATTAAATATTGGAAAATAAGTGAATTTGTATGGGTGGTACTAGAAGGGTGGGTCGATATAACCCTTTTACAAGAGCTATAAAGTTCTGTAAAGATTTGCGGCTGATATCGCTATATCCACTTAAAAAGCCATAAAGGGCCCGTCACATAAGATACGTCGCGTCCGTTGCGGCGACGTGTTTGGCTGACAGCTAAGTTGATTGCATATATTTTAATGAAGAGCGTCACATTCACGACGTATGCGTTGCCGTAACGGATTAAAGTTGGTTAACTCTCAACTTTTGATGCACGGCAAGTCCGTCACAGAAATCAGCTGATTAATTTAGTTCATTAGCAGTTTGTTTTTCTGGTTATTAGTTGCAGCTTTTTCTTTTGCCTTTTGTTTAATTAATTTTTTGTTTCATTTAATTATTTAAATGGAATTTATGCTTATAAAAGCGGTGCAGATGCACCCTTGTCTTTTTGATAAGACAATTAAAGCATATCGCGACAAGGTTGCAAGAGAAAAATCGTGGAGGACTGTGGCGGCTGCCACAAACGCAACTGGTGAGTTAATTTTTAAATAAATTATTTGAATGTTGATATTGACAACATGTATTTTATATTATATTGCAGTGGAGCAATGCCAGAGTCGCTGGAGGTCTCTTCGCGACAGGTACGTGAAGGAGGTCAATGCAGCCAAGGCTCCATCGGGAAGTGGTGTCAAAGACGGGAGTGGTTGGCGCTACATGGACGCGATGTTCTTTTTGCAACGCCACGTTGCTCCACGCAGGTAATTTCGAAGCTTTGCCATTATGTTTATGGACATTTCTAATCAAATTTATTTTCCAGAACATGTTTGTTTGTTTGCTGTGAGCTGCCACCTCCTCTCGGGCAATCAACACCACATACACTCGAACCAGAAGGTAAGAAATGAAGTGATAAGAGGAAAATGCAGGAGGATAGGTTCGAGACCCTTTGTGGCTCTGTGTCTGACTGGATTAAAAACCAGCCAGCACAGAGTCAGACTCCACAGCCCGTGTCTCGCAGCCAGGATTTTTTAAAAGTGCTAGACGGCTACCTGCAGAAGCACTCTGAAGACGACCAAGATAGGCTAAACGTCCAATTGCTGAACATGGTTGTGAATTTTGAAAAGTGATGTGATGTATTAATGTGAATTTTTAGTTTTTTAGTTTTATATATATATGATCTCTTCGAATTTTTTGATGACCAGTGATCAATTATGTTGATTTATATATTTAGCGAGCTTTGTGGTCCTTTTTTGTGATGCAAATAAAACAACTTTTAACAACATTTAAATATTATTTCATACGTATTTTTATTATTAAACAAATATGAAGCTACTGCGGGGAATATTGCTTAATCGGGTGTGAAACGACATAGCTCATAAGTTCATCCCTTAATTTGAATGCGCATTTTGATGCATTATTTGACGCTGTTCTCCTGGCTCTTTGCAAAGGGACAGATATTTCACTACGCCACAGCCCATTGATCTGAATTGTGCCGTCGTCACGGTCGACATATTCTGGCGGACAATAACTGTCATCATGCATTTTGAGGAAATTGTGAAGAAGCACCGTAGCTTTAATAACTTTCTCTAGCTCTAATAACTTTCGGGGCTCATTTGTAGGGGTGACAGCAAAAGCCTCCAACGACTTGCCAAAATGCCAAAAGCATTTTCAATTACCCGACGAGCTCGTGACAAACGTTTGTTAAATATTTTCCTTTCCGGTGGCAAGTTACTTCCTAAATGAAAAAAAAACATTTTGTACATAAAATAAAAAAGGAAAATATAAATTGCTTATGCAAACCTGGATAAGGTCTCATTAAACATGGTTTTAATGGGAACGCGGCATCACCAACGAAATAGTGCGGGAAACTTTTATTTGTACCGGGTAGTACTTCTTCTTTTGGCAGATCCAGTTGGCCTTTATGCAACTGGTGACCGAATCTTGAGTTCCACATAACGCTTTGGGAACCATATGCACCAATATCTACGGAAGTAAATGTGTAATTAGCGTCACAGGCTGCCAAAAGGACAATGAAGTATTTCCCCCTATAATTGTAAAACTGGGAGCCAGAGTTCGGTGGGCAAGTTAAATCGATGTGCTTGCCATCAATGACACCAACACAATTGGGCAAGTCCCACATTGTATAAAAATCGCTGGCGATTCGCTTCCACTCATTTTCCTGTGGGACTGATAAATATATTGGGCCAAGTATTTCCCAAAGCACTTCGCAGGTTTCTGCAACTATTCCTTTCATAGTTGACACTCCCATTTTAAAGGCAGCAAAAAATAGCTGCTTACTTCCGCCATGAGCCAAATACCTTAAATTTTATAAAAGTATTTTAAAATGTTAACCGGACTCATACGATTACATGTATGTACATATGTATAAAAACTTACGCAAGGGTTATAAAAAGTCGACATTCCGGTGAAATTGAAGGCCTGTTGGAGTGCTTGGTTAACCTTTCTTTAACGAAAGTAAGGAGGAGATCGAACGTCTTCTTCTCCATCCTTTTGGTTTGGTGGATTTCGTCTGGGAAGCAAAAAGTGGTTGCGAAAAACCCATGCGAGTCGCGATTTCGCAGTAGTGGTCGCACCCAATATCTTCGTTGCCCGTTCAATTTTCTCAAACACTCGCGAGCTTCGAACAACATAAGCATTATTGATATTACGTTTATTAATTGGGCAGTGTCCATATTGAATTTACTTGGCCGTCTGTTTTGCAAAATTGCGACAAAATTTTGTGTGCGCTAAAAACTGAATTTTACCGCCAATACTAATCAGCTGTTTTCTCATATACGGCAACGGATTTGTTGTGACGACTCTAGACTCTTCATACGTCATGTCAGTCAAATACGTTGCCGCAACGTATTCAACGGATTCTATGTGTCAGAGCCTTAAGACTAATTTCGCAATGAGATATTCAGTAAACGCTTGTTTCTAGATGTTACAATTTTGGCCGTATCAAATCATATCCCTCCATCAGAATTAGTTTTATGCGGGTCCCGCTATGAATGCACTACTCACGGTGTACCATCACACATAGGACTGTTTTCATTTTCATTTGCGACAGCCAACGCCACGGAGCAAACTTCTTGCTGGAAGGGAGTGGGGCTTATCTAGGCACCTCAACGATCGTCAACAGTGTTTTCCAAGTTTGCGCATTACCCTTAAAAGTACCTGATGTAATACATGAACACTAAAAATACGTGTTTTATTAACTATCGCCTGCACGATGCTCTCTCAAGGGAACCAAACCACGATCAGGCAAAAACAAATGGTTCTTGGGGCTCCTGATTTCCCGTGCTACCAGAAAAGAAAACGCTCTGGTCAGGGTTTCGTCGACGAAAGCTGCTTCATTTTTTGAATACGTCACACCTCGAATGGAACTGATCATTCATCGTATACGCTCATGCAAGACACAAACATGCACCTGCAACTGGTCACAGCTGCATACCCCGGTACTATACAAGCGCACACAGAAATGGGGACGCATTACATCAACACATTTCCACATACATTATACATATAGAACATAGCAAATGGCAGGACTTATCTGCAATGCTATCCCTAACCACAACAATAAAAACGAATGTAATCTGCCTGCATAGTGCTCGATTCACCTCCACCTACTTGCTCCTCCTCCTCCTGCTTCGACGCCTTTCAAACAATCTGCTTACAAAGGACTTGCCTCTATCAGCCTGCTTGATGTAGACAACATGTCCGTCCCATCACAACTGTCTCTAGCCCTAACAATCCCTAATGTGTCCAAGTCCCCAATATCGTTATATAGAAGACAGTTACATAAAACATGCTTCCAATCTTCCACCGGATGCCCACAAAAATTATTTTCTACCAAATGTCCTTTGAACAGAAACTCGTTCAAAAAATCATGGCCAGTTACCCGGATCCAAATTTAAGCTAAAACCAAAATCAGAATTTCTACCAACGAAACAATCGGCCATGCACAAAGGCTCCACTCCTGTTTGACTGATTTCGTTTTGATAGACATCTAAAATTTCATCAAAATCAAACCACCCGTTTAGAAACTACGGGTTTATTTCCATTTTTTTTTGTAAACCACCCACTATGCAGAGGTCAGATGATGTGTCCACTGTCATAGGTTCTTTTCAAAAATTCCTAACGTTTTTAATTTCAGATCAGACAGCAAAATATTAAGAATTTCATTATAATAAGACGGTGAAATCATTTGGTGAAGGAAAATATTTTCGCTTAGTGATACGATTTAACCATTCCCTAAGAAAATGAATACACTGATGTAGAGACTAAAACGGTTCGACTTAGCTCGTATTCAATAAATATGCAGATATTAGATAAATCACACATATTAGTCTAATCTAAACAACAAAATATAATAAAATTAACACAAGCGTATCAATAAAACTAATACGAGTATATGCCTGAGGGAAATATTAATTATAGTATTGTTCACGTAAAATAATATTGTTGCATGAATTTTTATTTGAATAAGTTTTGCCAATTAGCTATTAAGACAACTTGAAGTTGAACAATAATACACAGATTCAGGCATTTATTAAATAAGTAATTCACATGACTCAGATTTGTGTCACGGACATTACATATTTGTGTCAAACCAGAAGCAGTGTTTAATTGGGATATATAAAGGTGATACATTTAATGGTTCCCAAACTGCCGGTCTGGCATGGCTGTCAGCTATTAGATACTGGTCATCTGAAGTGTTATTTATTTAGTGAGAAAGGTTTGGCATTTGCGAATGTGGATCGTCTAACAACCGAAGAAGCCGTGATTCAAATTACTTAGTTCCCGGCCAATCAAAACACTGCTTACATAACGGCAGGACTTTACGACTTACATTATTCAATAGATGTTTTCGATAAATGTTTTTCCAAACCGTGGTGCAACTTTGACACCAAAATTGCTGGAACGGAATAACCGAAACTAAAATTCCGACTGATTGGCAGTTGTAATATCAAGACCATAAGAACCATTAATATTTTCAGCCATCTGGCTTGCTTTTTCACCTTTGTCGAATAAAAACATCGCATATTTCCTCTTTGCTGGTATCTACTTTTAATGAGCGCTCAAACAGTATTGAATCAAGCGATCACAAAACTGTCTGAGTAGTTTTTTGAGTCCAAATCGTATCTTTCTAAGATCATCTGACGATCGCACCGATCGCATTTACACAACGCGAGATATATAGGGTTATCCACTTAGTGCTTTCAAAACCCCCGGTCTGGCAATACAATCAACTGTTAAATACCTGTCATCTGAAGTGTTGTTTATTTAGTGGAAGGTTTGTGTGGAAGGTGGTGATTCAAACGTGGGCTTTCAATCGAACAATCCAGATATGATTGTGGAAATGCCATTGTATCCGGTAAAAGTTACCGTTTAGTGCGCATTATGGTCTAAAGGTATTATTGGGCCGTATTTTCTCGAAAACTACCTCAAAAGGATCCAATGCAGCAACCAAACCGGAGACAGTCATTCAAATGACATTGTATTTCGTACGCACTGGCAAGGTGCGATCATTATAATGAAATAAAAGCTTAATCGAAATCATAGCTTTATGTGCATTTTATTTAACTTTTCTTAAAAACAGAAAATGGGTAACCCTGTATATGTTTCAATCAACAAAGTGTTTTACATACATATTAAACATGCGATATATGAAAGACTACATCATACTCTAATCGACCTTATTTGATGTGGTATTCCTGCCAAGCTTGTACGTCTGTATGGAATAATACTAACTGACACAAAGTCTTCAGTAAACACTGAGCCATTTTGCACCAAACAATGTCTTCAGCATACCGTTGCCGATGATTATGAGGAAAGCTGCAGTTAAATACTGCTGGTACCATCTTTAATAAAAGCAATAGGCTAATTGTGTATGCTGGTAATACGGAATGGTACGGAATGGTAGATAACTGAGAAGAGATTATCAGGTGGGAAATGAGGACTAAACAATGTTTTATGTTTCAACGAATTGAGAGTCTATTCGTTGGCGGCACTGTGCTAACATTGATAGCTATGACTTTAGAGCGGTGGATGAATTCATCTCCTCCGGTGTGAATAAAACTAGTTATTTTAATCTAGAGATTATGAGAAGAATATTTCTAGCAGGCTGATATTACTGCGGGCTAAGCAAGCGATTTAATAATAAAATCTTCTCCAGCAAATAAAAATTCACCTGAGCCAGACATTGATTACGCTTATCTTTTTATTATGCCACAAGTGCTGGGAGCTTCAAGAGAAAAATTCTCCAAACAATGTATGGGTCCATCATCGTTAACGGAGAGCATAGGCGTCTCATGAATCATAAGCAGTGTAAGCTGTATACAGATATCTACGTGGTGAAAAATACCCCCATTGCATTGACAGGGTTATGTTATTAGCATGTAAAGTTTTCGAGAACGACCCTAAAGAGGGTGGCCACAACTCCGTTGGAAAGGACAGATCTTTGGAGAAGAAGGGCAGAAGAGCAATACGCCTGATATAACTATTAAAAAAAAAAAACAACAGATTATAAAATTGCCTTCCGAGTTTGGAATTCCAATGAAGCGTATACGTCTTTGTAGGATGACACCGACTAGCATGAAGTCTTCAGTGACCATTTTGGACTAAGCAAACAAACCCTCACCCAACAAACAAAAATTCAACTGAACCAGATGTTGCTTTTACCTGTCTTCTTGTGTGGCGCAGAATCCTGGGTTATGACACAAGCGGATGAGTCAGTGTTGGGAGTCATTGTGAGAAAAATACTCCGAGAAATCTGTGGACCCATTATCCTTAACGGGGAGTATCGCCGAAGAATGAATAATGAACTGTATAAGCTATATGCCGACATTGACGTGATCTAGCGCATAAGTATACGGCGATTGTGCTGGTTGGATCATGTTGCGCGGATGGACTCATATGCTCCAGCACGGAAAGTTGTCGACAATGAACTCGATGGACGGAGTAAAAGAGGGCGACCAAAACTCCCTTGGTGTGACTAATTGCAGAAGAAGCGTAGAAGACCGAAAAGCTTGGAATTATTTTCTAAGTGCGGCGTATAATAAATAAGGATGTCTAGTCTAGTCGCCACATAAGAAGAAGATGAAGCCCATTTTAGTCTCCGCCTAAGTAAAAATGTAAGTGTTGTACATGCCTTTAATCCATATGTTTAATTTCCGTTATGACTTAACATTCACGGATGCCATACAATATTCTAAAAGTGTACTGGCAATGCCCGACCCAAACTCCTTTTGGTAGCTTAACTCCTGTAAACAGTTAGTTTAAAATAATCATTAAAAAATGGAAAATTGTATGCGTTTTAAATTTATGGAATTTGCGTAGGTTCCTGTAAAATTTAAATACATTTTTTTTTCTAATTTTACACAAAAGCATATATTTATAAATTTAAATATCATAGCCTTCTTTTTAAGCTGCACTAATAGCCGCTACCATTTTTGTTGTTAGCCGCATTAATAACGAGACAAAAATAGCACAAAATTTAGCATAAATATGTGGTCATAATTAAAAGAGATTAAATAGTTATCACAATATTCATGCTTTGACTTGGTTTTACAGTCAATGATTGTATTCACAAATATTAAACTTTTCTGCTCATACACATTTTAAACGAATGTGTGAGAGGGAAACATGGGGCCCTTCATAAGGCCTTTTTGTAAAATTCTAGATATATTACAAACAAGAATATTATTTCGTACACTCCGCTACTAAATGTTGCAACTCAAGTTCATAACAAGGTTTTCTACAAATAGTATGAATGAAAGCTAAATGTTCGATATATTAGAAATAATTTTACCACCTTTTATTTTCAAGATAGATTATTGAAAATTGTGTCAATTGTCGCCCAATATATCTTCTGCACATCGCCTAGGAGGATTTCGCGAGTGCACATTGTAATATCTGTGGTCACAACCCGTAACAGCCCAACTCGAGTCAGGACACAATTGAGTCATTAGCACCATCGTATTCAGCGTATCTAAATTTATTTGCTCTAAATTTTTCATGTTTGTATCTTTTCTAGGAAGGCAATTAATCCTAAAAAACCTAATAGCTTAAGTTATTTTTCTAAATGACTGTTTTGGTATAAGTGCCTAAGTCAATTTAGGATTACAACAAATATAAACATTATTTTTTCATCATTGTCTAAATCAACTTAAGTCGTTATGTTTATGAATTCTTATATAGGAATAACAACCTAACTCAACATGAGAGATCGAATCTGAAATATTTTGACATAGAATAATAATTTATGTCAATTTAGACGCACTTAAAGTTTTTTATTTAATCTGGAATAATAGCCTAACTCAACTTGAACTTTTTGAGTTTCTTTCGTTCAACAATTCATAAGAGCCTAAGTGTCTTTCTCGATAATATCTTTTGACTGCGAGAATAAACAACTATTTTTTGTGAACAACTAAGTAAAGAAATTCGTTTCCTTGGAATCTGTAGCAAAGTTTTCCAAAAAACACCTTCTCCTGATTTTCAGTGAAGATTCAAAACTTTAAACTCCTGTACTGAAAATATTGAAAAACAGACTTAGGCTGTTATGGGTTGTGACCACAGATATGTCATTAGATCTGGTTGGTAAATCAATAAAAGTAATTAGTATAGAAAATTCAGTAAGATGAATTGACGTCCGTGGTAATCAATAAATGCTATACATTAATGCGTAATTAAAGAAACAACTTTCAACAACAACCACAGTCTTACACTTAGATATTATAGTAAATAAAATCATTGACTTTTGTTAAATCGGCTAACTATCAAGGAGTTGCCTCGCAGAGTAAAATGTGGTAAACTTCTGATGCTCTATAAGTGACCAAACAATTATTAGATGCAACTAAGTTCCCGCAGTTTGCCAACAGATGGCGCCAGCTGTAAGTGATAGTCGATTTTACCATAACCTAGACATCATGAGCCAGGTTTAGCGATATGGTAAACATACCGCCTCGACACAATAGTGATTTTCTTTTCACGCGATATTCTTTTGATTGTATAAATATGTCTGATTTTATGCCAAATAGTCGTTATATGCGGGAAGTATGGATTTTCTTCTTTCAATCGAAGAAAACGGAAGCTGAAGCTCATCGAGAGCTTTAAAGAGAGCTTTTAAAGACGGTGATTTTGATGCTGACGACCATTAGCGTGAGGGAAGACGAAAACCCTTCAAAGACACTGAATTGACGGTATTAATTGATGGAGATTCGTGTCAAAAGTAGGTAGAGCTCGCTTTAGTATTAGAAGCTACCTGGCAAGCCATTTTCAAGCAATTGTATGCGTTGGGAGTGATTCAAAAGAATGGAACTTGGCTTGGGTTCCTTATGAGTTGAAGCCAAGGGACGTTGAGCGTCGATTTTTCGTTTTGCAATGGATGATAAAAATGGATTCATTACAGGAATCAAAATAAAAGAAAATCATGAGGTTTACCCTGTCATATTTCCACGCAGTCGCTTCGGCCGAATATTCATGCTGTGAAGGCGATGTTCTGTAGTTAGTGGGACTATGTCGGTGTTATTTATTACGAGCTGTTGAAACCAAATGAAACCATTACTGGGGATTGGTATCGACTTAAATTAATGCGATTGGGCGATCTCTGTGCGAGAAACGCCCACAATACTCGGAGAGGCACAAAACGTGATTGTTCAGCATAACAATGCTCGGCCTCACGTGACCAAGCCCGTTAAACCTGCCAGGATACGCTGAAATGGGAAGTCTTACTCCATACGACGACATCTAGGAATGGCTAAACTCTTGGATTGCCTAAAAAGATGAACAGTTTTACCGTGACGGAATTCGAGCTTTGCCAGAAAGATGGGAAAAAGTTGTAGCTAGCGATTGGCAATACTTTCAATGAATCATTTGTAAACATGTTTTCATAATAAAGTTGCATTTTTATTAAAAAAAAACAGCGATAACTTAGTTGGACACCAAAAATTGGTGCACCAAAATTGAAGAATTTGAATCTAGAAAAATATAATTTATATTAGGCGTCCCATACAAACATATCATAATGGATTCAATTCTTTCATATTTTTTCAAGAATTACACCGGCATACAATTCATAAAAGGTAAGATTAGAAAGACAATTATATTTTTAGAAACCGGTTGATTTATATGGGAGGTACTCGAGGGTGCGTGGCTACACAGTCTATTTTCATTTTCGGAACCCACAGTGCGTGAAAAATTTGGATGCATTCCATTGCATCTGCCTACGAGATACAAAACTAAGAGTGTATTGGTTAAATGCGTCATTTGTATGGGACGTGCCAAAAGGCGTGATAACCATTTTCATTCACACACTCCGCTTTAGCAAACTGAATGTGTAACATATCAGTTGACCAAATATGATCAACAGAACATGTGGTTTCAATCGGTAAACTTGTAAGGAGGCCACTAGAAGGTATGGGTCGATATAGCCCATTTTCAATCTTAATTTGTGCCAAGTTTTAACAAGTTTCGTAAAGATTTACGGCAGTTATCGAATTTATCAGCCAGCGGAGTAAGGCTTTACACTCGTCCGATTTTCTGCTGCATCATATAATTTTTATTGGAATCATTTTATGGGTGCTTATTCTTACTGGTGGCTACTAAATTATACTACATTTAGTACAATTTTATGGAAGACTTAATTTGAAGATTAAATTGAATAATTTCAGTGGAAGGTGTTGGAATGCGATGGTTATCCGGTTGGTTATTCCAAATTTTCTGAACATTATAAAACAATAAAATGGGAAAAATGCAGTTTACTGTTCCCTGCCAGTTTGCAATCAAAGGCAGGGAATTGAAAATCGGTATATTTCTATTAGAGGTAGCATTAGCTAAATGGCTAAATTTATATTTAGTGAAATGTGGGAACATAATAATAAATGGGCTTAATCGGTCATTTGTACGAAACATATCAGAAGGGATGGAGGTATACTAGGTCGATTTTCCCGAAAATTTCTGAAACACTATAAAACAATACAGTAAACCAAATTCTTAAATATACCAAAGAATGAATATCGGGCAATCGTTCTTACAGTTAAATGTAATAAACACTTAACGTATATCAAATTCAATGGAATACTGTGGAACAGAATACAAGTTGTGAATCAGAATCTGCAAATGTAATTGGTCCATTTCCTTTCAAATTTCACAATTTAAAAAAAAAAATTTAATGTTATAAAACAATACAATGCACAAAAATTTATGTTATAGCAGTTTAAGAATTGCAATTTGCAAGCAGAAATTCAGTTTTTTTTTTTAAATTGTGAATTTATGTGCGCAATACCAGGGGAGGCGGTTTTATATTGTAGCTCTCTTGCTATCCCGGGCAACTATCTGGTAAGATGTTAGGCTTCACACAAATTTTAAGAAATACGTCAAACCAGACATACGTCAAGGCTCAGCCGAAGTAAAATTACATAAAACAATTTTGAAATAATCGTCGTTTTCAAGGGTTAAATTGTTTTAATTTATTTATTAGCTAATGGAAATAGATGGTAGCCAAAAAGAAGGGGAGCTGATAAATAAAATTCTTTATATTATTTTAAAGGGACAGCCCAGTTGTGTCTACGAGTATTGAAGAATACTGAAAAGAAATTTAGAAATTTCAGTTTAGTGAACTGACTTACTTTTACCTTCAGCCAACATCGATTTGTTTTGGTGGCAAAGCGTTAAGTGATGTTGTGGGTCGCTGTGTTCTTAAAAAAAAAATGACTTAAATTAGAGCGCGAAATTAAATTTTGATAACTCAGATAATTTGTGTGGGAGGTACTAGAAGGGACGTGGCAATGGCCTCCGTTTTCATTTCTATAACTTAATTCACAGAACGCATATTTCGCAGAATTATAAGTAAATGCATTAAACAAAAACTTTGGCTACTACAGCTAACCGATTAGAAATTAAGAAGGAATGATTGAATTTCGGAAAATTCCCCAATTTGTGTAGGAGATACCAAAAGGGGTGTGTCAAAGCCTTATATTTTAATAAATAAAATGAGTATGCAGTTACAGAGGGAAATTTGTATTTTTGAAATTCAGTTAATTTTTAAGTACCCGTTTACGATCATCGGCCAGATGTGACACAATTTTAGGCTATGTCAAGTTTAGAAAAGTTTAGTAAAGATCAGTGATCGCTATCATGTTTACCAGCTAGCCAACATCTCATCCCGCCAACTAGGCGGCCAGATAGCTACACACGCGGACATCGCTCAAATGGCTCAAAAAGTCATGAAGCGCAATTGGTCAAAAAATACCTTTTGCTTTAAAAGCTTCCTTCTGGCTGTCATATATTTGGCTGTGTTAAATTATATTAAACTTCATTCTTTCGAGTGAAGGTATGGTAAGTTTCACAAGAAGATTAAAATAAGTAGATATAGGATGCACATAGAAGGACTTTTTCGCCAGGGCCGCTTATCTTATGAGGAAAGTGGACGTCGTCTAAATCACTGTAGACTGCAATCCATTTTGGTATATAAGCTTCTGCCGCCCAAAAGTAGCGTATTTTCAACATTGGGGCTGTCCAACTGTTAACTTATTGGACATATTTGTCACTAATTGTTCATATTGCAATACTAATTTTGGAGAAAAATATTGCCAAAAAATTGTGAATCTGAAATAAAACAATAGTAATACCAGAAGTTCCCACACTTTTAAAAACAAGGTTTTCAATTTTCTGTTTTGATTCAAAGTAGCATTTCCCTCAAACTTAAGGCCATGATTTTAATTTACGTTTAAAAGCTTTGGAAGACATCAAATTTTAAGTTAAGTAATGACCAGAACAATATGATGTCAGAATATGATTAATAACAATGTCGTTAACTTCTCCAGGAAATGCAAATCTATAATGGGAAAATCGAAGAAAATAAAATTTAAATATATTGGGGATCCAGTTTTCGGTTTCTAAAGTGAAGTTAAATAAAACACACATAAAACTATCACCGATGAAACTTTCATTATAATGCGTGGACCTTGTCATTATGTATGAAATACATTATCAATTATTTGATCGCTTCCGGATAGCTGGTAGCTGTAAATCTTTTTGAGACAGCTTTCGACCACTTTTTCGCACATTTCGGGGGGCATCCTGGCGATGACTTATTGATAGTTGGTTTTCAAATGCTACAACATTTGGGGAACATCCGCATGAACACGGTCTTCGACATAGTCCACAAAAAAGTCCAACGCTTCCTGGAGACCTGTCATGCAACAAAGCCCAAACCGGTCCTATTGTGTGGCTCGTGGCACCTTCTTGTGGGAACCATATAACGGCCAGTTGGCAATTGAAGACAATTGCAGGCCAAACTCCCGCCACACTTTCACGAACAGAAGCGATATTTTAGACAGTGCGTACATAGCGATGATGCACAGACCTCACCACATCTGTAACACTCCCAGTCTCTTCAAATTTATTGCTTGTACAGTAAATCCAATTTGGCGACCAAAATCCCCCCGCAAAGCACGAAAAGCGCCGACGTTTGAATCACCACTTTTGTGGTAAGTTTTAACTAGTTTTACGTGTTATTTGGTTGTTAAACGAACCATATTCGTAAATGACTTGAGACGACAGATATTTAGCAGCTGGCAGCCTTGCCAGGCCGGCGGTTTAGAAGCCACTAAATGGATAACCTGTATTATGGATAAAATCTCTCTAAAGGCCTTGTGTGAAACTAATTCCCACCTTCCGTCACAGTATTGTCGCACATATTGTTCCATATTCCCAGCTATGGTAAAGCTTACAATGATTCAAATTACTGAATATTGTTCATACAGATCAGCTTATAATTTTAATTGCACATTTTTATTCGTAGTGGCGTTTATTGTTGTTGCCCATTTACTACTGCAAAATTTAACAATTTTAATTAAATGGATTCATTGACTTGCAAAGTTTTAATTGCATCGTTATTTTTGTTTTTTCTATAATCTATAAATGGAATTTACAAAACTAAACCATTTTTAATTAAAATGAAACGTTTTGTTCAAAGAATACCCAGTTGATGGCACACATGCAATAGCAGTACAAATGTGGGATTACAGACCGCTTTGGTAGGCCGACTGCACAAATAAAAAAATAAGTAAACCATAAAA
>JAHXMU010000136.1:3705900-3742874 GCA_019455685.1 Philornis downsi | reverse complement strand
ATACCCAGTTGATGGCACACATGCAATAACAGTACAAATGTGGGATTACAGACCACTTTAGTAGGCCGACTGCACAAATAATAAAATAAGTGGAAAAATTAAAACAATATGGGAAGTGCTTTCAATTGAACTGGTTAATAACAACCTACCTAGTAGATCTTGCTTCTAATTATTTCATAACTATCTTAAATATTTAGTACTAAAATTTCATCCAGTTTCGGTTACAGAAAAATTGTTGAAGATTGAGTAGTAGTTTAGTGTAGGGATGTAAGGTAGAAGGTACAGCTAAAGCGTGGTCTAACTTTTAGTTCATTTATTTATATGTGAGAAACGATAAAGGACACGGCTTGTTTTTTTAGTGTTTCATGTGTTAAATATATAATGTTTCAACATTTTTTATAAGTACGGGTTGCGCACCAATTTCAATACAATAAGAAACCCTAATAACTTTGTTTTTAATCAATGTATTTCTTTTTTTTTATTGTATAGCAAATTCAATGTTATTTTATATAATTAATTTATTTTGAAGATGGTAGACCGTAAATGAAATTCACGCTCATTCAGGCTTATGCGACACCTGATCGAAAAGTATCCATTGCGGGCTGAAGGATTGAAGTCGGAATCGCCTCAATTAGTAATTTAATGGACTGCTTGAATTTAGTCAAATTCCTAGGTTTCCTTTTGTACAACTCTTGCTTGACATAACTCCATAAAAAAGTATATAAGTTGTTTGGGAATTTTCGATGGAGCTCCGCCATAACCAGTTTGAATATGTGTGCAGTTGCCCCACTTTGCAGGAACCAAATGCTATTGACACGGATACGTATTCGGCGCGGTTCTAGATAAAAAAGCTCCTTCAACATCTTTAAATAACGATCAAAATAACTGTTGATAGTAGTGCATTTCGTGCCCTACCCTCTAGTAGATGCAAAGCCATTTTCGTTGCAAGAATAGATGGTTGTTTTAAATGATCCAGAATACTCCCATAAATATTAGAAAAATTTTAGATGGAGCCGAAATAAACATTAAAATTATGGACGAAAATTTGATTTTTATCAATTGTGACATTTTGTATCGGCAAGAACAGGACTGCGTAAAAGGTTTGTTGAGTTACACTTCCAAACTACAGTTGAGTAAAAATTTATTGTGAGCAAAGTCATAATAAATTTCTACACAAATTTCCAAAGTCATGATAAAAACAAAGTTTTAGGGGTTAAAATCATTTGTATTGGAATGAAGCAAACCGACTTTGTCCTAATGGTTGTGTAAATTCATGTGAGACTTTACCATTAGTCAAATTTTTCATAAATCAGTCAGATCAATTATAATTTATTTTTTTACCAAATCGACCTCTTAGTGCCATTTAGAATAAATTGCTTTGTGCAATTTAGCCAGAAATCTGTGAAAATATCCTGCTACCTCAAAACTTTAAATAATAATTGTGTCATATCTAATGGTGCTTTGAACATAATAACATTATCTTAAACACTATCTATCTGATGATGGGCGAACATTAAATTCAAAATATTTCAGATCTTTGCGTTAACTTCAAGATTCAAACCAAACCTGTTAGGTTTTATGGAGGTTATTTATAAGTCAATTTAACTGAATAAAATTTCTAAACATTCTTCTATACTCAATTAAACAAATAACTAATTACCTCATAAACTCATATTGCTTCGAACGATCTAAATGTTATATGTAAATTTGAAATATTCCTCATACTAAGTTCAATCGAATATCAAAATAACACATATCTACAAAATGTGAGTTTACCAATAACCTAATTCTGTCTGACACGTCCTAAACATAAACATTTGACTGGCAACATGATAGCACTCCGAGCAATATGTTGACACATCAACAGGAGGATATCAAAACTAACACTTCATAGATGTGTTCTAGCATATCAGCATATGAGAATTTCACACTTGGAAATGCAGATTGGTTACACGTTTTTGCCGGGTTAGTATCAATTTGATCATTGGTGAATTGTAATAACTATAATATTGAATGTATTTTATTATATACTCATATAAGAACATCTTTTTGAAACTTTCTTATATGATTGAAGAAGGTATAGATAAGTATATTAAAAGAAAAGAAATATTGCTGCGAAATTGATATCATTAACATAATGAAAAGTAGTAAGATGTGGCAGTTATATTATATTTTGTTCAATATAATTTCGTGTATGTGCGATATTTATGTAACGCCCAAAATGAAACGTTGAAAATGAGGGTTATCGTTGGAAGGATTATCGATTTAGTGGTTTCAAAACCGCCGGTCTGTCAAGGCTGTTAGCTGTTAAATAACTATCATCAAAAGAGTTATTTATTTAGTGAAAGGTTTGCCATATACGAATACGGATCTTTCAACAAACGAAGAATGCATAAAAATAGTTAAAACTTACTGTGAAAGAGGTGATTCAAATGTGAGCACATTTCGGGCATAACGAACTACTGTGCAAGGAATTGGCATTATAAATAAATTTGAAGAGGCTGAAAGTGTTGCAGATGTGGTTTGGCCTGTGCACCATCACAATGTACGCTCTGAGAAAAACATCGCGTCTGTTAGTGAAAGTGAGCCGGATAACCCAAATTTCAGTTCAGAACGCTATACCCGTTTGATAGCCGACTTTTTCTTGACCTGTAATTGAAGATTAAGAACTAGACTATTTGTGGTTCCAACAAAACGGTGCGATGAGCCACGAACCACACAACATGACTGATTTTGGCTTTATTGCATGAGAAGTTGTCAGAATTTGATTTTGAGAACAGCGATTTGACGCTGTTAGATTTTTTTTTGTAGGGTTACGCCAAAGACAGTGTTTACGCAAATAATCCACAAATGTCATAGCATTTGAAAACAAATATTCATCAAGTTGTCGCCAAGATACCCCCTGAAATGTGCAAAAAGGTGGTCGCAAACTACCTGAAAAAGATCCCCCGCTGCAACCATTTGTCATTTGCATGACATTGTATTTCATACATAATGGCAACGTCCAAGCATTATAATGAAACAAAAGTTTCATTGAAATTATGGCTTTATGTGTGCTTTATTTAACTTTATTTTTGAAACCGAAAAATGAATAATGCATCCTTTGACCAAATGCCGGTGTTCGTCTGTCAAAATGGCTGGCGCACAGGTACATTTTTTGGAGAACTTCTTGGAACGTGGCACAGCCCAACATTTTGTCGGTTAGTAACTGGGGATCGTCGATGCGCTACGTCGGTAAGCCCTTTCTGGTGCCTACCATAAAAATTTACCTATTTTTCAAAATATAATTTACTTTGCCTGTTCCGGTACCACCCATACAAAATATATATTCTTACGTCCGTATCTTTAAATCGGTTGGCACAAACCACGAGTTTGGTAATCTTAATTCTGAGAACAAAAATGGGCGACCTTGCCAAATCCATTCTGATGACGCCCATACAAATTGAGGGGTTCATCGAAATTCTCGTGAAGTATATTGCGATGGATGGATTGTAAAAAATCAACGCAATGGCCACGCCCTCTCTGATACCTCTTCTACGCAAATAATTTTATTTATTGACCGTCTTATTGAAGTTCTCGTTAGTTATATGTATATTGCGTTGGATAGATTGTGAAAAATCGACTACCTTATTTAATTCTCAAATTGTATATTTTGCTTCCGCTATAGTACTTTAATACAGAGTATTTTTTTGCAAGAACACAAGAGGACGTTTGGCGAAGATATACGATATGTATGTAAATGATTTCACCTGACTTTAATGTCAGTACGGGTTTGACACTGAAAACAGTATAAAACTATGTTTAAATAGTTTGTTTGTACATTTTAGGTCAAATATTTTATTAAAGGTGGTCACAGATATGCTACGTGAAATCTAAAATCTATTCGAAACACTGCTATGTAATGTATATCGCAGGCATTGCATAAGTTAAGCAAATGAAAGGGAATTGAAGAAATAAATGCCTGTAAATATAGACGAATTCGGAAAATGCTGTAAAGGCAATGAGTCGTGAACTGGATTATGTGAAAGTTTTGCAAAGGTAACATCTTCATCCTTTGTCCTTGAGAAGAATGGAGCCATATAATGTGATGACCACGCCATGATACTACAGGGTGTCCGTTTTAATCGTTGAAACATTTTATCAAAATCAATCATCGATTACTGTGATGATGAGAAAGTTACGTGAAATTTTTGGGAGAAACAACATGCTAATAAGACGCACCATTTATCGTGTAGTGAATGATTTCGAAGAAAGAGGGTCTATAGCTGATAGGGCCAAGCCAAAACAACCCATCAACCACAACTAGTCACCTTTGCATCTATTAAAAGTGACAGTCTGGTGTGCAATTTGATCAGGAGGAATCATTGGAAAAACATCATTTAGAGACTTTTTGCATCCCAATATATGGTAATGTGCTCCGATATTGTTCTGAGACCCTACTTTGGTTGACACTCAATGTGTACCAAAATTTGACTAAATTTAGTTCAACCGAATAGAAGACATGAAGACAAGAATATAAGGCTTAATTAAGTCATTTTTATTGGAGGTAATAGAAGGGGTTACTCTTTATTTTTTTAAATTTTGCCGGGAATTATGAAGCAACGCAAATAACGACAACTTGGGCAGCTGTAGGTTACCGTTCTAAACCTTGAATAGGAGTTTCCAGAAGGCGTGGGACGAAATATCTCATTTACAATTCCTGACTACTACTACCTATGAGAATATTAGGCTGGGCCAAATTTAAAGCTTTACATAACTTTTTCTGTCACCAGCCATAACTTTTCTGTCAGACGGATATCGTAAGTAAGAAACCACACTTCTTCTGATACCTCCCATACAAGTGTCCCATTTGAGCCATATGTTCTTATGTTAATATCTTTTATTCAGATACAATGAATTCAAGTGCAAACAATTCAGCCGATTCGGAAAAGTCGGAAATAAGTAAGTCAGTTCACATAGCTAAAATTTCTCTACTGGTTCTTATAACAGTTTGCCTAAACCTGAAGTGTAGATGGTGCCAATGGTCTTATAAAAATACTAAACAACATGGCGGCTTGAAACTTAAACCGCCATGTTGTTTATCAATAGTAAACGATCTCAGTGAATATGTAAACATGGAAAAAATAAGTCTTCGTATGCAATTTAATATTTCCATTTGAAAGGTCTCAGTCCAACCAATATTAAAACCGAGCTAGATTCTACTCTGGTGGAGTCTGCTCTTTCGTTTACGACTGGAAAATATTAGGTAACAGAGTTTAACTGAGGCCATACGAGTTGACAAGGTGAATACCGTAGTGGTCGAACTATTGAGGTGTCCACGGCAGACGCGGTTAAGAAAATCTAAAAAATTGCATGTTGACCGAAGATTTGAAGATGAGAAAGTTGTGCGTAAAGTGAGTGCCGTATTTTCTTTCAACAGAGTAAAAACAGCTTGGTGAAGATGTTTATGGCGATGCTTAACCGCGATAAAGCCGAATTTTTGTGTCGATTTATAACCATGGATGAGACAGGTCCACTACTTCACAGCTAAAACAAAGGAACAGCCAGAGCAGTGGGCTAGAATGGGAGAATCGTGTCCAAAAGAAGGCTAAAACGGCTTCATCTGTAGGCAGGGTCACGGCGCCTGTTTTTTTGGAATGCGCATGAGATTATTTTTATCGATTGTCTACAGAAAGGAAAAACCATCAACGACAAATATTATGCTAGTTTATCGCAGCGTTTAGGTGATGGATGAAATTATTGGAAAAAAAAAGATTTGCTGACAATGAACAGGATGACTATTTTAAGGAGTTTGACACTTCTTATTATTTACGGGGTATAAAAGCTTTGAATATCGCTGAAAAAAGTGTATTGATCTAAAAGGAGATTATGTTGAAAAACAAAGACAATTTTAACCAACTTGTTTGTTACTTTTTTGTTTTTGTCTTTTTTGTTAGGTGGGCTAGTTTTGGGACCGCTCTCGTAGGTCGACTGAATTTTCTGACTTAGAACTTTTTCCTTTCCTATATCAGCATTAGAAACTTCCAGCGCGGCGAACTTATGTTTCTTCGAAGTGCTCATACAATAAATGTTTGTTGTGGTAGTTTTTTTTCTGTTGCAGAGTGATCGCAAATCAGCCTGATAAAAAGAAACCTTCACATCGATACAGATTGTAGCTGCTTGGAAGCTTACAGTCCTAACCCATGAGACATCATTAAGTCTCTTACCCACGCCCGAGTTCATATTTTTCTGCATCGCAGCTGTAGAAAATGTCATAGTTTTTTGTCGAAGATTAAAATCTGCCAGAAGTATTCTAATATAAAGCCAAATGCTGCGGTCTTTTCCATTTGCATGCAATCGTGCTGTATTCCGTACAAATTGTCTTAATGCAGTTGTTTTCAAGTTAATACTAATTTTGGCTCACACTTGCAAATCTAAATCGCGAGGTATATCGTCTAAATCTCTTGCCAATGCAAATCTGCACCTAAAATCATGCTTTTATAGATGGCAGTTGCTTATGTTCAAGTACAGGACGTTTGATACAGAGCTTCGATGAAATCAGCTTTGTATTGGTAGTTGGCATCCCCCAACTGGTCCACATATTTTAGGTGCATTTCATTGTCTTCCTAAAATATTTCTTTATGTTTCCATTGCATGTCAACATTGCACTATGGGTAAAACGTTAATAATTTTGGCATAAATACAATTTTTTTGTTGTTCAAAATTTTAAAACTGTTTTGGTTTTTTAAATTATTATACTCTTCACGGAATAAAATAGATTTTTTTATAATTTTTATGGTGCACCCTATATATTTTATGAGGGGGGAAAGTCAGCTGTTCCACTGTTGCATTATGAACAGAAAATGCGCGCGAAATTTTTACCAACTTTGAGCGTGAGTAAAACATAAATTGTAAACACAGTGAAAAAGTATAAATATGGAAGAAGTTAGTCAAGGTATGTAAAATATATTGTTAACACAGTTTTAATAATAGTTGTGTTTTATTGTGTAGTTGTTCCATGTGTTGTTGATGTGTTTTTTTAGGTCGAAACTAACGAATATATGTGTGTTCTGTGGAATATAACTTCTGTGTATAGAAAGATATTTGCAATATATCAGTTAAAAGTTATTAATCAAACTGTATATAAGCAAACATCATTAACACTTTTTGCTCCTTTTTGTTCCTTTTTGGGAAAAAACTTCATTTTGTAGTTTCATACGAGTTTTGCCATTCAACACTGCTTGAAGTTTGGAGCAGAACAAATCGACAAGCAGATAGTGTAAAAGAATTTATTTTGGAGAATATTAAAAAACCAAAATTTATCAGATGAGCAACATTAGTTAATTACACAAAAATTCAAACAATTTATTGCTTACATAAAATTAAAATTGCCAAAATGCAATCGAATACTTGAACGATTAAAAAAAAACCCTCGCGTTGGCTTGCATCCAATATAACTATTGAAATAAGTGATTGCGGCTTGCCCGGCAATAAACGAGGTCGGAGACATTTAGACTATATTGATGCAGGGCTTCGTTTGAAGAGAAAGCTAGCATCTGAGCTTGCCGCAGAACATTCAACACCTCTTTTATTGCACGCTGCTTCCGTTTCAGCTAAAAAATCAAACGAAAAGCAAACTGCATTTGTGCTAAAAAAAAGCTGTTAGCAACGAGAACATAACAGGAATTATAAGGAAACTGGAAAGGAGTGATCCGTTGAAAATAAGTGCTGATGAGGCATTAGCTTTTTTAATTCAAAATGGCTTTACAAAGCAGCAATACATTAACATCAAAGCATTAAATAAGCAGCACGGATGTGACATTTACCCCCCTTACTCCGAGATAGTAAAATCAAAATTGAAATGCAGACCTAAGAAAATCAGATATGGTGATACTAAAACAAAAGTAACAATGCAAAATTTACTTGACCATACAGCTGATCGCTTACTTGAAATGCAGAAGGACGTCCTTGATGTAGCTGCACCAACACATTGCAAATTAATTGTAAGTTATGGGTTCGATGGTTCGACAGGACAGAGTTCATATAAACAACGTTTTCAATTGGATGAACATATTGGACTAGACCATTCACTCTTTGTGACAACCATAGTTCCATTGAAATTAATAGATGAGCTAAATAGAGTTATTTGGCTAAATAACTCTCCACAGTCTGTCAGATTCTGTTGGCCTCTAAAAATGGAATTTACAAAAGAAACTACTGAACTTATTTTAAGTGAAAATAGTAAGTTAGATATTCAAATTAAAAACATCTATGTATGAACACATCTATGTACACAAGGGCAAAAACATTCTTGTTAAATATGAAGCACATATGACTCTTATAAATGGTAAAGTTCTAAATATTTTAACTGGTACCAACTCATGTCAATCCTGTCCAATATGTGGTGCTAAGCCAAATCAACTGTTAAAAACTCATGACTTCAACTCGAAAATCTTTGGCGTTAAACCAAATAATCTTAAATATGGCGTGAGCCCTTTACATACATGGATAAGATTTTTTGAATTTGTGTTAAAAGTCTCGTACAGAATGGAATTAGAGATATGGCGTGTTAAAAATGGTGACAAAGTCAAGGTCTCTTTGCGAAAACAGTACCTTCAAGAAAGGTTGTGGACGGAAATGGGTCTCAATGTAGACAAACCCACACAAAATGGCAGTGGAAATACCAACGATGGAAATACTGCAAGAAGAGGATTTACAAATGTTGAGCTCTTATCTTCCATTTTAAATTTCGATTTAAATATTCTCAAACACTTTTACATTATATTAATTGCCATCTCTTATGAATATAAGATTGATACAGAAAAATTCAAAAACTCTTGTTGCCAAACATTCAATATGTATTTTGAAAAGTATTCTTGGTATCCAATGTCTCCAACTGTGCACAAAATGTTGGTACATGGGCACCAAATAATGGATACTTGCATACTTCCTGTTGGAGTTCTAGGAGAAAATGCATCAGAAGCGAGAAACAAGCTGTATAAAAGCGACAGGAGATCGCATGCAAGGAAATGTAGCCGATTGGATAACATGACAGACGTTTTTAATAGAGCATTGGATTCTTCAGACCCACTAATGCCCACCCTAAGTTTAACAGAACGAAAAAAAATCAACAAAAAGAAGAGCCTGCCCAGAGAAGTCATTGCTCTTCTCGAAACACCTGGTATTGCCTTTTCAGAAACATTAGAAAGTGATGAAAATGAAAATGAAGCAGAAGACGAAGGCGAAGACGATGAGGCCGACTAGATTGACAGTTTCGGACTGGAGAATATTGAGTTGGAAGAAGAAACTGAAGACGATTAAGTTAGAAAATCTGTATTCATATATGGTTTGTAAAATGACAAAGACATATTAGAATTTGTCTCATATGATTTTTTTTTTTAGGGATCCGGCTGAGCTAACCTTACTTTTATTCAACTAACCTTTATTCAACTTATCTTATTCAATAACTTAAGCTTTAAAAAAGTTTCTGGAAAATAAAATGTAAGTATAATTTAAATATCTCCGGTCTTTGAAGGGTTAATGAGCAGTTTCATACCTTAACAAAAAGGCTGAAGCCTTGTCTATCATCTAAGTCTACCAAAAAAAATATAAACACATTAAACTTAAGTGGTTTTATCCAAAAAGTGAGTTTAAAAAATTGTTTTTTTTAGTACTGGCCCCTAATGGGTTAATAAAATAAAATATTTTTAGATGCAAACTTACAGATTCTTAAAACAGCTTTCTTGTGGCATATATTTCAATAGAATCGGTTTATAAATAGTCAAGTTATGGGCGATTATACGTTCGAGATTTGGAGGCCTATATTTCGGGAAATATGGACCGGCACCAAAAATTTCCTTCTTCTTTTTTATTTGCGTTTTATGCCCTTTTAGGAAAAAATAACGAAAATAAAAAAAGCCGAGGTGCCGAATTTATGCCAAACCTGACCTAATGTTTTAAGGGGGAGGCGGAAGAAGGCGTGGTCCAAATTAAAAAAAAAAAAACTAAAATTCCATTTTGCTGTTAGTTAAATTCGGGCAAAATTTTAAGTGTCTAGTCTTAAAACTACAATTAATGCCAAAAATATCGCTTTTTCCCCATAGTGCATTGTTATAAGCCTGCGTTTGTCTTCAACCGACTTCATGGGATATTTCAATTTCGTCAAGTATTCCGTAAATTTCCATCGAATATTATTATTGCAGTACTAACAATTTAGCTGCGCATAACAATATTCAACAAAAAGGAAGCAAACTAAACTGCTATAACAAATAATTATATTGAAATAATGCAACAGCCTTTATTTTATGAATGAGTTTTGTGAAAATTTAATTATGAAACTCGAATGACATTTTTATATTTAATTTAAAAAAGTTCTGTTTTTGTTGGAAGCAGATTGTGAATTGTTGATTCACTTGTAGCGAATATTTTGTTGTGTGACCCAATAAAAACCTCGTATACATTTTTATATCACATCAGTTGAGTTTATTTCAATGTAATCGAACAACTTTATGTACAAAAAGATATGCATATGTAAATGAATACATAACATATATTATACATTGCTCCAATATTAAAATCCTCTTGCGTTTGAAAAACTTTTTAAATTTATTTTATTACATCTTGACTTGAAGCGGTCAGGTAGAGTGGAACGGTTTAAAACTGACAAATATCTTTTTACTACGTGCATTTAGTGGCTTTTTAAATCGGTTGAGCTAAGTCCATTTGTCTCGATGACAATTCAGTCCATCCTCTGTAATTTCTAGCCGGTGGATAGCAGTGATCTTAAATGTTCTCCACTGTATTATAAACGCTTGGTAAATTTTGAAAAATTTGATAGACTAATCTCATTTCTTCTGACAAACCCGTACATATGACCAATTTAAGCTATTATATGTTGATCTGTACTTTAATACATTTCACGCACATATCCTGTTTGCTGCTACTGTGCCATACCCTTTGAGCACCTCAGAAACAATTTTGCAGATTTGAATATCATGTAAATGAAGGTGGGTATGAACCCCGATATAACCACTTACCATCGTTTGAGCGGCAGTCAATTCGATAGTCTGATGAACACCTCCATCATTTGTTACTCGGTGGTTACGTCAACATGCAGATTTGTTGCATTAAGGGCTCGAAGAACTCAGACGTAATTACGGTCCTTTCGGTCTGGAGGTGTCATTGACCATATTTTTTCGAAAATGACCTCAAAAAGATCCACTGCTGCAACCAATCCAGAGGCGATCATTTAAATGACATTGCATTTCGTGCACAATGACAACGTCCAAGCATTATAAGGAAATGAAAGTTTCGTCGATATCATAACTTTATGGGCGTTTTATTTAATTTTATTTTTCAAGCCGAAAACTGTATAACCCGGTGTATAGTCTCATTATTTTAGATTAGGCCGTATAGTGTGATTTGGGCTCAAATAGCTAAGCATTGGGGTTGTGAGGTACCAGAAGGATTGTTTAGGGTCCTAAGCAATTAAAAAAACTGCAGTGTGTAAAGTGCAAAAACATTTTCAAATTTATGGAAAAAAGAACAATGTTTAGAGCCACAGCCAAAAATCTATTTGTGGATTTATTGAAAGAGACCTGCAATTTAACGATTTCGAACATCAGTTTTAGAAGTTTTTAATAGATAAGTTGACAAGTCGATTACTAGAAGTATTTGTTAGCATATCGGACTGATCTAATCTCAAAGAAATAACAATGTTCGTATTAGGGGCAAGACCATCGATCATATGCGCTATTGTTGCGTGTTTTTGTTTGCCCCATGTAGAAATTTATGACAGAATTTCTAGCAAATTACTTTAGGCCACACTTGGAATTATGAAAAAAGGATTCGTCAATAATTGAAATATCCTATTTAAATGGTGCGACAGATATCGTGTACATTTTTTTTCCTATTCATTTTCTTTATTGAATCTTCTTCTGAAATTTACAATAAGTATTCAAATCTTAATCCTATCTTATACTAAAGTGTCCTGCCATTGCCGAATCTTATTTTTTGGTGAGCAGAATTTTGTGTCACCGGACCAAGTCTAGCGTGTCCTTTCTTCTTAGCCGTATATGATCGGGAAAATATTCTAAGTTTTGAGCGAGTGGGGTTGAGTGGGTGGACAACTTCAATATGTATGACCTGCTTAATTTTTTTATTTCCTCGGAAATATAAGGAATGTTTAAATCCTTGTGTATGTTATCATTCCTGACATATCATGGGGAGCCACAGATTATGTTAGAAGCCCATGCTGTTCCCCACAACTAGATGCCGTATTTCCATATTGGCTTCAATATGGTTTTGTAGATGGTGATTTTATTTTCCAAACTAAAAGTAGACTGGGAGCCAATAAGCCAGTGGAGTTGAGCCATTTTTAATTTCAATTGTATGATTTTTGAGTCAGTGGGATTTTTCCAGGTGAGACGTCGATCAAGGTGAATACCCAAATATTTAACATGGTTATTGAGGGCTGGGCAATGGTTCTGTCTAAGAGAGAATGTAACCTGTACACTCTTAGTGGCATTTACTTTTATCTTCCACTTTTCGAGCCAAGATTCTAATGTACATATATGAGACTGCAGTTGTCTAGAAGCCATTAATGGGCAACTGCTAGTGCTCATGAATGCAGTGTCTTCAGCGAAAGTTGAGGTTTGAATTAGGGAATGAACAGGTATGTCAGAGGTCTGTATACTGCCTTGCGGAACTCCTGCTGAAACTTTTCTTTGAGTTGAAACAGGGTCCTTGCATTTTGCTAGAAAAGATCGATCCTTTGAATAGCTCTCCAGCAGCTTGTGAGTATTTGTCGGTAGAAAAGAGACTCTTTTGTGAATAAGGCCTTCATGCCATACTTTATCAAAGGCTTGGGAGATGTCTATAAAGAGAGCTGAGCAATATTTCCGATCTTCGAATGTTTTTCTGATCTAGGTTACTATACGGTGCACTTGTTCTGTCGTTCCATGACCCGTATATGGGGGCACAAAATTTCAGTTAAGACCTTTTCAAATAGTTTAGATAAAATAGAGAGTAAACTTATGAGTCGATAGGATGTAATTTGTGACAGTTCCTGTTTAGGTTTTGGGATCATTATTATTTCAGACAGCTTCCATGATCGAGGAAAGTATCCAATTCGAAGTATAACATTAAATATATAGGTAAATAACACTAATTTGAGGATATTGTGGCGGAGTTCTGAGATCATTTTCGCTGTTATTTTATCGTGTCCAGGAGATTTATTCATTTTCGTGTACATGACCGTGGGTTTGAGTGCCGTTAGAGCCACCTATCACTCTCTGACAGGAGGATATCTTGATATGTCGGACGAATACTTCGAATAGTCGAGCAGTCGATAAGTTCAAATTGGCGTTAGATATTATCGTTAATCTTTAGTCTAAAAGTTAGTACAGAAACGTCAGTCAGGTGAACAGTTTTACATAGAAATCCACCCAATATTTCCTTGTGTTTTTCGCTAAAAATACTACGAAAGATAAATAACCACAGCAAAATTCTCACTTTCTAAAGTCTCACATTTGGGAAATGTAGGAAAACCAATTTATGTTAAAACCGCCGATTTGTATATGTTGTACCTTAAGGGGCGTGGTAGTGCAGCTTATTTTCACTCGCAGTACTAAATGTCTGATGCGAGTTCAATTGTACTTAATACAGTGTACTATATTAAGTTGAATAAAAGATATGAATCTAGGGACATACGAGTATAAGTTAAATTAAGTACTGTTTATGGGAGGTATCAGAGAGGGCACGTTCATTTCGTAATTTTTTCGCATTTTATCCGATATTATAAGACAATATAATTGATAAATCGAAATTTGTGTGGGAGATAATAGAATGGACATGGTAATGTGGCCCATTTTCGTTCCTGGAGCGTAGAGTACCAAACGTATGATTGCGGCAAATTTGGTCGAACTTGGTACAACCAATTGGAACATATGGAACATAAGAACATATGAGTTAAATCGATCATTTGCATGGAAGGTGCCAGAAGGTGCGTGGCTGATTCATTGGGGTTTCTCCCATATTGTTAAAATTGCACAACTACTCAATTGATAAAAAACCAAAACTACTACTAATTAGAAAATACAGAGTATTGATTGAATTTCGAAAAATCGATCAATTTGTATGGAAGATACGAGGTGTGTTCAAAAAACAAATTGAATTTTCCAATTTCAAGGGCTACGTACATTCGACTTTCGACTATTATTTTTGTACATATGTTGGAACACACATCTCGAAGATATGTTGACGGTTTTACCCATATAGTATGTTTAGTTTGTTTGTGAAAGGCATAAATAAGACAAGTCTTTTCCGTGTTCGGCGATTTTCTGCTATCGACAAAAATGGATCAAAGAAGTTGCATACAATTTTGTGTAAAAACTAGAACTAAGTGCTCAAAAACAAGTGGTACAAACTTCTCACAGAAGGTCGAGAAGATGTGAATGACGACGCTCACTCTGGACGCCCCAGCACATCAGCAACTGCTGAAAATGTTAAGAAAGTGAAGAAAACTGTTATGAAGAATCGTCGAATCACAATTAGAAAAGTTGCTGAGGATGTCAGCATATCGGTTGACTCATGCCATGCAATATTTTCGTAAATTTTGGGCATGAAGCGTGTGGCAGCGAAGTTCGTTCCAAAATTGCTGAATTTTGACCAAAAACAACGTCGCATGATCATCGTGCAGGAAATGTTGAATGACGTCAACGATGATCTAGACTTGCTTAAAAGGGTCATAATTGATGACGAATCATCGAAGCCAGAGCCTAATCGTCTCAATGGAAGAGTCCAGGAGAGCCAAGACCAATAAAAGGACGCAAAGTTCGATCAAATGTCAAGGTTTTGCTCACTGTTTTCTTCGATTACCATGACGTAGTGTATTAGGAGTTCTTACCACTGGGTCGTAAGATAAATGCTTAGTATTACCGGAATTTCATAGCTTTTGCATCATGATAATGCAGGTGCATCACTCATCTTTGCTTGTGAGAGATTATTTGACTAAAAACAACCCCAGCCTCCGTATTCACCAGATTTACCCCCGTGACTTTTCCTGTTCCCAATTTTGAGAAGACCCGTGAAAGGACGGCATTTTGCGACGATTGTGGAGATAAAAACCGAATCGCTGAGGGAGCTCAAGGACGTACCAAAAAGTGCATATCGGAACTGCTTCGAGGATTGGACAAAACGCTGACACAAGTGTATTATATCTGACGGGACTACTTTGAAGGAGATAGAATAGAAATTGATGAATTAATAAATATTTTTTGAGAAAAATGAAAATTCGCCTTATTTTTTGAACATACCTCGTATTAGAATGGATACGGAAATGTGTGGCGGTTGGCAAACGCTCAACGTGCTACAAATTTAATTCAATTTGATGTAACTGATTGGAAGACATGAAGCCAAGAATATATGAATTAAATCGGTCATTTGTCTGGGAGGTACCAGAATGGGTGGGATTAATCGCTCGGTTTTTCTCAGGTCTTATATTTTCAAATAAACACTAAGCCACAAAGTGTACGTTGTTGCGGTCTGCAAGTTGGGGATTACAGGGAACAAACATAGTTTCAGAAAACCGGTCAGCTTGTATGGAGGGTACCAGAAGAACGATTGCTAAGCGGTCCATTTTCATTCCCGCACAATATTTTAGCAGATGATAGGAACCTAGGAATTTGTGAGCTAAACCTGTCAATTGATATGATAGCTGCTAGAAAACTTGAGCGGATATAGTCCATTCACAACCTCCGACTATTATCTGGTAAAATATTAGGCTATGTTAAGTTTTAGGTTTCAGAGATATTCACTACACTTTGTCAGAAGATACTCTTTACTTTAAAGACTTCCTTAGAGCTGTTACATTTTTGACCTATCAAATGCTGCATACCGGGTTATCATTTTTTCGTTTTCAAAAATAAAATCAAATAAAACACACATAAAGCTATTATTTCGATGAAACTTGTATGTAATTATAATGCTTGAATCTTACAATTAAATGACCGCCTCTGGATTGGTTGCAGTGGTGAATCGTCTTGAGATACATAGTTTTCCATCACTTTTTCGTACATTTTGGGCGATATTTCGGCAATAACTTGACGAATTATGGTTTTTAAATTATCCAACACTTGGGAATTGTTCGCGTAAACACATTCTTTGACGTAGCCCACAAAAAAAAAGTATAACGGCGTCAAATCGCATGATCTTGGTGGCCAATTGACGCCGCCAAAATGTGAAATTACGCTTTCTGGAAATTTCTCATGCAATAAAGCCAAAATCGGTTGTGTTGTGTGGCTCGTGGCACTATCTTGATGAAACCACATACCGTCCAGTTCATAGTCTTCAATTGCAAACCAAAAAAGTGGGTTATCATGCGCCTGAATCAGCAATTTTGCAATAAGCTTTAACTAGTTTTACACGTTCTTTGCTTGTTAAACGATCCATATTCGTATATGGCAGGCCCTTCACTAAAAAAATAACACTTCAGATGACAGCTATTTATTTGAAACATAAAAAAAACATTTTTCATTCAAAATCTCATGAAGTACCTGTAATCACCAGTAGTTGCTCATTTAAATTTTATTGATTGTTTCGTGAATAAAATTCTATGCACATACTCTTATGGGAAAGTAGAGGCTATCCTTGAGGTTAGGACTTATCCAAATTGAATGTTAATTGTAGGATATACTTGTAGCACTCCTCAAGAATATATTTCTTTAAAATTTCAGCCACATCTGCAAATATCCACGTTCGGAGTGGGAAACAAAGTTGATATACTTTTTTAGACCTAATTTCATTCACTTTTTCAGGCCTTGGTTATTTCACTCTTTTGCTTCTTCTTTTAAATGTTCACAATATCCACATACAGATGAACATTTTAAACTTAAAAAAATGGTGGCTGTAAAGGGTCAAATAATTAATAAAAAAAGTACTTCTAGCTATCATTGTCACCGCAACGACACTACGACTAAATGGAACAAGTACTGTTGGCAAATGTCATCTCCTTGCCCAGTAAAGAAGTTTAAATTAGCAATTGTGATGCAATGTAATTGTAATGTTCCTATTGTAGTCCTTTCTTTCCTTTGTATTACACAGAGTGTTTGCCAATGAGTGTTTGTTATTCCTGGAAATTACACAATGACATTGTGCCAATTCGAAATCTGTTTGCAAGTTTTTCTTGCTACTTTTTCAACGCCTTTGGTGTAGTGTTACAACTACAGCTAAGGAATATTGTTTAAAACGACAAAGTATGAAGTCATTTCTTTTCATTCCTCTTACAGTTGTTCAACCAACTTTCTTTTCTTTCTTAGAGAATATAAACAGTCTAAGCTCTGTGCTTATTCCCTACAAAAAGTTGTTGTACTTAAAACCAGTACAGAAATTGCAATCAGATAAATTGATTTAAGCATACTTTCAACCAACAAATCGATCATTTGCGTTAGAGGTACCAGAAAGGACATGCCAAGCATGATAAAGCAATAAAATGGAAAACGCTTCAGATTACTGCAGCTCACCAAGTGAACATTTCAGAAAACGTATTGAACTTTGATAAGTTTGAATGAGGGATACAAGAAAGAGGATGCGATCTGCTTGTATTCTCTAATCTTAGTTCATTAAACAGTTGATGTGTACTAAATTTGACTGATGGATATCATGAAAGATGTGAACCTTAAAAATGTCGTGTTAAATGAAGTTGTTTTTTTGTTGAGTACCAGAAGATTTTTAGATTTTTCAAATGTTGATCTTAAACAAAGAATTATTTGCGTTCTATGCACAGGGTATGGTAGAAGCCTTTAAGCGCATTCTATTTCAGAGTTCAGCCTGTGGGATGTATAATTTAATAATAATTCTGAATGTTAGTTTGTCGACCATTCGAAGTATTGGTTTGACACATCGTGATGACCGCCGCTCACAAAAAAAAAATAATAGGTGATTGTGTTGGGCGTCGAAAACAGGATCACAGACACGTTTTAGCCATTGCACCACTCTGTGAAAAAATTCCAGTTGAATCCAAAATATCCAATGTACATATAGAATACGGCAGCCCACAAATTAGAAATTAACGGTGAAAGATTGAATTTCAGTCAATCAGTTAATTTACTTCAGCAATACAGTTGATATTAGAAATTAGTGCAAGGCGTGCTTTTCCGGTCGATTTTTTCAAATGGTGCCACGTACTAAATAAATGCGTAATTATAATTACAAGTATGAGCTGTAGCAAAATGAAATCTATTTTTGCATGACATTGAACGCTGTATTTAGCGTAGTTAGAAATTCACAAAGTATTATAGCAATCTTCGTTTGAAAGTGCGTGAGGTAACTGAGATCGCTTTTGACCGAAGATGAGAACGCTGCACAGTGTCGTGTTTTCATATAAACGGTGGCCAAAAATAGAAGGAGTTTTCAGAAAAGAATGAAAATTAGTACACATTGCTTTTATAAGTAGAAAAGAATAAAAAACCAAGTTTAGAGAAAATCGGTCCAAGAACACGCCCACCTCCCATATATCCTGTAATGAAAAAACCTTATTTTTTACAAAGTTGTTTCTGGAATTGAACAAAACTTGGCTCGATTGGTCTCTGATATAACTTTGATAAATTTTATGAAATTATCTCAAAGGACACGCCCACCACCCTTATATCCTTGATACGAAAAAGATGCAATTTGTCCACAAAAATTGTCAATACCTTTTTCACATTTTTTTAAGTTTTTCAATAAGTTTCCTATTTTTATCTGCTCCGATCCGATAAGATTGAAATTTTGCATGTAAGTATATTTAGTTATATTGTAGCACATTGCCAGTTTTAAAAAAAATCGTGAAAGATCCCCTTCCATACAAATAACATAAATTAAAAAATTATTTTAATTTGTAAATTGTGATCATATAAGAGCAAAATTTTACAAAAATTATTAATTCAGTGAAAAGAAATTTAAAAACATGAATTTTATTTATTTAACATAACATATTCAATATACATACATACATAAAATATATATAGTATCAAAATATATTAACAACTATTACTGTCATCACTTTCAGATTCTACCAGATTCGCTGTTTTTATGCTCTGAAATCTTTCTTTTGTAACTAAATACTCTTTCAGATCATTTATATCACTTTTCCTTAAAAGTATTTTCTGACTATGCATCGAAATAGATAGCTCTGACTGCAGAATAAAATAATTTATTAGGTCTCTCATGGAGGCAATCGTACTTATTTTTCTCGTATGTTTCAATCTAGCATTTCTTATAATTTTATGACTTGTCTCTATTGCTTCTTCTGATAACATTCCAATGGGAATAGTGGAATATTTAATAAAATCTATACCATGAACTAGAATTTTATGCACAGTTGAAGGCATATAATACCAAGGATATAATTTGAAATATAAAAGTGCTGTATCTTTTAAAAGCTTTTCAAAATTTGATGTATGTATATAATGACCACTTGAAAGTGTTCTTAAAATAATTGGAAAATATTTTATTAACCTTATCTCTACATTAGTAATCTGAGCTGAAAGTTCGACATTGGAAAAGAAGCGCCTTGCAGTATTGCCATCATTCGTTGTGCCATACCCCGTCTTAACCTTATCAACTATAAGACCCACTTCAGACTTACTTGCTTCGACTTGTAAGAGTAAGCTTTATTTTCTGTTGTTCACTTTTTAATAATACTCGTTTAAAATGCTTTTCGACAAAATCTTTAACATGATGCATAACATCGCATGGTCTGTTTTGCTTTATCTCTAGCCACAATTGAAAAATAGTGCGAATCCGCAATGAGGTTGACACTGAAAAACAATCATAAAAGAAATTCGTGCAAAATCGAGCAGCGAAATTTTAAATATATTAAAATACATACTTGTAGCTACAAAATACCAAAAAATTGGAAAAGTGTTATCTCTACCTTCTTTTAAATTCTCTACGAAAGTTCGCTGAAAAATCTTGACAATGTCTCACTACTATCTTTTTCTAACGGGATCTGGCATATGATCAATATTTGTACTCAAAAACAGTGTTGTAATTATAACTAAAGGCACCACTTACACCCTGATATACATTTTGGTAGCCGTTACATTCAAATAATTAAATTTATAGTATTATAAATGAACCTTAAATTTGGAGCTTTTCCATAAATTTCGTATGCTGTACACAAACCTTAACTTTGAACCAGTGTAACTTTAAAATTTAGAAAAAGTTTTAAAAGATATTTTAGGTATGATCTAACCAGAGCGTTACAAAAAAAATTAAAAAAAAAACGTTCGAATTCTAAAATTGACGTTAACCATTTTTGGCCACCCTCGCGACACAGTGCGCTGTGCGCAAGATGGTTGCCACGCTTGCTTTCAATAGAGCAAAAACAGTGTCGTGAAAATATATCAGTAGAGTTGAGTTGGTTTGGCAATATTTCACCGCAATAAAGCCGAATTTTTGCGCCGATTTATAACCATGGATGAGATATGGATCCACAACTTCATACCTGACACAAAGACAAAGGGAAAGCTGTGGACCGGCATGAATGAGAATCGTCCAAAAAAGGCGAAGACGGTTCCATCTGCGGGCAAGGTCATGTCATCTATTTTTTTTTTTTTTTTGGGAGCGAATGGGATTATGTTTATTGATTATCTTCGGAAAGAAAAACTATCAACGGCGAATGTTACGTTAACTTATTGCAGCATTTAGGTGCTGAAATTATGGAAAAAAGAGAGTGTTGTTTCATCAAAACAATGCTTCAGTTCACGCATCCAGTATTGCGATGGGCAAAATTAATGAATTAAAGTTCCAATTGCTTCATCACTCACCTTATTCGCCAGATTTAGTTTCCCTGGACAATTTTCTATTTCCAAACTTGGAAAAATGGCTCGGTGGTAAAGATTTGCTAACAATGAAGGGGTGGAGTCTGCGGTTGATGGCTATTTTAAGAAGTTTGACAGTTCTTACTGTGACCAGGGTGTTGAAGTTATTTAATATCGCTGTAAAACGTGTATCGAGCTGAAAGAGATTACGTTGAGAAATAAAGAAAATGTTTCCAAACTTTTTTGTGTCTTCTTTGTTAGATCGGCTAGTTTTGGGATCGCCCCCGTATTTTGTGTTAATTCGTGCGACACTCATACATCGAGATTTTTTTGTGTCCAGTTTTATTCAAGCGGATCCAAGAGATTTCTTGTGCAATGTTAAGCTCTTGGGCAATCGAAGCAGCGTTAACATATGCGGTTCCAGTCTTGAAATTTCAAACAACATCGAGCGAAAATACTATAATCTGTGATAAAGTCAATTCCGGAAAAAGCACCTCTAGAAGGGGTTTGTCATAACTGCTGTGTTGTCCTCGTTTGAATGTGTCAAATTCCGTGGTTTTTTTGCATAAAAGTGACAGTTCAAAAAAACTCCTAAGGGTGGCTGGGGTAAAAAAAATAAATTAATATTATAAATAACTTTGCATCATCTGGTATAAAATTTGTGTAGACTAAATGAATGATGCAATAACATTTGATTGTAATGAAGCAAAACATTCTACACATTTTTTATTGTAATAAATTTTATGACAACTGCGTCATGAGTCAGCGTGTTAAGAAAACCAATATTTAGTATCTTTTGCTGGCCAGGAGTCCTGTGTAGGCCAGTTCAGCTGATTGAAATTACTACTCATGCTATTAAAATTAAACTGCTTCACCACATAAATTAGTTAGTTATTAACTGCATATTAAAAAAATTGATCGGAATTTATTTTTCAAACCATTAATTTTATTTGTATTTTTAATGATTTAGGCGGAACTTTGAAGCTGAACAGCATGAAAATCCAATATCTGCCACAAAGTTTGTGGTGAACGTTTGAGAAAAAATTTGTAAAATAGTTTCAACACAGAAACAAAAGAAAACGCAAACCGCAAAGAAATTGCAAAAGAATTTTGTGGTCAAAGTAAATCCATAATGTGGATAGAAATAGGAATGGTCGTGAGGGTAAATTTGTTTGAATAGTCATAACGCAAGCTTACATTTATACCCTTAATAGATACTTATAGGATATTTGTTACAGTTATTGCCGGAAAGAAGTGAAAATATATTGATAGAAAATTAACTTTATATATCAGTATAGAAATTTCAGTCAGGTGAAATGATTTACATCATTTTACATTGATGCAAAAGTGTCACTTTCGTTCGCAGAACTAAGTTTGCTAAATATCTGATGTGTGTTAAATTAGTTAACCTAATGAAAGACATGAATCTAGGAATATGTGGAATAAATTATGTAATTTGTATTGGAGTTACCAGAGAGATCGCGGTTATCCGATTCATTTTATTAAATGTTGTGAAACATTACAGTACAATATAATTAATTTCGATAAATATATAAATTGATATTGAAGGTACAAGAAGGGGTGTAGCAATATCCTTCATTTCCATTCTTAGAATTTACTGCATGGTTCGCATAATTTTCGCCAAATCTGACTGAATTCAATACAAGTAATAGAAATATTTAAAGTTAAGAAAATATCCTTTAAAACGGTGACTAATATGAGGGGTAACAGAAGGGACGTGGCAATGATTTCTTTTTCATTCCCACAACTTAATTGAATTGATTGAATGCAATACAACTACTAGAAAGATTCAAAGCTAAAAATATCTGGCTTAAAACGGTAATTTGCTTGGGAGGTACAAGAAAAGGCGTGGCTAATTGCTCAATATTTCTTAAGCCTTACAGAAAATTATAAGTTAGGGGTTTGGATAAGATCCTCGCCAACTGCAGCCTATCGATTAGTAATTACGAAGCGGACGAAAGATCGAATTTCCAAAAATAGAACAATTTATGTGGGAACTACTAGAAGAGATGTGGGTGGCAATGCTGATCACTTTTTATATAGCCACAAAAGTACCAAAAATGTCATAAATCTTAATGTTAAATTTTCTTCAATGATTTATTGTACTAATATGATGTCTTCAATACAGATCGCCAGCATCCTTTCAATAACCGCCTGTCCACTAAGGTGCCGTTAACAAAATGCTCGCTCAAAGTCATGAATTATAATTTCTATTATTATAATTCTGTATATTTCCGAGAATCAACTAAAAGAATATCTACCTGTTCACACCTCTTTAGCTTGTTGGTTGAAATCCATTAAAAACTTTTAAGCCATTGCAAACAAAATTACTACCCACAAATTATTATAAAGTTTGAAAATAATTTCTGAGAAAAATTAGGGAATGTAACAGAGTAAGAAGTGCAGCAGCGCTTCTTTACTGCACCCAAGATAAAAGTAAAACCGTTTATGGACAACAGCAAAAAGATGCTTAAAACAATATCCTTTAATAGTTTTTATGAGTTATTACTTAGTTTTCTTTTATATACACTTTGGATGAGTTGCATCCTCTGCCTCGTTCGTCCCCTGTTTGAACAAATAATTGTGTATGTTGTTTGCTCTTACACTGTAAGTAGTTTACAATTATCTTTTCGTTGAGACATTTAAATTCAAAGTTCAGTTTGCTGGAAATAACGTTGTTGTTCTTTTCTCAATGGAAAATATTCTAAGATGCAAGATTATGCTTAAAGTTATTGAGTATAAAAAACAAATATATTGTTGAAATTACCAAGTTGTGTGCAGCAACTACAAATGTGGGGGTGGAGGCAGCTCGGTCGTCTCTCAGTAAACGTAATTGCACAGGAAGAAAATATTCAAGTATATTTGAATACCACTAAAACAAACTTTCGAGTAATATTGCATAACCACAAACGTAGAGACACAGTAGAATAATTTGAACGTCTCCCTGAACTTCCTGCCCCGAGAAAAAAGTTAGAATAACTTCCATATCTCGAAAGCAGAGCATCCCAGCACGAAAGCAATTTAATTTTAGGGATTTTTAAGGAAGCTAGACAAAGTGGCATCCTTTACTTGTCGCCAGGAAAAAGACTCACAAAAAAAGTAGCCAATACGTATACTACTCAAAAAGGGGCCATCAATCGTAAAAATAGCTTAATTTTTGACCTCCAATGGAGGTTTATATCAATTCAGGACGACAATCTGATACCAGTAAACGTGAAAAATGGGTAAAAGAGAAAAGCGCTAAAATCGAAATGCGATCACATCTCGGAAAATGGAGTCTCACGTCGTGAAACAGTACCAATTTCGAATCGTATTTTATGAGTAGCTAATTTTTATTTTGCTATGAATTGACATAAAATGAGTCAACGATTAGATGCTTCATCATCGAGCTGTATACACATTTGTGTTTCAGCGATTTTTTTGAATTTGGCGATTTTTGAATAACATTTAACACCTGTTCACTACTCCGCTTACCCCACCAAGTTATACATTGCAGTTATCCGTAGATAGATCTAGATAATTTTCGCCATTTGGATGTTTTAGTGACATTTTTCGGAGGGAAGCTTCCTCTTCTTGGCTACATTTCTACACAGTTTGTCAACCGATATCACAAATGCAATTCGGCAAATCGTAGATCACTGGATATTACATAGAAAACCAAGTGGCATTACGTTTTTCCACTTTTCTAGAGCCTTTATTATAGCTAGTCTTGAATTAGATGGCAATTCTTTATATATGTCTATATATATATATATATTGTATATAACATGCATAGAAATAATATATATATAAAATATATAATATATATGATATTATATTTTTTTTTTCATTGCCCTCAAAAGGTACCTCCTTAACCCACTCAAAAATTGTCTCATTTTTATGATGGAAAAATCGATCAATTTGTATGTATGACACCCTAAGGGCGTGGAAATGCAGTGTATTTCCATTCCCTTAACTCTACTTACGCTTGACGTGTGCTAAACTACACTGAACTTGATGCAATTGAATGAAAGATATCAGTGATGGATTAGATCAGTTAATTTACGAAATTTTTATAGGATGTTTAAATTTTCAAAGCATTATGAAGCAATATAGTTTTCAAAAATTTGTGTTACTCCAAAGTACGGATTAGGGACTACAAGCGAAAGTTAAATTTCTTTAAATCGATCAAACCGAAGTAATCAATCTGTTTGAAAAGTGTAATTACTTGATCAATTCTTCTCAAGTTTAACAGGGAATTATAAGCCAATGCACTGGGCAAACGTCTGGGTTACTGTAGCCTACAAATCAGGAGCTACTGAATTTCTGAAAATATGTAGCCCATTTTGAACTCCCGGCAGCGAAATGGCAAAATATTAGGTTGTGCCAAAATTTACGAAGTTTCATAATTCAAATAAACAATTATCGTGTCCACCAGCAACCCAGACAAACGGACGGACTTTGATACATGAAAATGCACTCTATTTTATATCTTAACAAACAATTTTACCAATCGCTTGGCTTGTACCAAATTTTACTGAAAATATAGCAATTGAATCAAACCTATGAAGCAAAGAATAAGTGAGTTTATTCGGTTTACTTTTCCAATGAGGCATTATGTGGTCCAATATTTAGGTTAATACAGCTAACTAGTTAAATAGTACCGGGTTATCCATTTTTCGGTTTCGAAAGTAAAATTAAATAAAATACACACAAAGTTATGATTTCGAGGACATTGGGTACGAAATATAATGTCATTTATATGAACGTCGATGGATTGATTGCAGCAGTGGATCCTTTTGAGGTATTTTTCAACCACTTTTTGTACATTTCGGGCGGTATTTCGGCTATAACTTGACGAATGTTAGCTTTCAAATGCTCCAACGTATGGAAGCACGCTCTTTGATGTAGTCCCACAAGAAAAGGTCTAACGGCGTCAAATCGCATGATTTTGGTGACAAATTGACATCACCAAAACGTGAAATTACGCTTTCTGGGAACTTCTCATGCAAAAAAGCCAAAATCAGTTGTGTTGTGTAGCTCTCGGCTCGTGACAACGTATAGTTCATAATCTTCAATTGCAGGGTTATCCGCCACACTTTCACTAAAATACCGCTTCTGATATTTTTGGTAACGCGTTCATTGCAATGATGCCAGGCCGGACCACATCTGTAATGCTTCCACATTTCTTTATATTCTTGCCAATTCCTTACACAGTAGGTCGATTATGACTACCATAATCATCCCGTAATGCACGAAACGTGCATACGTTTGAATTACCACTCTTGTAGTTAATGTTATTGCACTTCACTAAATAAATAACACTTCAGATGGTAGGTATTTAACAGCTGACAGCTTCGCTAGACTGACAATTTTGACATACATAAAGGAAGTTTGGAATTACGACTTGAAGACAAATTAGGCTCTGCCACGTGGTAATTTGCGACAACTATCGTGACTGCGAGCCAACTAGACAGTGGAACATAGCTCAACCGATTTGAGAGGTCACCAAACACATTTGTTTAAAAGGTAAATTTAAACGTTTGGTGTTAAATTTTTTGCATTTCAAATATTATATATGATCATTCCTTCTGGTGTCTTCAGATACTAAAAGTTTTTGTATGATTGTAACGACTATTCGATTAAATTTAAATCTTTTATTTCTCAAAAAAATGTTTGCAGACGAATCACTCTGTACAAATGGTGATGTAGGAATAGGATCGAATCAGTCTCTAAGATAACTCAGGATGGACCTGTTACATATTTCGAAGAGGTTTACTTTTTTAAGTGATAGTTGAATTGGCTACTGTCCCAACAAAACAAAAATTTAAAGGCATTTTCACTTTCCCATAAGGATAGAGTGTATAAAATTTGATACCAAACCAGTATTTCAGTCAGCTGAACAGACCTACATATACCTTCACTCAACATCATTTTGCGTTGATATAGAAATGTGAAGACTGACAGAATGGATAACGTGAATCGCTAGATTGTTTAAAAAAACGTCCTGTCACATTTATTCGCAAAACTATGTTTGTTAGATTGTACTGAATTTGGTGCAATTGGGAGAATGATAACAATCTAGGAATATGTTTATAAAATCACGCAATTTGTATGAAAGTTACCAGAAACAGCGTGTTTATCCGGTTGATTTATAGTGCAATATAATTGCCAAAAATTAAAGTAAGGTCAGCATACGATTTAGTAATTAAAGCGACAAATCGGTCAATAAGTATGGAAGAGTATGGGTGTGGCAATGTCATCCGTTTCCATTTCCAGAGCCCACTTCACCAAAGGCATAACATGTGCCCATATGACTAATTTCAATAGAACTGATAGAAATATACGAAGCTAAGAATATATGGGTTAAATCAGAAATTTGCCTGGGAGGTACCAGAAGAAGCGTGGCAATGCTCTCCGTTTTTTTATCGAAAAATTTACTACCCCAAACGCGTAACGTGCGACAAATCTTACTGATTTCAGTACAACTTCTAAAAAGATATGAAGGTAAGAAAAATGTGTTTAATCCGTAATTTGTATGGGAGGTACCAGAAGAGGCTTCGCACTGCTCTCCATTGTCATTCTCAGAACTTATTTCATCAAATGCGTGATGTATGCAAAATTTAACTGAATTTAGTAATAACTGCTCCATAAATATGAAGATAGGAATATGTGAATTAAATGGGTAATTTGTAAAAGAGGTATTAGAATGGGCGTGGTTACTGGATCGATTTTTCTCTAGTTATACCGGACAATTAAAGCCAATGCAGTAATAAAAAAAATGTAAATTGAATTTCGTAAAGTTGGACAACTTGTACTGGAGGTATCAAAAAGAGCATGACAACAATATCCGTTTACAATCTCAAAACTGACTGTAGTAGCCTAAAGAGTAACATAATGAAATGAATTTAGTGCACCTGAATGAAAGATATGCATTTATGGATATGAGGGTAAAATCGGGAAGGAGGTATCGGGATTGGCGTGCTTACATTTCTGAAAATTCATTAGACTTTAGAAATTATCGGGGAAGAGCTGGATATCGGGAAAGTGATAATTCGGTATGGCAGGTACCAGAAACTGCTGATCGATACACAATTCCCTGATACGATCTGGAATAGTAGGCTGTGCTAAGTTTAAAATGGTTCCATAAAGATTTGCTACAGAACTTGAGTGTACCAGCCAGCCAAACAGGCTGGTATTTATGATATGGTTTCGGTCGAAATATACTTGGTACTTCCTTTTGAGTGTTACATATTTTGTCATATCAAATGGTGTATACTTTCATTACTTGAGTTGAAGGCATATTAAATTGTTTTAAAGGACTCTATCCGAAAACATGATGCCATAACCCAACAGCACTACATACATTTTGCTGAATGATTGCCAAATTGCGAGTTCTTACCTCCTAAGACAATGCATTGTTAATTTCATTGGTGATTCATTACTACTGCTATTGCCAATGTTATTATTTTATGAATGTTTAAAAAAAATTCAAGAAAATGACTCAAGCTGAAGTTATATACAAGTCCGTCCGCCTAACTGGTATTGAATTATGGCGATGATTATTACCGGATTATGACTATGATTTTTCGCTGCCCTACTTTAGAAATTATCAAGTCCTGATGTATTTCATTTTAGCTTTCAATTTGTGCATCTTTTCCGCATCTTTTGATGAAAATTTTATTTACATACGCTGCGTAAGCTGCAGTTGCATACGATAAATATTAGTTTCCGTTCATAAAATTCGCATAAATTCTCATCAGTGCCTTTGACGGCACAAAATATATTTGATTTATTACAACAATTTGTGGCATTTCTTACAACTGTATTTTTTCTATTATCTTCGTATATTCTTTTTATAGCACTTGTATGAATCCATTTATTTTGATTAAATGCACAGCGAAGTTATAAGGAACTCTTCCTTCCTTGAAGAGAAAAGAAGCCAGATTTCTCTTTGAATATTTAGTGACATTTGACGGATTACTTTTACTTTAACTTTGACAAAGCATGAAAAAGCCATCAGGCATACAAATCCAAGTAATGTACGTAATTCCGCATTCTGTAGCCAAAACGCTAATGGCATGAATACAAATTATGTTTCTGTTGCAATGAAATTGCAAAGTCATTGTAACTCAATGAAATCCTCTTAAGAAATGAGCACTATAAACTGTTTGTTCAAACCTTCCCTACGCAAAAAATGGGCGAATTTGTGGTTATATCTAAGTGTGTACAATAAGCTGGATCGCGGGCCATAAAATACAAAATTAGTGTGTAGCGACCAATGAGTGATATAATTTGGTTTTTTTTATAAAGGTTTCCAAAATACAAAAATACTCGTATTGCCGTTGTATAAGGTCGTTTATAAGCTAAACGCTTTGGATTATAATTTTTGGGTGCGACTTTATTGATATTGCATGTTTGTCCTTTTTTCCATGCATTGGCATTCAAGACGTCTTAATTTTGAAATAGTTGCCATTTTTCGTTTCTGTCTCATTAGTAATTTCACAGTCATTCCTGACATTTTTCTCTTTATGAAGTTGGCAATTAAATTGTTATAACTCCAACATTCTCCGTAACCTTTGGAAGGCTATTTTTTAATGCTGCCTTAATTTTAGTATGTTTTCACATATTTTAATTGGCTTTTATGTTCAAAATATTTATGAAGTATACGATGTTTTACTAAATTTAGTGCGACCTTGTAAGAGATATAAATTTACGGATATTTTGGCTAAATGGATTATTCTTATTGGAGGTTGTTGATGCCAAAATATGTTCATTTCATTTCATTTCATTTATTTTATCATTTTATAAGTAAATTATAAAAAGATAAGGAACAATGAGCTATGACAACAATGGCCTCAAGCTCGGACTTAGTATACATAAAATTAAATACTGATTAAATACATTTGTATATATTACATTTTTTAAGGTATCTTAAAATTAATTCTATATTAGTGGATGTAGGGTTATTTAACATATCAATTATATTTTTTGAGTTAATAACATTTTTACGCTGATTTTGAAAACTAACACAATTAATGCTCCAAAGAGTTGTCTGGGCTACTGCAGAATTTGCAATGATTGCTAACATTCGCGTTCATTAAGTGGCTGTGAGTCAGATTAGTATGACCTAGTCTTATTCTAGTGAGTACTACCTGGTCTCTTCTGGAGGGGATGCTGCTCTGGTCGGTTCCAAGTACATTTTTAATATTGAACTTTGCTTGATTAATCCTTTTATACCATTTGGAAGCTTGATCCCAAATTTTAATTTGTTTTTCCATAAAATATGACTTAATATGTGACCTAATATCGCTAAAGTTAAGATTTGGCGTAGTTGTGAGAGGGGATTTTATAGCTTTGCGAGCTGTAACATCAGCGAATTCATTTCCGGGTATCTGTACATGGCCAGGTATCCAAACAATTTTTACAGTACCTAATTTTTCAATCAGATATTGCCTAATTTTATTCGCGTAATACTCATTATTATTTATGTTCCCTATTGAGTTTACTGATGAAAGTGAATCCGTTAAAATTACGAAATTTCCCTTTTTGGGACGGACATATTCCATTGCATCAAATATAGCTATTAGTTCCGCAGAATAATTCGAGCTATAGTGTGGTAAAAGTGCCGTTTTGATAATTTTATTAGCCTCAACAACGCTGTAGGCAGAGTTTTCTCCAATCTTCGATCCATCGGTATATATAAAAGTAAAGTTCCGTAATCTGTCCTTCAATTCGCCGAACTTTTGTTGATATATTTCCACCGGAGTTTCAGATTTCTTGAATAGAGAAAGAGAAGTGTCTATATTCGAACTATCTATCATACAATTTAAGTATTTGTCCGTTTCCCGCTTGCTATTATTTATTGTAATGTCAAAAAATTTGCAGTATTCTATGATTTTTGTCAAAACTGATGGTACTTTAGACGGGTTGTCACTGTTAATGACTTCCCTTGCAAGTTTTGAAAGCGGGGAGCTGTCGCTAAAAATAATACTTTTCGAAAGTTTCGTTATTAGTAGATCTCTTGAATTTTCGATAGACATTAAGTTACTTTCAACTATCATGCTGTTAATAGATGTAGATCTGAAAGCACCTAAAGAGAGTCTAATGGCAGCATTAAATATTGTTCTTATTTTATTCAGTAAAGATTTGGGTGAATTCCCATATAGAAATAAACCATAGTCGATTTTGGATATTATCAGTGCCTTAACAACTGACGTGAGGGTCACCGTATTGCAATTAAACTTGTTATTCGAAAGACATTTTATAATATTAAGTCTCCTATTGAGTGAAGGTATGACATTCTTAACATGTGAATCCCAACGATATCGTTTATTAATAGTTATTCCCAAGATTTTAAGGCTCTCTACAGTTGGTATTATAGAATTATTACAGGAAAGTTGCGGGTGACACATATGCTTTCTGCATATATGTAGATGTTTGCACTTATCCAAAGACATTTGTGCTCCAGAATACTGACACCAAGATCTTATATCCCCAAAGAGGTTATTAAGATCGATGTCAGGGGTCTTAGTTCGATTTTGTTCTTTCATTATCACAAAGTCATCTGCGTATGCAATAAAGCTTACCTCTTTGTGCATAGATATGATAGTGCTAAGTTTATTATATGCAATTAAAAATAGAATGACAGAAATAGGGGAACCTTGAGGTATACCGTTGTTAAGGGGATATGTATTTGAAAAAGTAGAATTAATTCTTACTTTGATCTTTCTATTTATCATATAGTTTTTGACATAGTTGTAGATGTGAGGTCCTATTTTCCATTGACGCAATTGATCTAAGATCGTGTGAAGCCCGACTTTGTCAAATGCTTTGGTAAAGTCTAGGGAAATGATCGAAATATGCCTCTTAGCTGACAAGGACCTAGATATCGTATGATCTAGGTATATAAGTGAATCGGCTATAGACTTGCCTTTCTTGAAACCCAGTTGGTTGTTGTCAATGAGCTCTTTTGACGTTACAAACCACCATAAGCGGTCAGCAATGATCCTGTCCAGTATTTTCGATATACACGAGTTCAATGATATAGGCCGGTAACTTTTTATCAATGTTTTTCCCGCATTTGGTTTAAGGATTGGAATGACTAAGCTATTTTTGTAAATTTGCGGGATGAAATTCGTCAGTATACGATTATACAGCGCTATAATTCTTTCCTTAACAGATGTATGAAGATGTTTAATCATAGGATATGAAATGTTATCTATCCCAGGAGTTCGCCCTTTCAGTTTGCCAAGAGCGAATGTGAACTCCATGTAGCTAATATCTCCCTCAATAAAGGTAGCACTAGCGCATGGTGATAAACGGGGTGTGTTCGTAGTGGTTTGTTTGTTCTCCCGAAAGGTTGGGGGAAAATTGGTATCGTTCGACTGCTCAGACCAATATTCTGCAAAAGCATTAGCTATATCAGAGTCTAGTGTAAGGGTGTGCTGTGATCGGATGGGGTTATCGATACAATGTATACCTACTCTGGGCCTTGTGCCACAAAACCTATGAATATTCGACCATATTTTACTTGACGAGGATTGTGGATTAATTTCAGAAGTAAAACAGTGGATAGACTTGCGTTTAGATAATTTAATTTCCCTTTTAAAAAGGGAACAGGATTTTCGGAAATTTAAAACATTATCTGTAGTTATATTCCTTCTTAGAATGTTCCATAATCGGTTCTTTTCCTTTTTCATTGTTTCCAGTTTGTTGTTCCACCATGGGACCATATAATTTTTCTTCTTAATGGTGTACCTTGGAATGGATTCATTTGCGCTTTGTAATATAATTTTTTGTATATTGGCTGCTTCCTTATTCATATTCAAGCTGATAGGTCTTTTCTCATTTAGTCTATTGGAAATAATTAAAAATTTTGCCCAATTCGCTCTATTAAGGTTAAATCGTGGCCTATAATTTTGATCACTGCTATTACTTTCCGGAAATAAGGTAGTTAAGATGGGAAAGTGATCACTACCGGACAAATTTTGGTCTATAGTCCATGAAGCTTGGAGATGCAGTAATGGGGATGCAAAAGTTAAATCTATGTGGGAAAATGTTTTGTGAGTCGAAAAGTGAGTTGCTGATCCGTCGTTAAGTAGTACTAAGTTAGATTGTGTTAGAAATTTATAAACCTTTAAACCTCTTTTGTTGTTCTTAATGGACCCCCAAGAGGAGTGCCAGCTATTGAAATCCCCTGTGATAAGACAGGGGTACCTTGATATATCGTATGCAGTTTCAAGATCCCTAATAGTGAACGATTTGTTGGGTGAAATGTATGAGGAAAAAATTGTGAGCTTATTTTTTGAATGCACTGTGACTGCCACCGTGTCAAAAGCGCTGTTCACTCTTACTGTTTCATATTGAAGAGAGTCGTGTATGAGCAGAGCAGCACCCCCAAAAGAGTTGCAAGGTGCATCGGATATATGTAATTTAAAGTTTATTGGAATTGGGATATTATTGTCATTTTGCAAGTGGGTTTCTTGTAAAGATATTATTTTTGGGTTGTGAGTCTTAATTAGTATCTGAAGTTCACTGAAATTGTTTACGTAGCCTTTTATATTCCATTGCAAAATTTTAAGGGCCATTGTTTTGAGAGAAAAAATAAAAAGCAGATTAGAAAAACATTAAAATATTACTTAAAAGCTGGACTAAATAAGAGTAGTTAGATAAAGTACAGCTATATGGGATTAAGATTCCATTTCATTGATGGCGTTACTGATTGTGTTTTTATGGACTCCACAGAGCAATTTTCTATTCTGTTTTGTGTCTCTTGCCATTGTTTTCCTTACTCGTTTCGATGTGTTCCGTGGTAGGATTTTGATTTTGCTTACTTTTGTTGTTGCTATTGGTGGTGGTTTCGTTTCGTTGCTATTGTTTTTGATGGTTGTTGTCGCACATTTTTTGTATTGTGTGGTTTTATCGGTGGTGGCAGAGGGCGTTACGTTGAACACTGTTGCTTGGTGAGAGATATTGGCTGGTGTTGGAGTGCTCTCCGAATTTGATTTTGTGTGTGAGAGACTCTCTAGTGAGCTATATCTAACTGTATTTCTTACTGTAGATGAATAAGTGTTCGTTTGGTGTCTATCCTTGTACATGTTGTATGCTGTTCTGTTGTCAACTTTATGAGTTGTCTTGATAGCTTGGATTTCTTTCTGCTTTAGAAATATTGGGCAACTTTTACTGATGGATGGGTGATCAACTTCAGATTGCTTATTCTCTTTGCAGTTTACACAACATTGAGGTTCATTACATTTGGGATCTTCTGTAGTAGTATGACTTTGGTTTCCACAGTTGTAACATAATTTTGCTCCTTTGCATACCTTCGATATATGCCCAAATCGATGACAGTTGTTGCACTTTAGGGGAAGAGGGATATACGGTCTTATATTCTTTTTCTCATATCCAATGAAGATGTTATCGGGCCGAGTAGGAGTTGAAAAAGTGAAGATAAATAGTCCGGTTTCTTTTAATACAGTTCCATTCCTCTTTAATATTTTCTTAACTTCGATTACATTTTGAGTTTTTAGCTCATTACGGATTTCATCTTCACTTATTCCTATCAGAGAAGTATCATATATAACCCCTTTTGACGAGTTTAATGAGGTGTGCTCCGATACTTCCACTTTTATTGTTGGCGAGAATGCCGTTAAGGTTATTAATTTCTTTGCTTGTATCAAGTTTTTCGTTAGCGCAAGCAATGTACCATTTCTTAGAGTTTTACAAGATGTAATTTCACCACAGACACCATCTATAACTTTTTTTATTGCGAATGGAGAAACTTTTCTTAAAGAGTCTTCACTATCCACTCGTTTAATTATTAAATATTTAGGACCTTCTGTCAGATTTCCTATTGTTTTTGTTTTGTCGATTTCGAACAGTATATTAGATGCCATTTTTAAACCCTCTCACTCTTTAAAAGAGTGGAGTTCTCGTTTTGAACAGACTTTTGGTGTGGTTTTTTGGTTAACGGGATTGAGGAAACAAATTAAATTATCAGGCACCAAGTATTGTTAAAATTTTACGGACTTTTAGTTCTTGCAGTAGTTTAACTGTTTTCACTTGTTTCGGTTGCACGCGGGAATTGAGAGTTGTTCGGTTGCTGTCAACACACGTCCGATCGCATCAACAGCTCGCAGTGAACTGTCAGGAGGAATTATTGGATCTTGTGCCAAAATATGTATATTTCCGATAACTTTCATATTCATTTTAGTTTGGCATCCGCCTGGCCACCCTAATGTTAATCCGCCAAACATCCACGGCTTGAGCGCGTAAATCAACTCAACTCAAGCTTCAATAGCTTGATTGATGTGTGTTTCAGAATGTTCTAAAGATGACTACAATCTGTCTTATATACTCTCTTAGTCGCTTTGTCATTCCCAAAATTCCAAGATAAAACTTATTTGTTACTGTGAGTTCAAACTATCCAGTTAACATTGGTAAGCTTCCGCGCAAATTGTTCAATTGCAAATAAAGAAATAGAAATTGTTCATCCAAATTTTAAGTCCTTGTGTTTTTATTCTTTATTTTTTCCTTCCTCGGTGAACAATTTGTGAGAAATATTACAAGCTTCCTTGGAATACTTCCGGCTCACACAATTGTAAACCAAAAGCCACCTTTCGCTCCAGGCAACACAAAATTCCCTGGATCCCCACACTTTCAGAGGTATTTCGTTATTCGTTCGATTCGTTCGTTATTGGTTATCCGTTTGATTTTTTTTCAAATTCTTTCCAGCATTCCTAGCAGAGGAGACAACTGAATTTCTGAAATTTGGCCAATTTGTACGGAGAATACCGAAGGAGATGGGTCGCTAGAGTCTACTTACACTCCCCGGTTATAGTCAGGCAAAACATTAGGATGTGCCATAAAACGCATTTGGTATTTGAGGCACTTCTTTCTGGGTGTTACATTTATGGTCGTATCAAATGATATCATTCTTTCGTATCTCCCAATCTTAAAATTTGAAAAAGTGTTCTTTTAAAAATTTGGATTTATTCCTTGTGCGACCAGGTTCAACGTGATGTGGAAGTTGTATCGATATATCATGAGATAACATAAGGACGTGTCACAAACGGCCTCACATCAAACATTATATCGAATAAGCCCGTTTCTCAGCCCGTTTCGAGTACTTTTCAATAACTACGCTTCAAATTAGGTCTTTCCGTTAAAAAGTGTAAAGTCCTTTAATAAAGTAGTAAAGTGTCCTTTAATATCTGTACAATATCAATGTAATATTCTTCTTAGGCGGCAATTAGAATAGATATTCTTATCTATCATACGCCAGTCCTCCAAATCGTCACACCAAGCTGATCTTTTCAATGTAGGTTTTAAGGTCAGTGCCGAAAGCTTTTGGTGCTGGAGAATTAAGTACATCTACATTAAGTTTATTGATGCGCTTGACTACATCGATGTCGGTATATTGTAAAAGTTATACGGCTTATTGTTCATGAGACGCTGATACTCTCCGTTAGCAATGATGTGCCCATATATTTTTCGTAGTATTTTTCTTTCGAAGATTTTCAGAAGCTATTCATCTAGTTGTGTCATAACACAAGATTCTGCGCCACAGCGTACACAACGTACCTCTGGTACACCTCGTCGAGGAAGGGTATTCTCATTAAATGGTAGTTCGATTTGTTACCTATAGTTGTGACATTCTCACAGCGACCCAGTCGAGTAGATTCTTTGTCCGTCAAAAAAAAAAAAAAAAAAAAAAAAATAAATAAATAAATAAATAAATAATTTTTTTTATCCTCGTGTGCTACCAGGCAAATTTTCGCTGATTTCTTCTCAATATTGGAGAAGACTGCAGTAATATCTCGCAGTTATCTGTAAATATTGTATGTATCATCGGCATAGACAAATAGCACATAGCTTTTGTTAAAAATGGAAGCAATCGTGTTGACTACAGCTTTTCTTCTAATTGTCTCCAAAAATATGTTAAAGAGGTCGCACGACAGGCTGCCGTTCTGTCCAAACACTCGCTTAAGGTAAAATTGCTCACAAGGATTTTTGCCTATCTTTACTGAAGACTTTTTGTCATTCAGTGCCATCCTACAAATACTCGTACATAAAAGCTTCGAAAGAATTTTGAACTTGGCCATAGGCTTATACAGATTTGCCGTACAGGATTGCCGAAGACAGTTTTATAATTCACGATAAGATGGTATGTGCCGATTTGTTTTTTTTTTT